>CM034715.1:10598160-10620535 GCA_020142125.1 Phrynosoma platyrhinos | reverse complement strand
GGGGGGGGGAGGGAATAAAGATTGCTTTAAAAATTTCAGTGGTCACATCAATAGTGAAGCTATTTCCCAGTCTCTGTCTGGAGCTGTTTATTCAGGCAACATCCTATGACTTGAGCCCTACAAATGTAGACAGGAAAAATAGCATAGGTTACCTTTGGCTTCTGACTTTTTATGCCATAAAACATGACTGAAGCCAGTGCTGGTTGGTGGCTCCCATGTCTTTGGGATAGTAAATCCATTCTGTGTTTTAACCTGAACTTTAAAGGAATGATCCAAGATGCTGAAACCTATTTTAGGGAGATAAGGTTCAGCACTTTGGACTGATAAAATCTAATACGCAGAGCAGATTTACCACCCCATTGACATGGACCATTCAGACGGATCACTGAAATAAAATATGGGTTTATTCCACCATGGCTAGAACCAAAGTTAGCTTCATAACTACTGAGTAAGGTGGAAATGTTTCTGGACCAGTGTCCATAAAAATCCAGGCCTGCTATGGAAAGGAATAGGAAGGGAACATGATGCACCCCAGCCTCCCCCAGGCAGGTCCCCCAATATCCCATGAGCAGAGTCCTTTTAGATCAATCCTGGGGCCATTTATTGCTCAACTGTGGAGAGGAGAGAGAGAAGGAACATTCATAAAAGAAGGCTGAAAAGGAACAGATTGGCATAAAATTTGCATGACCAAGTGTGTGTGAGATTTAAAAGCAAGCAAACAGAACCTCTGAGAGGTTTATTCTAGTTTCCAGAAGGATGCAATTAATCATTTAAAATATATGGCTGAGATCCTACTTCACGGTTTACTTTTCACAACTTTACAAATCCATGGCTATGTTGCAAAATAGCAGTGAACTGAATTGTGAAAATGTACATCCATGCACTGGCAAGAGTTCTCTGATGTGCCTTGGGCATTTCTGATGCGCTTTTGGCACTTCTGATACACATTGGGCCCTTCTAATGTGCACTGGGTACTTCTGAGTTGCAACCAGTGCTTCCATTGTGCCCTGGCACTTCCTAGCCTGTGTCTGGGTTGGCAAATTTTATGCCAAGTGGTGCCCATGATGCATCAGGCCGTGGCACATTGGACACTCCTCTGGCTACCATTGCACAACAGGTATCCATATATTGTAACATCGTGGCAGGTGTTGATGTTATAATGGATAGATGTCTGTTGTGCAATGTTATCTCTTTTGAATTGTTGTGCACCCCCTCCAGTGAGCAATGTCCGATGCGATGGACTGAAAAAGGACCTCTGTTGCAAACCCAACTCATGATAGAGACTGCTTGCACAAGGGAAGGTGGGAAAGTGAGGCAGCTGCTTCTCTATCAACAAGGGAATGAATCACCGTCGAATGCAGCAGCTGCTTACCAAAACGTGGTATTCAGGGGTCTTACACAGTCCCTCTGTAGCTCCTAAACTAAGGGCTGTGTAGGGATCATGACTACATAGCCACTGCAAATGTGTTACTCTAGGTTACGTATTAGCAATTGCCCAACAGAAATCCAGCCGATATTTACATCCTTTGTTTTGAAAAAAAATGGGAGTGTTGGGGGGGGTGCGCTGGGCTGAACATACCTATTGGAGATAAAATATTATTAACTTTTCGACCTAAGCAAGAGTGATGGGCACTGTGGGAACTATTAAGGTGGAAGCGAAACGTGGAGAGCAGCAGCTGAGGCGTGTGGTAATGAAGATTTATTGAAAATCATGGACGACATGAGTTTATTTAAAGATCCTATAAACTGTTTTGGAGAGACACAAAAGCAGCAGAGGACTCATCATAAAAAGCTGCCAGCACAATAGGGAATGGACATGTTTCTCTCTGGGAGGGCAGCTTTCTGGAACATAGAGGTGACCCAGTTGCCATTAAAACTGCCAGACGGGAACCTTAATTTGGGAGCAAACCTTTGAGAAATGGGAACTTTCTGCAAAGGACTATGAGTTGATCATGCTCTTATCTCCTGACTGGACACCATGCAGAGACTAGAAAAGGTGCTGTCCTTGGAAAAGAAAAGGGAGGGGTTGCATTCATTGAAGCATGAGACCTTAGAGTTGGAAGATAAGGAATTGCTTCTCCCAGACGCACTAGGGAAGATTAGTAGGCCATGCTGGTGAATCAAGGATTCAACTTCATTTAGAGAAAACATGGATTGCTTTGCCCCCACCCTGATAGACCAGAATCTGAACTGAACGGGAGCCCTGAGTTTGGACATTTTAATATAGGTTGCCAAGTCACTACTGCAAAGCACATGTGCTGAGAAAACCCCATCAAACTATCAAACTGGAAAGAAGATTTGACTATAGGCTAGGCACCCAACTTTAAGATTGTCAAATTCAATGCTGACATCTGCCCTGCATGTCATGATCAATAAAATCCTGTCTTCTTGTACTATAGACTTCTATTCCTGGACCCCTCAATGGGCAGATTTCTCCTACAATTCTCCCTTTAAAGTTTGGACTAAAACCCAGAATAGATTCTCTGTCCCACTGGCATGGGGGCCACCAGCTGCCATTGCCCTCAACCTGGATGACTGCAGACCCATCAATATCTCTCCTTCTCAGACACACATACAACATACACAACTTAATCTACCTTGCAGGGCTGCTCTGAGGATAAATCTGGGAAGGGGAAACTCTATTATCTGAGCAAAGAGAGATATAAATGCAATCAATAAAAGAATCGATGCACCACTAAAATTTATCCAAATCCCTCTCCTTGGGGAAAGGAAATCTACTTATCCGATGACAGTACATTTCCTCTTACGACTTTTCACACATCACTCTTCACAGAAGCCTTCCTAAATTTATGTCAGGTTTAATCAAATTTCTTGAAGGAATTTCTTCTGTTACATGGCACTCTCTCTTTGACTGCCAAGCCTATCAAACTCACAGTTATATACGATGGGAGCGTATGAGCAGACCGGGGCGGTTCTTTCCAGGCTAGATGCAATGCACCATATTAAATTTGTAGCAGGGGCAAAAAAATCTTTGAAACTGGTAGATGTGTGTGTGTGTGCTTCTAGGTCAAGATCCTACTTCAAGGAGACAAGGCATAACTTCACACTCACATAGCCTGGTGGTGTAAGAAAATTGTGATGTTGCAAAGCCAATTTGTTATTACTATCATGTCCTCATTGCAGAGATTCTCTTTGGAAGAAACACCAGAGCTTCCAGACCTAGATGGTACCGAGGAGAAGGTCTGCTCCAGAGGTCTCCTCCCATCCTGAGATCACCTCCAAAGATGTCTTCCCATCCTGAGATCACCTCCAAAGATCTTCTCCCATCCTGAGGTCACCTCCAAAGATGTCTTCCCATCCTGAGATCACCTCCAAAGATCTTCTCCCATCCTGAGGTCACCTCCAAAGATTTCTTCCCATCCTGAGATCACCTCTGCAGATCTCTTCCCATCTTGAGATCACCTCCAAAGATCTCCTCCCATTCTGAGATCATTTCCAAAGATCTCCTCCCATCCTGAGGTCACCTCCAAAGATCTTCTCTCATCCTTAGGTCACCTCCAAAGGTATCCTCCTATCCTGAGGTCACCTCCAAAGATCTCCTCCCATCCCAAGGTAACTTGTGAAGATCTCCTGTCATCCTGAGAGAGACACACAGAGAATGAAAGAATAAGCAAGATGACTTTGAGAGAGAGGTCTTCTCAGCAGCAGGGACCTCCTTGCAAGTTGGAGGTTTTCTTGATAGGAAGGGTTTCCTCATTGGGTACATCTACATCTTTACTGTATAGATGATTTCATAGAATGGTGGGCTCTCATTCTTTGGAGGTCTTTAAACATTGGTTGGATGGGCATCTTTCAGAAGTGCTTGAATTGTGTATTTGTGCATGGAGGAGGGTTGGACAAGCTGGGTCCCTTCCAACTTCCCTTCCATGACTCTATGATTCTTCCAATTATCTTTTCCTTAAGTAGCCTGCTTGTAGGAAGGGTAAATGTAACTACTTTTGGATTTTGCTTCTCACTAGCCAGAACCAAAGCAAGGCAATTGCAGTCTCCAGACCACTCCAGTGGCCCTTTGCTTTGCCAGCCTCCCCTTCCATCGACAGCTTGCCAGCATTATAAAATCGTGCTCAGGTCTCAGAAACGAAATGAACATCCCACAATAAATTGTCCCACTTTGCTGAGATATGGGGAGGGGAGGGAGATAAAATGGATTCCTGAAGTATAAAGGCAACTTTATGCTCTCGATAAATCCAAGCCACCAAACGCTTAATTTATTGGAATTCTTCCATCACTTGGCGCAATTTTAAAAAATTTAATCAAAACAGCAAGCTGTTAAAATGGACAGAGGCTGGCAAGGGATTTGCGGTTACCTTATGGTGAAATCTAATGGGCTCCCAATATGCAAATGAAATGGATTTGGGGTGCCAAAGGTAATAGCAGGAAACATCAATACAAATGTTGCTGCTGGTGGTTCAGAGTGGAGCGGAGGGACCGAAAATGATAGGCACTGAATCTCTTTGAGTTCCTGGTCTGCAGAGAGAAAATCCCACGAGGAACATATACTCTGATGGAGAACAGACCCCTGCAGAAGAAGTGATGTTGCATAACTTGGCACCTCTGGGGAGAAGTAAAAACTTCCTCAAGTTTGGTGCACAAACTGGAATGGTGACAAATGGACTGAGATGCAGTCCTATTTATGGAGCCTTTTCTTAAGGTTGTACAATCAAGACAAATTGGACATTATTCAGAGTGCTGGATGAATGCTGTATTAGAATCATAGAATCATAGAGTTGGAAGAGACCCCAAAGGCCATCCAATCCAACCCCATTCTGCCATCAAAGCATCCCCAACAGATGGCCATACAACCTTTGCTTAAAAACCTCCAAAGAAGAAGTCTCCACCACCCTCTGAGGCAGCGTCTTCCACTCTCAAACATTTCTTACCATCAGGAAGTCCTTCCTAATGTTTAGGTGGAGTCTCTTCTCTTGCAATTCATAGATTCATGGAATTATAGAGTCAGAAGAGACCTCCAGGGGCTATCCAGTCCAGCCCACACCATGCAGGAATACACAATCAAAGCGCTCCTACAAATAGCCATCCAGCCTCTGCTTGAAAACCTCCAAAGATGGAGACTCCATCTTTTTTAATGCTATTAAACTATCTGCATAATTTAAAGCATCTGTTTAAAAATTGAAGAGCAGTTGAAAGCAGACAAACCCTTTATTTTTCAAGCCCTGTCTTGACAAACAACCAGCTCTCCAAACCTTGGCTGCGTCTGCACTGCAGAACAAATGCAGTTGGACACCGCATTAACTGCCCATGGAGTTCTGGGATTTGTAGCTTTGTGGGCCCTTTCTCAGTCAGAGCGCTCTGGCACCACATCAGACAACAAACCCCAGGATTATATAGCATGGAGCCATAGCAGTTAAAGGGGTGTCAATTCTGTATTATTTCTGCAGTGCCGATGCAGCCTTTGTCACACTGGAAATGGGCACCTAAAGTCTATTTCCAAATGCTCGATTGAAGTTTTGAGTTATTGCAATGCTAAAAATTTGCAAACCCTGGAGACATCTCTGGGACTGAATTTGACCCTGGGGCTGAAGGAGTCCCTCATCTTTCCCTCTGCCCTGTTCCCCACAAGCCCCAAATAAAGCGCTAAAACTATTGCAGTGCTGCCGAGTGCCAGCTATCAAATTCCTATAAATGCTGCCTCTGGCCATCAATCAGCCCTTGGCCGCATTGCCAGCAACGAAGGGTCCTTCTGCAGCCGCCCCATCCATCAATGCAACAGCAAATGGAGAAAAAGTGGCAGGCTGTGATGGAAAGGGTCGGTGTGGGAGACCACAATGACAAAAACACAACCCCATGGCTCTTTTGCATCTGAGTCTCCTCTGAAGGGGGAAAGGCTTGGAGGGGAAAATAAGAACGGATGGCATGGGATGGAGTCAATGTTAGTGTAAGCAGTTCTTTGGATGCTACAACGGAGGTGGGGAACTTCAGCCCATGGGGTCCATCTGCCCTTCTTGGTGTCCAAATTTGGCCCATCCTTGGCTCCCCAGATGGCCACGTCCCCTTCCCCGTGACAACATCATTTGATGGCTCTCCACCATTTGTTCAAGTCTTCTCCTCCATCCTAAAATGCTGAAATTCCTGCCTTAAGGCTTCGTTGTTGTTGTTCTGTGCTTTCAAGTCATTGCCAACTTATGGCAACCCTAAAGCAAACCTATCATGGGGGTATCTGGGGCTGAGAGTGTGTGACTCACCCAAAATCACTCAGTGGGTTTCCATAACGGAGCAGGGAGCCAAATCCTGGTTTCCAGGGTCATACGTCTAATCTGCAGAAATGGGGGCAGTAACCAATTCTTCAGCTGCATCTGCACTGCAGAAATAATGCAATTTGACACTGCTTTAACTGTCTTGGCTCCATCCTATGGAATCCTGGGATTTGTAGTTTGATGTGGCACCAGAGCTCTCTGAGAGGGAAGGCGAAATATCTCAGAAAACTACAAGTCCCAGGCTTCCATAGCATAGAGCCATGGCAGTTTAAGCGGTATCAAACTGCATGATTTCTGCAGTGAAGATGCAGTAGTCACTCTTAACTTGATGTTCTCCACTTGAAACTTGTGTGTGATGATGAATCCATCACTCCAGGACCACCGCATACGTCTGGTTGCTAAATTCCTCCCTTCCTTGTGGGAAATAATGGGAAATCACACCCAAAGCCATTGGAAGAGTGATGGGTTTAGTAAGAGGGTGATGCCAGCACAATTAAAATATAAAGCTCAAAAGTAGAAAGAGCTGATCTTGGTCTCCTACTTTTGTCTTGAAGAACGTCAACTTCATTTGAAATGCAAGGAGCACAATAAATCTCACTCCTGAATAATTCACGGCCGGTGTTTATTGAGATTGATCAAAGATATTAGGCTTAATAAGAGAATTTGTCAAGGTTATCTGGTGTCAGGAAGAAAATAGATTTATAGGTGTGAGAGAGAGAGAGAAAGAAAGAAAGAAAGAAAGAAAGAAAGAAAGAAAGAAAGAAAGAAAGAAAGAAAGAAAGAAAGAAAGGTAAAAGGTTCCCAAGTTGCAAGATACAGTGGGCCCTTGACATTTGCTTTAGGGTTAGGGGCACAAGACCCCTGTGAAAGTGAAAAAACACTTTTTTTCATAAACACTTTTTTTTTAACCAAAGAGAACACCTCTTTAGGAATCTCTAGGTTCTCTGGTGCAACTCTATGGCCAAAATCCAGCAAATGTTGACCATAAATTGGACTGGAGGGCCTACAACTACCTAGAGAAGTGTTTTCTCTAAGAATCTCTAAGTCCTCCAGTGCAACTCTATGGCCAAAATTCAGCAGAAGTTGACCATAAATTGCACTAGAGAAAATCTCTAGGTCATCCAGTGGGACTCTACAGCCAAAATCCAGCAGATGAGGACCATACATTGCACCAGAGAACCTACAAATGCCTAGAGTGGTGTTTTCTCTAGGAATTTCTAAGTCCTCCATCACAATTTTATGGCCAAATTCCAGCAGGTGTTCACCATAAATTGCACTGGAGGACCTACAAATGCCTAGAGAAAATCTCTAAGTCATCCAGTTGGACTCCATGGCCAAAATCCAGCAGACGTTGACCATAAATTGCACTGGAGGACCTACAAATGCATAGAGAAGTGTTTTCTCTAGGATGATGATGATGATGACTCTATGGTCAACTTCTAGTAGAGTCATGCCAGAGAACCTAGAGATTCTTAGAAATAACATATTGATCAAATATGCCTATAATCAAATAGACAAAAGTCAAAGCCCTAAATGTGGATGGCCAGCTGTACAAATAGGGAAATCTGGCCATTTCATTTCTTCCATATTTGAATCTTTGAAACCACCACAGTTTTGGTCATCCCAATCCCCTTATACCATTCAGTTCCAAATTATTTGAAGGTGTTTCACAGACAACGTGTGTCTGAACGCAACCACTCCAGCAACACTCTTGTAGCATTCCCCAAAGGGTCCTGTGTGTAATACCAGAACAATTTATTACGCAGAGGTTCAACATGCGGTTAAAGATTATTTTGTGTACAGAAGCTTACGGTTACAGAATTCCAAGGCTTAGCTGCGATTGCTACTTATTTATCTCATCCAAATCCTAATTGACTCTAACACATCTCACTAAAGTCTTCCCCTATTTCTTCATAATCCAAGTTGAACTTAACTGGAACCATAAAAAATACCCAAACGCCTTCCCTTCACTGCCTCATCTCTCCCTCCATTTTTTGCTTCTCTAACTCACTCGAACAGAGGCTGCATCTCCATTGAAGAAACCAAAAAAGCAACAACAACAGAAGACAAATTTCTCCAATTTTATTTATTTATTTGTTTGTTTGTTTATTTCCAGGATTTATATCCCGCCTTTCTCCCACAATGGGATTCATTGTTCCAAGGGGAACAACAAACCTGGTGGGCTTCTTAATCATGTTCAAAATAAAGGACATTTGGGAATTTCCTCCTGGACAGAGGGTTGAAATGTAGGACAAGTCCCTGGTGAAATGAGGACATCTGCTCACCCTGAGCCATGCAACAACAGCAGTCCAAGGAAAGCAACTATTTCATATGCTGTGACAGACAGATGAATATTTATTATGGTCACAGACCAGCATAAGAACAACAAAATACAGCATGCAAAATACAATATACAATATTGTATACTATATATCTATATATCACCCAAATGCTGTGGTTGGCCATTACGGGGGATTCTGGGAGCTGGAATCCAAAAAAAAGGAGGAGCAGGCCCCATGAAGTAAGAATCCCAAGTGCCATGGTTGTCCATTACAGGGGATTCTGGACGTTGTCATCCAGAAAGGAGTTTTGAGTCCAGAACGTAACTTTCTTAAGCTCTGTGGCTGCCCACTGCAGGGGACATTGGGATTTGTAGTCTGAAAAGACTTTCTACTGCAAAAAAATAAAATAAAAATAAGACTTCAAAAACTTTTCCAAGCTCTGTAGCTGCTTGCAATACCTTTGTTTGATCTGCCCTGATCATTGTGCTGATGGCTTCTGCTTTCAGCAAGTATTGATCAGGCTTTTCAGATCTAGTTAATTGTGGTATTGGGATTGTGTTTAAGGACCGCTTGTTTCCATTTAGTGGATCATTCATCTGTGTATGATCCGGCTCTCGGATCGGAAAATGGGTGCAGAAAGCCATCCAAACCAGTAGATATCCCTGCATCATGTGGCAGGGAGTTACATAAGTCGGTGCCATGCTGTGTGGAGGTTTGCTTATTTTCTTTATTAAATTGTCTATCACTTCTCGGCTCACTAGGGTTCCGGAGGCAATGCCCAATGAGTCAAAGCATTTTAAACCTAAAATACAAAAGTAAAAAAAAAAAAACATTTAGAAGTGGATGTAAACCACTGACTGGCAGGTTTTTGTCAAAACTAGGAAGTAGTTAGACTCTGGGTGCATCCACATTGCAGAAGCACATATGATGAAAAAGCTCCATTTTCTCATAAGGTGGATCTACATGGTAGAAATAATGCAGTTTGACACCGCTTTAACTGCCATAGCTCCATCTGATTGAATCCTTGGATGTGAGGCATCAGCATTCTTTGGAAGAGAAGACTAAAGCAAAGCAAAGCAAAGCAGATTCATTTATATACCGCTTCATATTGCGCTACAAATCCCAGGATTCTGTAGGATGGAGCTACAGCACTTGAGCCTAGTGACACCACTGTCATGGAGCATGGAAACAGTTATCTCCTTTTTTTGGATTGCATCTCCCAGAATCCTCCTCCTGAGAATCCTGAGCGCTTTTTGCTTAGAAAACCCAGGCTTTCCACAGTGCAGATGCAGCCTAGGATGTGGGTTCCAGAGCCTCCAAGAAGGCGCTGCTTTGTGTTCCCACAAGATGCATTTTCGAGGGTGGTGGAACAGAAGGAAGATCTCAAAACATGGGCATGCTCATATGGGACAAGACAGACCTTTCCGATAACCCAGACCTGAACCATGTAGGGTTTCATAGCTCATCACCAGCACTTTGGAAACTAGACAACTCTCCAGTTCAAGCTAAGGTTGCTGATGTTGAGGAGAGAGGAAGAAATTGCAATGGCGGGCCCTAAAGACCATGCAAATACAGGCACTACCATCTGCGACATTCCTCTGCAAATCTTGAACGCATGCATAGACGGTAAATAAACACGAGGCTCATTCCCGACAGCTGTAGCTGGCAATTGGCACAGCCTTTGTAACTTGGCTCTGATAATTTAACACCTGCACTGGGAGCAAAACTCTGGTTCTGGTTGGATTCGTTTAGGGCTCCATCAAACATGTATCTCAATTGGAGTTTAGCAATTTCCTGCCAAGCATAACCGGATTGTGTCAGAGGTCTGCGGGGGACACGCTAACGTCCAAAAGGGCCTACGTCTGATCTTGTCACCCCACATGCAAACACCCTTGGGTGGCTTCCTCCTTGGCTGGGAAACCTTGGCTGGAATTCTGTGGGTGTTTTACTAGTGCCTATGTTCTCTACGGAAAGGGCTGGGCTTTTTTGTCCAGCGTGAAATAGCTACATTGAATTAAAATTTGCAGAAGTGGAGCATTACTTGGGCATGGATGTGCATTGCCCATCATGAATTGCCAACACCCTTTTTGCATCATGCCTCATGAGCCATGTGTGTTGTCGCTGGATGCCTGCAAGTTGTTTCTGACTTATGGCAACCTTAAGGCGACTATATCATGGGGTTTTCTTGGCCTGATTTGTTCAGAGGATGGTTGTCATTGTCTTACGCTGAGGCTGTGACTTGCCCAAGAAGCTGGAATTGAACCCTAGTCTCCAGAGTTGTAGTCCAATGCTCAAAACATTATGTCACACTGGCTCTTTATTAAGTATATTTAATTAAATAGTGTCTTCTGGCCTGACTTTACCAAGCAGCAGCTGCTCTGTTTTACTGGTGATCAGGGCACAATTGGATGGCATAGAATAGAATCATAGAGCTGGAGAAGACCCAAAGAACCATCCAGTCCAACCTTCTTCTGCCATACAGGAAGACACAACCCAAGCCTGACTGACCGATGGCCATCCAGCCTTGTCTTAAAAACCTCCAAAGAAGGAGAATCCCTCCATCACCCTCCAAGGCGATGTCTTCCACTGTCAAACATCTCTTTCTATCAAGAAGTTCTTCCTAATGTCTAGGTGAAACTTCTTTTCTTGTAGTTGGAATCCATTGCTCCATTGTGTCCTATTCTCTGGAGCAGCAGAAAAGAAGTTTGGTCCATCCTTAGTATGACACCCTTCAAATACTTAAACAGGGCTATCATATCACCTCTTAGCCTTCTCTTCTCCAGGCTAGACATACCCAGCTCCTTACATCTCTCCTCATAAGGTATGGTTTCCAGACCTTAGACCATTTTGATCATCCTCCTTTGGACATTGTGGTGCCATTTCCAGCCCATTTCCACCAGTGAGTCAGAAACTGAAACAGAAATCCTGTGTATGGTTGTTGCAGCCTCAGTTGTTGGCAAGGGGAAGGAAATGGCAGCCGTTGGTTCCCAAATCACCATCAGAATGGACTCCTTCTCTAGGAGCAGCCAATGCCCAGTCAAGTAGATTTGGGAAGGCAGTTACGATCATAGCAATACTTCCATGATTGTTTCTATGCATTCATGAATGCAGAAGCATTACAGATGCGTAACTCTAGCCTCCAAGTCATTTCCAACTTATGGCGATCCCTATCATGGGCTTTTCTTGGCAAGATTTGTCCAGAGGAGGTGTGCCACCATCGCTTGCCTCCGAGGCTGAGAGAGAGAAAGACTGCAAATGTAGACACTGATGGAGAAATAGATTTATAGTGGGTGCAGGTGTTGAATGCTGCCTGGACTCTTTCGTCTTACCCTTGCCAATCCAAGACAATCTACTCAGGACAAGTGCAGCACCGCAAAGAGAAGGAGGAGGGTGCCATAAATTGTGAAAAGGACACTGCATCACACACAGGGGAAGGAGGCATCATGTGCCCTTGGAGGAAAGGACTTCGTCTTCTTCTTTAATGGATAATTACAATTCAAGAACCTTCCCTTCCTGGAAGCTCTCTGAAATAATTAAAGGTAGGAGCTTTCTAACATCAGAAAGTCTTGATTTACCATGGGTTGTATCCTCAAATATGGCTTTCCGCTCCTGGCTGCCAACCTGATTTGCAATATCATCAGCGCAAATGGACTTTTCTGTAGAGGGATTGCTGAAAGGACACCTGCAGAGCCATTTCTTCCCAAGAGGCAGGTTAGGCACCTGTTTTGAGTGGCACAATTCCAGGTCCTCATTTCGGTATCTAATATGGAGAAGCATCTCATGAGAAATGCAAACTTCATCCCTTCATAATGCACCCTGATGAGTGGAGGATGCCGTAGTAAGAGTAGAAAAGATGATCTTTTTATTATTACTATTATTATTTGCTTCTTTTCTATGCCACCTTTCTTCCAGAATGATCCTTGAGGACTCTTCCAGCTCTATGATTCTGTGATCCAAGAGGGTTAAAAATAATCACGTTATGCCTTCCGATTTCAGCAAGGTCTTTCAAGGAAAATGCTTGCATCTGCAGGTGAGACCTTCTCCTTTTGAGATGCCATTGCGTTGGGCCCAAGGCAGCTTCCAGATATAGCAAATTAAAAATGTGGACCATTAAAACAATTAAAAATATCCACATTAAGTCTGATAAAATCATTCAAAGGCCATACAGAAGTGAGAGACAAATAAAATACACACCTAAATAAGAACCTTCTCTGCTTAACCGTTAAACCACTGCATATCACCCATGTGCATAGAATAAGTAGGCATGTCACACACTCTCAGCCTCATTGTTGTTGTGTGCCTTCAAGTCATTTTCAACTTAGGGCAACCCCAAGGCAGAACCCCTATACTGGGTTTTTCTTGGCAAGATTTGTTCAGAGGAGGTTTGCCATTGCCTGCCTGTGAGGTTGAGAGAGTGTGACTTGCCCAAGGACACCCAGAGGGCTTGTTCATAGCTGAGTTGGAAACTGAACCCTAGTCTCCAGAGTCTTATCCAAGACTCAAACCGCTCAAAGGCAAAAACCCCTCTGAACAAATCTTGCCAGGAAAACCCCATGATAAACCTTAGAGTTATCGAAAGTCAGAGATATCTTGAAGGTATATACAACAACAAAAGTCCCCAATTGCACATTTTCTATGTGAGAAACAGCTTTTTCTGTGCAAAAAAAAATTGTAATATTTTTGTGCACAGAAATATAATTTTCTGCATAGTGAAAGCTGTTTCCTCGGCAGAAATGCCATTTCCTACTAAAACAACCATGCACGAATTTTGTGCAGAATAAGTCTTGAACTGTGAAGCTTCCCATCAGTCTGGGATTCTTCTTGTCGGGGTGACTTTGACACTCAGAAAACTTTTTGTTCTGCCATTTGTGGGGGGGGAATATTTTCCAATATTCTTTGCATCCATACTGGTTACAGCGGGGGAAAGAGAGTGGGCTGCAAGCAGTTCCCGCCGTCTTAACCTCTGCTGCCCTCCTCAACCTGTCTCCCTTGTATAATTTATTCTCTACTAATTGAAGGTTAAATGTAATATTGAATGTTTGGGACTTTCATTACCTGTTCCTGATGGCTTTCTTTATGGCAGGAGGCTGGTTTTTAAGAGCCTTTTCATTTCCTAACTTAGCAACCGTGAAAGACACAAAAGACACTCTTTTCCATGCATGCATGTGTTTAGTAGCCGGACTGTCTATGGATATGAATGGGTTTTCATTTGGGCTGACATCACTCAATAGATCTTCTGTAGAGAATTATAAGACGGCTAATAAAATTCACGGAGCACAGATTAAGCTACTTAGGATGAGACCGGCGAGTCAAAAGTCATGAAAATCAAATCCACCAGAGTCCCCACAAATTACAAAAGGAAGGAGCTACAACCTCATCATTTGCAAAGTCCCAGGGCATCGCCCCAAGATATTTTTCTTTATCATTGATTTCTCAGAAATATTTCTATTCCCACCTTATATCTAAAGACCTCAGGGTGAGGTAGAATAAAATAAGTTGAGCCAATGCTCAAAATACATACCATACTCAGGTTTCTGTATGTGAATCCCCATGTAAGCAATGGCATTCCAATTTTTTCAGATGTGCAAAAATATTTAGGAAGGGACACACTGGGAGACCTCGAACCATCCATTATGGTGGTTGGGCATAGTCAATAGAAAGGGAGTGCATATTGGTTATGGGAAGAGTGTACAAAAACAATATGGAAGGGGGATGAAATGGAGCATCCTGGGAGAAGTCATGGCTAAGAACATGAGAAGGAGCACTTTGTTGTTTGTTGTTGGGTACCTTCAAGTTGTTTCTGACTTATGACGACCCTAAAGCCAACCTATAATGGGGTTTTCTTCATAAGACTGGGTCAGAAGAGGTTTAGCATGGCCTTCTACAAGGCTGAGAGATTGTGACTTGCCCAAGGTCACCAAGTAGGTTTCATGGGAATCAAACCCTGGTCACCAGAGTCATAGTCCAAGGCTCAAACCACTACACCAGACTGGATTTCTAATACAAATCAAGGAGGATAGGTCGATCCATGATTACTACCCTACTCTTGCTGTCTATGTAGAATTTCCATGTTCAGACACAACAGATAACCCACCCTGGAGTGACAAAAACAAAGGCTAACCAATCAGGGAATGGCAGAAATGAAGGCCATCCAATCAGGGAATGACCAAGGCAAGGGAAACAACCAACCAGGGATGACCGTTGCCTTAAAGACCTGTTTTGAAGCTTTCAGAAACATCCATCTGGAGAAGACAGATGATTGGTATTTCTTCCCGGAACTCTTCTTAGTCTTATATCAAGCACAGAAGCTCTTTCCTTCCTCTTTCTGAAAGCATGCCATTAAAACAAAATCTGGGCCCATTAGCGTTCATAGCACAAGGTAGCAAGAAGCCTACACACTGCTGAAGGCAGGTCCATAAATCTCCAGTCTTAGATCTTAAAAACCAATCAGGGATGTTAAGAGAACGTAGATTGGAAAGGTATGCATAGCCTGAAATTTATTTAAAACCTCATAAGTCAGTTAGAGCACTTTCAAATCTGTCCTAAATCTCATCAGAGGCTATGGAACTCTTTTAAAAGAAAATCAAGATGGAACAGCAAGGTATTAACATTCATTTGAAAAACAAAGTGGCCTGGAGAGGAGGAAATTGGGGATTTTGTTGATAATCCTGCCCTACCCAATGGATCTTTTGGAGACACTTATGCTGATATCCTGCATTGACTTTAATACACAGCTAAGTAATGCCTCCAAATCCACTTTAACAAACAGCAGCCCCATCCAGAGAAGGAGGTCTGTTTAGCTGCTGATCGGGGCAGAAAGGATGAATTTTCCAGCCCTCTCCTGCCAGCAAGCAAGGCAATGAGGAGGAATCCTTCTTCTGATTGTCACAGCCTTGCTTGTTGGTGAAAGAGGGCTGGAAACAGTACGTTCCTTGCAATCTCATCAGCAGATGAACAGATCTCCTTAACCCAATGCAGCTGCTGTTGGTTAAGATGGGCCAGGGCAACATTTGCAATCATGGCAATAGTGCCACAGTCATGACTATGCAATGTTATTGAATGCACAGCAGGTTCCCAGCCTGAACCCACCATATTCCAAAACTCCTTCCTCCATTCATAAGGTTATCCACCCATCCTGGCCTTTGGCAACATCTTTCCTCCTGCCTTCATCCCTCAAGGACCATTGTTAAAACTGAGCTTGTCACTCACCACCATCCCCACAAGTCTTGCATTTCTGTAGCCATTCATAGTCTGGTTATTAAGGTTCTTCCTGGGCACCAGTTCACTCCATGCATCTGATGAAGAAGACCAAGTCTACGAAAGCTTATGCCTAGTTCATGCATCTGATGAAGAAGAGTCTACAAAAGCTTATGCCTAGTCCATGCATCTGATGAAGAAGAAGAATTACATATATTGTGTGCCCCCACCCCCCAAAAAAATATATACTGTATACCCTTTAACATTTAATAGCAGCTTTAGGTGGTTATTTGAAGGCTATGCACATACATTTATACTGAAGAATATAATGATTTAATCAAGAGTTACAAATCCCATTTTAAATTGCAATTTTAGGTAAGGTGTTCAGATTGTCTATCCTGGGCAGCAATGTCCAAGCACCGAATCACTAACCTCACTTAAAGTTTCTCTTGTAATTTTGCCGCACTTCTCTACTAGTGCAATCTTTAATTCTGCAAGTGTTTTGGTTTTGCAGCGTAAACTCTATTTTTAAGGTAAAATAAGAAGCTGTTATGGGAGTATACATTTTGGGGGGACATCTTATCTATTTCGGGAAGGGAACATCTAGAGGTTGGGAAGTATTAAAAAGCCTTGGTGCTCATATGCGGTCATATATAGTCATGTAGTTTATGGGGAATGCATGACTGCACGTGGCCCACAGATATCAAGATTTCCAACCCTGCCTTGTAAGAATTGCAGAGAGAGGGTTCAACCTCAGACAGTACCAGGGAAAAGGGGGACTCTCTATGCAATTACCTGCAGTGTAGAAATTGCCTTTTTCCCCCTCTCTCTTGCAGCAAGGCCCTTTTAGTGCCGCTAAATAAAGTAATAAAGACATACACGGGCAGGCTTCATTGGGCAGAAATCTGTTTTGCTGCTTCCCAATTACATTTTATCACTGCCTGGCAAGCCAAGGGAGGGATGGAGTTGTCCTGAAGCCAGGGTTTGTGGAGGTCAGAATCAGGCAGGACTTTTCGATTAACAAGAACGGTGGCATCCCATATTACCAGACCGGCTTTTGGTTCCCACTAAATTTGAGCTGCTGTCTGGAGAATGTGGATTTCCCTGGGTGCAATGTCTGGACTAGATCAAGGGAAGTAATGGTGTCATTCTGTTCTGCTTTGGTCAGGCCTCACCTGGAATAATATTATGTCCAGTTCTGGGCACCACAATTCAAGAAAGATGTTGAGAAGATGGAGCATGTCCAGAGGAGGGAGACCAAAATGTTGAAAAGTCTGGAAACCCCCATGTCCTATGAGGAGCAGTTTAGGGAGCTGGGTATGTTTAGCCTGGAGAAGAGAAGGTTAAGAGGTGATATGAGAACCCTGTTTAAATATTTGAAGGGATATTATACTGAGGATGGAGCAAGCTTGTTTTTCTGCTGTTCCAGAGAATAGAAGCTATGGGAAAAGAGATTCCACCTCAACATTAGGAAGAACATCCTGATGGTAAGAGCTATTTGACAGTGAAAGACACAGCCCTAGAGAGTGTTGGAGTCTCCTTCTTTGGGGGTTTTCAAGCAGAGGCTGGGTGGCCATCTGTCCCAGGGGAGCTTGAATTGTATTTGGCAGAATGTATATGGCAGAACATGGCATGGCAGAATGGTTGGACTGGGTGGCCCTACTCTATGATTCTAGACAAATTGAATCAATTGTTGGATGGTAAGTCAACACATTGGTCAATGCCACTAGTCCCAGGGGTCTACTAAGGTCGCACTACCAGCAGGAATCGGGCTAATTCGTGCTGTTTAAGAGCTTGCCATTATGTTGCTTGACAACTTTGGTAGAATGTGATATTTCAGGACTGGTGGGAGGAAAGGGTTATCAAAAATTGCCCATAAACTGAATATACCAACTATGCATCTTTATTACAAAGTGAGAATGTTGCTAGCTCTGTGGGGCCTTTTTTGGAAGTCAGCATGGATAATTATTGTTCACAAAGTAGACTTGATCTCGAAATAGCTGAGAGGCAGTGGGTTCCAGCAAGAAGCAAACTTGCAGAGTTTAAGTAATAAGCTGTTTCCTTCAAGCCGCAGCTCTTGCGTGTTTGAGAAAGAACAAATTGAGCTCATTTTTAAAGTCTCCCACTATATCCAATGACACCAGTGATCTATCATATCTATTTTAATTGGAAAAGAAGCCTGGGAGGTATATATTTTTTTTTTCTGATTTGGGTAAACCTGAGCCTTTGATTTATATAAAAGGAACAGTATTATTTCGTAGGGGGGCCATAAAGGGGCGTTGCATTCCAATATTCCCAATTAAAATCCATTCAAGATGTCAAGGCGATATAGAAATCAGAAGAAAAACCTTGCACAAGTTGTAAGGCCCTTCTTGTTGCATTTATTAAGGGGTCTTCTGGGTATCGCATGTGACATTTCAATATTACCCCAGACACCCTCTGAGAGTAAACTGACAAATAGGATGCAATCTCACATCTCAGAAACAGAGTGATGGATTGTTAGAAGGAAGTCCAAACACGACATTACTTCCAAAAGGGAAAAAAGGAAGTTTGCAAAATGTGGGGCACTTGATGTTTTAGCACCTGGAAAAAAATTAACAAAATGCATTACAGCATCCCTCCAAGGTGGCAATGTGGATCCGATATAGGCAGGAATCCTGTTGGCACCTGTTGTTGTTCCTATTGCTGCTGCTGTGTGCCTTCAAGTCATTTCTGACTTATGGTGACCCTAAAACAAACCTATCATGAGGTGTTCTAGGGCTGAGAGTGTGTGACTCACCCAAGGTTATCCTGTGATTTTTCATTTGTTTTTGTTGTGTTGAATGATAAGTCAACACATAGGTAAATCTGTTATAGTTGTTGTTGTGTGCCTTCAAGTCTTTCCCACTTATGGTGACCCTAAAGTGAACCTATCATGGAGCTTTGGGGCTGAGAGTGTGTGACTTGCCTAACCCAGTCAATTTCCATGGTCAAGCAGGGAAATGAAGCCTGGACTCCAGAGTCATAGTCCAATGCTCAAACCACTAAACCACGCTGTGTAACTTACACATGTGTAACTTGTTGTTGTGTGCCTTCAAGTCGTTTCCAAGTTATAGCAGCCTTAAGGTGAGCCTATCATGGGGTTTTATTGGGCAGGATTGTTCAGAGGAGGTTTGCCATGGCCTTCCCCTGAGGCTGAGAGAGAGTGACTTGCCCAAGGCCACTCAGTGGGTTTCATGGCTCAGTAGGGATTCGAACCCTGGTCTCCAGAGTCGCAATCCAACACTCAAAGCACTATGCCATGCTGGCTCTTTCACTGGAAGTTAACCACAGAGTTGTGCTGGAGGAGCGAGAGAGTCCTAGATGGTTTGCTGGATTTCAGAACTATTTCTCATGACCGTGGCAAGAGAGTAGAAAATGAATGCACCCAAAGTTCAAATGGTTTGGCGTCTGGATGAATCTCTCTCAGTTAAAGCACCTCTTGAAGGCTGGCTTGATTTCCTGGAAGATGGAGAGCCATCCGTCTAAATCTGGGAGTTCCCCAAAGACGCTGAGACCCTGGACCACTCTCTGTAGCCCTTCGCCACCAGCGTTTTAACCTAAACTGTTTAAAACCAATAAAGCCTCATTCACAATTCAGCTCACAGAGAAAGAGGGAGGAAGCTTCCTTCAGCTCTTGTGACTTGGCGCTTTGAATACAATGAATTTGGAGGAAAGCAACCAGTGAGAGGAGTCTTGAGGCAAGGACCACGCTTGATATGGGTGACGCTGGTCCACAAAACCAGTTCTCCCACTATGGTTTCCCCAGTGGTCAGTGTCTCACTGGTCATGGATCATCCACTCATTGATTCTTGGACTTATCTACTTCAATGGAAGCTGCAGTTTCCAAAGTCAAGGCAATGGTGCATCCGCTCTAGGTTTTTGATAGCATTAAGGAGCTGTCCAAGGTTCTGGGCACCATCTCCAAAAAGGAGTTCAGTACCTCAGAGAGCTCCTTTACTGCTATCCAAAACTATCGTTAGAAGAAAAAAGAGGAAGAGGAGAAAAGTAAAAAGAGAAGAAAAAGAAGGAAGGAGAAGAGGAGGGAAAAGAGAAAGAGGAAAGAAAGGAAAGGGAAGGAAAGGGAGGAGGAGAGAAAGAAGAGCAGAAAAAGGAAGAAGGGAGGGAAGAAAAGAAGGGAGAAAGAAGTGAAGAAAGAGAAAAGGAAGAACAAAGAGGAGGAGGAGAAAAAGCAGGGGAGTGAAGAGAGGAAAGAAGAAAAGGAGAAGGTGCAAAGTAGGGAAAAGGAGGAACATGAAAGGGAAATTTTGATAATGGATGGTTTTAAAGCCCCGTCTTAGCAGCTACAAAGGAAGGAAGCATGAGGATGGAGGCAGCTCCTCCAGGGGTAGAGTCTAATGATCTCTCACTGCAGAAACCAAAACCTTCACAGCCGGTGAGCGGAAGGAAAAGGCCTTCTTCTCTTCCTCGACAGGCCACCCGACACACAAGGTTGCCCTTGTCTCCTTTGCTTTGGGGTGGGGGGGGGTGTTATGTGTACCTGTAACTGGAAACAAAAAGGTGGAAGTGAGGAAATTAAGTTTTAGGCTGAATCCATGAAGTCTTTAATGAAATGGCCTGAGGTGCTATAGAATTTCTTCTTTCAAGAAAGCCAGCGGTGCGCCTGGTTAGAGAATGAATGTTATTTGGAGCAGGTCGATGGCATCCTCCGTGGGTAACTTGGCCTGCAGCTCTCTTTCAAAGTCGGAGCATGGCAAACAGGGATTATATACACGCACAGGATGGGACCTCCGCATCCTTCTCCTGCCTGGATGGCATTTCAAATCCCAAACAGAGAATGCAGCAACGCAAGGGGAGAATGGACATTTTTAAAAAGCGGGGTTCTCTGGAGGATTCTTTACACTCGCTGATCTCTGTGGTGTGCAACTGCAACAGGACCAGGATTCGCATTCAGGCTTGTGGAACTTTCCAAGGGCCGCATGTTCTTAATTTTGGGAATTCAGAGATTTGCGGTTTCATGAGGAACTTAGAACACTCCGCCAGAAAGCTCTAGTGCTGGAGTTTGCAAGGGAAGTCTAACTATCCCATAAAACTCCAAATCCTAGAATTCCAGCAGGTAGAACCAGGGCAGTTAAAGTGGTATCAAAGTGCTATAACTGCGCAATGTGGACATACCCAACCAGGCAAGCTTTGCTCTAGAGAGCATCGATTGTACTGAATGGTGAATCGGTTCACAGCTATGTATTTTGCAGCTTGCTTGCTTGCTTTTTTTGGTTGCAATGATGGCTTCTACAACTGCTGCTCCCCAAAACTGGACTAGGATTCAATTTGGGGGGTACATTTTTGTAAGTGAACTTACCTGTGCAAAATCGATAGCTTTGATTTTGCACCATTCTTTTTGGAATCACCCTTCCTGAAACAATAACTATAACTTTTCACTCCTTTTTCTCCCCGCATACTATGAGCATCCAGAGTATTTACTATTCTAGATCTTGCATTACACAAGCCTACCAAGATAGAATAAAAATTTCTTACAACAGTGTAAGAAAGCAGAGGTCAAAATGCTGGTCAAAATGAAGGCAGACACAGGGCTGGACTGGGCTGCTGTTTCCTCTTTTAATTTTATAGCTTTCCAGGAGCTTCACGCTCATTATTTTGAAGCTGAAATCCTTCCCAAAATGGGCATTGCAGCCACTGAGCTGATGACTCTTCTTCCCTGTGGTGCTTTTCTGCAAAAAGGCTGGACTATCTTGACCTTTCCCGAAGAAGAGAGAGAAGGAGATGGAACGCTTGATAAATTTCCATGGAACCAAACGCATCTCATTTGACTTTATTACGGTACCCTTCTCGCCAGGTCGATGCAAGATGTTTTCCTCCTGTTATGCTTAAACCGATGTTGCAAAGAAAAACCACTTTTAAGGTAGTTTCTTCCACACCTGTTTTATCTTCAAGATCTCCTTAGAGTTGCCAGTTCAAGATCAACCCAAGATCTCCAGACCGAAATCTGAGACTCCGATGATGTCTTTAAGCATTATGAATTAAGTACCAGCCACAATGGCTCATAACTCATCATTCAAATGCATCATTCAAACACACACACATATACACACTTTTGTTTAAAAACATCACATCTTTCCAGATTTTTCATTTCAATTCATTGCTGATCTCTCATCCAAGTACTAACCAGGACTGACCCTACCTAGCATCCAAGATCGGAGGGGAACTGGGGCCTTCAGGGTGTTTAGTCGCCGAGGATTTTGGACTCTAATCCCCAGTATCCCCCACAGACAAACTGCATCCATGCTGGCCAGGAAAAGGGATCTTAAAAAGCAACTTTGCCAAACTCTAGGATATTAGGCACCAAGGACTTTGGACTCTAAAGCCCAGTATCCCCAAGTCAGGTGGCTTCAATGGTATCCAGGGGAGGTGAGAGAATCAGGGATCTTAAAAAGCTATCAAGCTGTAGGATATTAAGCACCAAGGACTTTGGACTCTAAAGCCCAGTATCCCCAAGTCAGGCAGTGTCCATGCTGGCCAGGGAAGGGGAGCAAATCAGGGAACTTAAAAAATAAACTTTGCAGAAATAGGAATATTACAAAGTTGAATAGATAATCAGTGGAATTGCACAATAGAAGTGCTTATATGTATATGTATATGTATATGTATATGTATATGTATATGTAT
>CM034715.1:10568235-10595374 GCA_020142125.1 Phrynosoma platyrhinos | reverse complement strand
TTTGTATGTATATATATATATATATATATATATGTACATATGTGTGTATATGTATATATATGATTTATCTATCTGTATATATGCACATATATTTTATATATATTTCTATATATGTATATACATGTACGTATATGTGTGTGTGTGTATGATTTATCGATCTATATATATGTATATATATGTGTACATATATTTCTATATATGTCTATATATGTATATATACTTGTATATATGTGTGTGTTTGTGTGTATGATTTATCGATCTGTATATATATTTGTGTATGTATATGTGTGTGTGTGTGTACGTGATATATATATATATATATATATATATATATATATATATATATATATATATATATATATATATATATATATATATGATTTCTTAATCTTCTGGAGTTTTAATTTCCTTTTCTCTCTCTTATCCTCTTTCTTCTCCCTTTATTTGTTTTCCCTCCTCAGTTAAAGTGGACCAGATTTTCTCAACCTTTTTAACCCTTAAAATAATTTTTTATATCTCAAGCAACCTTTGCATTTGTTGTTGTCGTGTGCCTTCAAGTCGTTTCCGAACCTATGATGGGGATGTAATACAATAAAATAAAATAAAAATTATTATTAATAATAATAATAATAATAATAATAACAACAGCCTTGCAATGTTGAGCAGTAATATTATCTCCCTAGAAATAACCCAGTCCACCATGATCAATGCATCTGCACAGGGTTGGAAAGGCCATTGCTGGTATTTATTTATTTACTTATTTATTGGTTTACAACATCCCTGCCAGGTAGTCCACTCTTCATGTGACTGGCAAGAAATAAATGCAAGGCTAGTATAGCTTTCCAGCCAGAAAAGTGACTCCTCCACTGTGCAACTATAAAGCCCAATCTTCTTCTCTTTCAGCCAAAACTGAGCATTGCAAAACAAAACAAAAAAATCTGAATTGCAAACTTTTGCAATTGCAAAAATCTGAATTTGCAAGCTGAATTGCAAATTTTCCAAGCTCTGCCTCTGACATTGCTGGACTCCAGATCCCATCAGCCTCAACAAGAAGTCTGGACAAGGCAGAGTTGCAAGGGGACTTTTAGACCCAAACTATAAATCCCAGGATACCAAAGGATGGATCTGAGGCTGTTTAAAAAGATACCCGCGAGAGTATAGTGCAGATCCGATTAGTGGCCTTCTATACTTTTCATAGCTCTGCGTTCTTAGGAATAAGAGGCGGGGCTTCTTCCGCGCCGTGCGTCCTGATTGGACGAGGGGCTGCTGCGGCGGCGGCGGCGTCTAGAGCGGAAGTAGCCGGAAGTCGGGGGATGGAGCCTGGCGGAGCGGACCCGGTTGGGGACTAGCGGCCTCCTCCATGAGGCCTAGGAGGGTGAGGCGCTCCTTTGGATACGCTAATTTACGCAAATATACGCTAATATGGGCCTAAAGATGGCGGCCGCTTGCTTCCTGTGCGGTTTTCGTAGTTTTAACCCTCCAAAGCGCCAGTTCGTCCATTTTCCTCTTGTTTTTTCTGGCCTCCACAACAACCCTGCGAGGTAGGCTCAAGCCACGTTGGCCGTTTGAGACCTGGGCTGCGTCTGCACTGCGGAATTAATCCAGCTTGACACCGCTTTAAACTGCCTTGGCTCAGTAGTGCTATGGGATTCCAGGGATTTGTAGTTTCGCTAGGTGTTTTCGTAAAACTACAAGTCCCAGGAGTCCAGAGGAACTAGCTTACACTTTGTAAACCAGTTTGAGACCACTGTAACCTCCCTGGCTCAGTTCTAGGGAATTCTGGGATTTGTGAGACATTTAGCCTTTTCTGTCAGAGAGCTCTGGTGCCACAATAAACTACAATTCCCAGGATTCCCTAGCACTGAGCCAGGGCAGTTAAAGCATTGTCAAACTAGAGTATTTCTGTAGTCTGTCTTGGGCCTCAGTTAACAAAGTTTCCGGCAAAGAAGTTCCTTTTTGCAAAGCCCTTTTTCACTTGCCCAGCCCTCTTTTCCTCCTCATCCTACGTAGGTGGGGATGATAGAGGTTGCAGTCCCATTTGGGTTTGAGTTCAGATAGGCTGCTTTAGGCTGACTCATGATCGGCTTGTTGTTGAAGCAGGATTTTTGAAGCTCACTTGGATTATTTTTTTAAATTATGTATTTATTTATCTGTTTAAAAAAATTATTAGGGGACACTGTGCTATACATTTTTGAAAAGGTAGCTTGCTTTGCCTTTAAACTAAAGCATCAGTTTTAAAGAGGAAGTTTTGTAAAGATGACGGTTAGGTTTCAGGATAGATTTGAACCTATAAAAAAAAATTCAGCTGATTGTAGCTTTGTGAAGTAATGTTACTTATTTCCAATGTATCCAATCTCTGTGTTTATTTAGTTTGAACAGAGCCTATAAGGTTAATGGTTTTAGCTTTTGTAACGTATCTGATTTCTGTGTTTTATTTGGATTCCTTTTTTGTAACGGCTTATGCTACGCAAATAAATTTAGCTACTTTTTTTAATTTGTCAACAGGGTTCTTCGCAGAAAGCGACCGACCCACGGCCTTCCAAGAAGCTGAAATGTGAAAAGAAGAGCCTGGGGAAGTCAGAGGCACGAGGAGACGACGGCCGCGGGAGCACCAGCCACGGACTTCGCTCAGGAGAAACTGCAGATAAGTCCTCCGCCGAAGGGAATCCGCGCAATCTCGCGATGATGCTGCAGAGCGAAGGGAAGCGGGATCACAAAATGGCTGACGAAATGCCAACAGACCGGCCTGTCCTCTGCATGTCGCCATTAGTGCTAGATTCTGACGGCTCTTTTCCGAAGAATGACGGCGAAGCTCGCTTCCAACCCCATATTGAGAATGTGGAGGAGAAAGAAGAGGAGGAGGAAGAGGAACAGGAGGAGGAGGAGGAAGAAGAAGAGGAGGAAGAAAGTGGTGGAGCTGGGTTGTCAGATGACTCAGAGATGGAGCCAGAAGAAGTGGAGAACCCACTTCTGGAGCTGGACAACAGTGCCTTCTTGAATGAGGACAGTAACCAGCCGCTGCCGGTGGACCGGTTCTTTGGCAGCGTAGCCTTCATGCAGGTAAGAGAAACACAACGATTTGAACCAGGATTCAAAGGATAATCCTGAGCATCCTTCCTCTGGCGTATGCCATAGGACAAGATGAACAACCATTGTGTGCCTGGGTGCCTTATGTTTGGTTTTGAAGCCTCCAGTGCTGCATAAACTGTAGCTGTCTTTTCACCAGCAGGAAAAGACCTTTTTATTTAGGTGGGCCTTTGGTTTTTAAACCTGTTGCAGCAAGTATTAGTGGATACTTCTCAGTTTGTACATCTGAAGGATATGGACAGGGTTCTTGGAGAGATGAGAGCTGCCATGTGTGTTAGAGCCTTCCTGGCTTATTAGAAAAGCCAGAGCAGGGCTGGCTGAGCGGATGGAAGGGGTGGCCAAAGAGGTTAGACTGGCACTCTCCTTGATCTCTGTTATTTTTGAAGACTGGTCCTTGCAGAATTGTGTTGTACTCGGCATCGGTGTTTCACTTATTTGTTGTCAATGGCTATACTTTTAACTGGTTTTCATTTTATGGATGGTTTAATGATATTTTTTCTTACTTTTGTATTTGGTCTGTTGTTCAGCTGTGTCTCTTTCAACTGCTACAACCTGCCTTGAGTTGCAGACTGGGGGAAAAGGTGGTGATGGGGGGTTTTGCAGCAACAATAATAATAATAATAATTAATAATAGACTCCAATGCTTGTCCCTTCCACCCTGCCAGCTCTAACACTTTGTTGGCTCTCCTGTTTTATCTTTTATTGCGATCTCTTCCATTTCCATGCCATCTCTCTGAAGCTTCTTGGTCTTAAGGCCATATTGGGCTGTGCTTTTTGTCGTCCCCCCAGGATCCTCCACCTGCTCCCCTCACAAGGCCCATCCCCAGCAGGAGAGAGTTCCGGAAGGCCCACTTCATAGCCAAGGATGATGATGATGAAGAGGAGGAGGTCATTTGAGGACCGAGAAAAGACCTTCTACCTTCCATATCACTCTCTCTCTTGCAACCAATGACTGACCTATATCTCATCAGGGTGGTCTCTTCTGGATCATGTTCTCTTCTTTGGAAAGGTCCATCCTGACATGGCCACAGAGCCAAGGACGATGGGATTAAAAGAGGCCAGTTTGGGACTGGTATGAAGACCACTATTTCCTTAAGAAAACCTTTTTTGACAGCACTGCTTCCTGTCATGGTGAGAGAGGATGTGTGGTTCTCGAGATTCCATGGGTTTCTCTCTGTGTATTATTGAGTTTACTTTTCTTGTTTTGAAGTCTGCTTTATTTGACCTAGGAGCAGGTTGCCTGCTTGATCTCTCTCTCACTCACTCTGAAGCCGAGTGTGAGCATTTGATGTTTTTGTCCCTCTGGGTGGGAGAAGAAATATGGCGACCTGTAACTGATTTTGGGGACCGCTGGTGTCTCAACAGCACAGCCTCTCAAAGGGTGCTTGGAGATGCAAAGAGAAATCCTCTCCTAGGACGAACTAACTGCACATTCATGGCACCTCAAATTTTCTATAGCCTTTCTTTTTCAAAGAAGTTGTCATCTCTTTTGACTACAATATTTTTGTACAGCCTGTTGGCCAAGATTTGTGTAGAAACAGTCAGAGCAATTGAGAACGAATTAAACAATACAATGCTGGAGTCATTCATCTGTTTTCAAAGTTATTTACAGTAGAGAAGAATTCTCTCCCCAGGTTTTATTTTTCCTGATGAAAGATAGGATTCAGAGGCTTCCTAAATGAAAGCACTCCTCAATTGGCAAGGAAATTGTTTTTTTCTTTTTAAGGCAGAAATAAAATGCACAGAAGGCCAGACAGAAAACTGGAGGAGGAGGCTGTTACCATCTTGTCCAAGCTTTTTCTTCAGTTTCCATCTCAAGGGGCAGCTTCTCCCAAAACAAGGGTGTATTTTGGACTACATCTCCCAGCTGTCTGGGCAGTGTAGTCCAAATGTGCCTTTCCCAAGCACTGGGCTGCTTCTGTCCTGACTGGGCTGTTCAAATGTCCATTGGCAGCCATGAATTTAACATTTACACTACAGGTTCAGTCTCCCTTATCCGGAATTCTAAAATTTGAAATACTCCAAAATCCAATACTTTCTTCATGAGTGGCTGAGATAATAAAACCTTTATTTTCTGATGGTTCAATATACACAAACTCTGTTTCATGCACAAAATTATTTAATGAAAATGACCTTCAACTATGTGTATAACGTATATGTAATATATGAATTAATTTCATATTTAGACTTGAGTCCCATTGCCAAGATATTTCATTATGTACATATATATAAATACAGGTATTCCAAAATCCAAAACACTTCTGGTCCCAAGCATTTTGGATAAGGGAGGCTTAACCTGTGTTTTGCTCATTGACCTTTCCTTTCTCAGTATAGATACATCTGCCGCCAGAGAATCAGAAATGTTTATTTTTAAAACATTAATACAAAATTACTTTGAATCCCTGAGAACTGAGCTGGTATCACAACTATGGTTTAATTTCTATAATTATTACACAATGAATCGTTATATTGTTGCATTTTACAGCTTCAGCAATAATTTATTTTTTAAAAAATCTTTAAAAAATCTGTCTATCAGGCAAAATAATATAAGAAAAAGAAGGCACAAAATCAGTACCTACTTCCATAGGAGGAAGTCCCATTGAACCGACTACTCCTGAGAAAATGTACTCAAGAAGCAGGTTGCAGTGTGCTGACATTTTACGGACAAAGAGGAAGATAAGAGCTATGGAGAACAAAATATAAGAGGAAAGGTTGAGATATCCAGGCACATTCACCCTAGAGAAGAGAAGATGGACGGGTGACAGGATTACAGTCTTCAGATACTGCAAGGGCTGTCCTGGAGAGGAGGGTTCAAGCCTGCTCTTGGCTGCCCCAGAAGATAAGACCACATCTAATGATTTCAAGTTACAGGAGGATAGATTTCAACTGGAAATGAGTAAGATGAGAGTCTGCCACATGACCATTGATGCAGACTATGGGGTCACCTATCCCATTGCTCAGAAAATTTTCCTCTTGTCCACAGCCTGAGAAAGCAGACTCCTAGCAAACTCCCAAAGGGCTATTTTCGGATCCTTCCGGCATGTTTCGTTTTTCGGTAGATCTTCTTTTTATCACAGCTGAGGTTGTGGTTTGTTTTCTTGTGGCAGGCAATGTGAACAAGTTTCAAATTTTCAACGGTGAACAACAGCCGATAGAAATATTCCCAGTCCACTTCCCTTTTGTCCTGGTCCTTAATGGCTTCTGCTAACGTTGGGAGGATCGTCCGTTTCTTCTCGATTCTGAAACAGAGGAGAACAAGACATATATCCACACTGCACAATTGCAGCAGTAGCTGGCATGGTTCCATCCTATAGAATTGTAGGATTTGTAGTTCTATGAGGGACTTACAATTCTCTAGCCGACTCCCCTAAACTACAGCATTAAAGTTCTCTGGCAGAAAACTCCAGTACCTCCCCTTGAGGATTATAGGGTCTTCATTTGTGTTCTGAACAGAAAGGAGGTTTTAACCTTCACCAAGGAGATGAGACATTACACTCACAGGGCTACTGAAATGCAGAACACCCATTATGCAGAATGCCTCCATTGTAGGTTCAGTTCTGTATGGATTCTGTAATGAAATGTGACTCAGGGGAACATAAACTCACATACACCCACACACATACACCCCACTGATCACTACAGTCCATCAGATGTTGCCTTGGTACGTACATGTGGTCAAGGTTCCAGGTGCTGAAAAGGATTCGGCTCTCTTTATTCCCATAAGGATTGATAGAGTGTCTGCAAGGACAGTCTTGGCTGTCAAAAGGCCCCTGTGAAGAAAGAGCAGAGACAGCCGGACCTGAGAAGTTGTGCAGAACAAGGTGGCGGAAGACTGAACCTCTCCCCAAACAGAGACCTGGAACTTTCACCCTATATTTTTAAAAAAGTAGCACTCCTTGCATGCCTTAAAGTAGTCCAATAAACAAAGCTTGAGACCATTTGGCCTTCTAGATGTGCTAGATTTCCAGCTGCAAGGAGGGATCTCTTCAACAAGAAGAAAGCTTGAGATAAATGATCCTAAAAGATGTGCTAGATTCCTGGCTACAGAGATGATGTGGAGTGGGGATTTTGTTCTCCAATATTAGGGTAGGAATCATGCAGCTCAGGCTGCATACAGTCTAGAGGAAGAGTGAGCAAAGTGTAGGCAGTGGGATACATGTGACCCCCAGAAGGTAAAAATAATTGCCCCCAAATGCCCCTCAAAGCTCTCTAGGGATAGCATGGAGCATATTTCTACCATGTTGGAAAGCCCTTGGGGCCAAACAAAGATTTTACAGAATTTTTGCAAATGTGTACAAGGCCTCAAGATGGCCCCCGGGGGTATAGTGTTCCAAGATCTAGAATAAAACTTACTTGACAAGAAAACCAGCCTTCTGGTGTGCAAAGACACACCTTCTCCTCCTCATTCCGGTCGAAATAATAGCCGTTGTACCTCTCTGACTTCAGTTTCTCCAGCATCGTTTTTGCAATCTGTTGGAATTTTGCATGGATAGATGGTTGCATGTTGGACGCATAACTACCAACCTCATAAGAAACATAAAACCAAAATCAGCAGCTGGTTATTTCCTGATATGAAGATGTCTACCCTACTCATAAGCCCAATGAATCTTCAAAGATGCAATTACAAACATGTGGAAAAGAATTTGTAAGGAATCCAAACCATCCTATGTGGAACTTCACATAAAACAAATGTTAAGGAATTAAGGTGCTGTTGCTGTGTGCCTTCAAGTTATTTCTCATTTATGGCAACTCTAAGGTGAATATATTAACAGGGTTTTTTGGGCAAGGTTTGTTCAGAGAGAGTTTGCCTTTTCCTTCTTCGGAGGAAACCCCAGTGAGTTTCCATAACTGAGCAGGGATTCGAACCCTGGTCCCCCACTCAAATCATTACCAGTCAAAAAATTGTTTTCACTTGAAATCATAAATGAAAATCCTCAATATCAATCAGGAAACTCCAGGTAAATGTCCTAGTTAATAAACAGAACTGCAGGACTTTGGAGCCAAAACTGAAGACCTCACATTCATCAACTGTTTAATCCTTCCAAAATGATGGGTAACGCAACTGAATTTCTGTATATAAAAAGCGTTACCTCTTTCATGTAACCTCGGATTCTGCTCTCACAGCTGTAGCGCATGTAGCTGGACTTTGTCTTAAAGCGAGATTCAACGCCTAGAAGAGATGGAAAGGATATCATGGTCCCCATCCCCAACTGAAATTGGGTGTAGCAAATTCAGCACATTGTAGCCTAACCCACTTGCGGATATGCTACAGGGTAATTGACAACAGTGCAACAACTATGGAGGCTGAGGGCTTCCATTTAAAGTCAGTATTGCCAACTAAGATGACTGGTAACAGCCCAAAGGAAAGCAATAGCCAGAAGACAGTTTGTGGGATATGCCAAGGGTTCTCCATTTCCCAGGTTTGTGCAGCGGCGGCAAAGGAAAGCAGACCAAATCTGCCAGCTCTGAGCAGCCTATTTCTTACGTTCCTGACCTTCACAAGCCTAGTGACCATGGCCTTTTTCTTCCAGCCAGTAACACCTATACCAGTACAGTTACTGGGTGCACCAGTAAGTGGCCTCCGGTTGGAGACCTAGGCCAGTGTAATTCCAGGGTGCTGCCAGCATAAATTCCAAGATAAAAACCTACTCCAGTGGTGTGTCTGCAACAGGGAAGAACTCACCTTGGAACCACTTCTCGTCGTCGGCTCGGCTTTCCGCAGCAATGTTTTCGCTGAGATTGTGAATCAGATCCGCCAGCAGTTTCCGTCTCTTGGGGGCCTGTTCATCGGAGAGCAAGCCTTGAGCGGCGCGGACAACATCGTCCGTTTGGCTGGAAAACGCGTTAAGAAAGCGCTGGATCTCGCTCACATCTGCAGAAAGGGCCGGGTCCAGGGAATACCAAAAGAAACCAAAGATAACCAAGAATTAGCACTGCAAGAATGATGCAGTTTGGCACTGCTTTAACCGCCAGGTCTCAATGCTATTGAATTTGTAGTTTTGTGAGAGATTTAGCCTTCTCTGTCAGAGAAGCTCTGGCGCCACCGCAAACTACAAATCTAAGGATTCTGTAGCATTGAGCCAGGGCAGTTATAAAGTGGTGTCAAACTGGATTAATTCTGCAGTGCAGATGCAGCCTGAGAATTAGTTTACTGCCCCCATTTCTGCCTTGTACCGTCTTCTACCAAAAAAGACTTGGCGACTGTACTGTGTTCCTTCTTTTTGAGCGCAGACAAGCACAAGAAATGTAGGAGGAGAGCCCTCAGCCATACTTACAGCCCTGCCAGTTCTCTCCCGGGGGTAACAAGATCAGCTCGGAGTTATCCTCAATCTTCTTGAAATAGGCTTCCGTCATTTCCGTCCCGTCTTCGTACAAACACAGCCGGGACCCAGGGGAAGGAACCTGCGGGAGAAATCGCACGTGGGATCAAAGAGCCGGCCACCGGCTCCGTTCAGACATTATACTAAACCACAACCTATTCTTCCTGCAAAATAGGGGGATAGGATAGGATGGACCCCTCTAAATATATATATATATATATATATATTTTCCCCCTAGGAACACCAGCAGCAGGCAAGACTTGCACCCAGAGCTCAGCAAAAGTGTTGGGCAATGGGCTGCTTGACCTGTTCTGTGGATTTGGGGTGGTGTTGTACTTTGCTATAGGGCCGACACAGCTACCCCCAGATAGGTTTCCCAGTTTATTGCTAACCAACAAGACATGTCAATGATTTTTTTTATAGAAAGATAAAAAGGAAGGGTGGGGAAAAAGAAATAAAAGCAGTTTTTGGCTTTTGCACCCTTCTTTTCTCATTGCTTTGTGGAATGGATGTATGTGTAGCTTGGATTTGGTGATGCCTTGCCCTTTGGTCCTCATAACTTGCAATTAGGATGCTTGGCCACAGACCACCCATTATCCCCCTTTCCTCCTCCCCCTCAACTGGCTTTTCTGCCCAAGGCTGATGGGAGTTGCAGTCCATCAGCTGCTGATTTGGGAAGAAGAAAAAGAAGAGCCATTTAATGGGAGGCTGCAGTTCCAGGGCGCCACCAGTAGGAGGCAGTAGCCACCCTCTCCTTTTGGGGCTCTCTTAATTTTGGGGGGTCCCCAGCCCTATCTCCGCACCTGGAGCAGGACGCCAGCTTTGGAGAGCAGCTCCTTTAAGCTTTTGGCCGCCACTCCGAATTTCCGGTCGCCCCGGAGGCCGCGGACCTTGAACGCTTTCGCCGCCATTTTGCCGCTGCCCGGCTTCGAACCGGCGGACTCCCCATCCTTTTCCTCGTCTTCCTGCTTCCAAAGAGGAAGCGGGCACTGATTGGCCGCCCTAGCTGCCTCTCAAAGCGAGGGCGCCGCCTCCTCCCTGGCTCTTAAAGGCGCAGCGCCCCATTTCCGTCACCCCGTGCTCCCCGAGCCGGGTAAATACCGTTCTAGAAATAACATTTATTTAATATTTAACGTGTATCAAGTCAAGAGAGCGAGATGTTTCTAAGCCACTAAACGGAAAAGGGGGAATAGTTGTCTTTGTCTTAATTTACGCATGCGCAGAATGGCGACAACGGGATGTTCTGTCCAGTGACGTCACCGCCCGTGAGGGAGTGTCTTTGTTTACGCATGCGCAGAGTGTCGAGCGAGGTGTGGCGTCACCGCCCTTTGTCCCGTCGTGCCGGAAGTGCGTCCTCGGCCGCTCTAGGCTTCGCGGTTGCCTTCTCTATCGGCCCAAGCACCGCCTGCGCCTGCGCAGTAGCGTCCAAGCGGTTGCTAGGAGATTAGTGGCGCTAGTGATGGAGCCGGACTAAAGTAGGTAGGAAGGGAAGAAGGGCGGATTAGGGGAAGGGGAGACCGGGAAGAGAGAGGGCCCAGGGAGGCCCAGGGAGCCCGGAGCCCAGAGGAGCCACTGTCCTGGGGAACTCCCCGCCACAAGAGGTGCCTCTCTTGGCCTTATAAACAAGGCCTTCTTGGACTAACATGATGGCTTTATGGATAGCAATGTAGAAGTATCGTGGATTTTATTGTGCTTTTGCTCTCTTGGAGTTGTAATAGCTCTTCTTAGTCATATGCAATAAATGACTTATAAACAAGGCCTTGTTGGACTACATCTCCCATCCCGCTTGGCCAGGGTTGGAGGGATGGGAGATGTAGAGAGCCCTCAGCCCTAACAATGGAGCTTGCGTCCACACTGCAGAAATAATCCGCTCTGAGGCCGCTTTTAACTGCCCTGGCTCCATGCGAAGGGGAATTCCTGGGAATTGTAGTTTGCTATGTGACACAAACACTCTCTCCGACAGAGAAGGCTCAAGGTCTCACTAAACTACAGTTCCCAGAATTCCCTAGCACTGAGCCAGGGCAGTTAAAGTGGCCTCAAACTCAATTATGTCTCAAGTGTGTGTGTGTGTGTGTTGGACCATTGCCACCTTTTTCCCCCTTTCTCTAGTATCACTTTTTAAAGGCATTTTATATTTAAAAATTGTACGAATAGAAGGGTGTATTCAAAACATAGGCAACATGTGGAATGCAAAACAAGTAGAATACTATAGTCAAAACATACCTACAGTACAACAAATAGAGTAATATAGTCCAAAACATATACAATTTATAGAATAGTATAGTCAAAACATGCCTAATACAACAAATAAAATAATGTAATCAATACATTCATACAATACAAAGCATATACAACTTATAGAATAGTGTAATCAAAACATATCTACAACAATAACTATTATTATTATTATTATTATTATTATTATTAATCCCACCCTTCTACCAGGACTGGAATTCAGGACAGCTTACAACATTTAAAAAAATGCAATTAAAAACATACAAAAAATAATATATCAAAACAGTATTAAACTGATACAATAAAATGAAAAAGAAGCTAAAAATGTTTGCAATTCATTTATAATGATATAGTATTTTGATAGAACAATATAATCAATATGTTCATACAATCCAAAACTTATGCAACATACAGAATAATATAATCAAAACATACATATAATCCATAAATATAATGTATGATTTGCCCTGTAATGATGCCATATTGTCTTTCTTGGCTGTACTTTTCTTCCACTTAGCTCAAGAAGGGCAGGATGCCGCACAAGATTGGGTTTATTGTTGTAAGTTCATCAGGACACGAGGATGGCTTCAGTGCAAAAGAACTGATGGTCCACGCACCAACCGTCAACGGATGGAGGTCACCAAGGTACTGGAAGTGGAGGACGTTTTAGGAAGCATTTAGGCTGGACGTTGTCACACCTACGCCATCATCAAGCGGGGCATTATTGGAATCCCAAGACCCTTGTCTTTGCTTTTGAAAAATGTATTTCCTAACCATTCACCTTCGAGGGACAAACTCTGGTTCCAGAAAAGGAAGCACTTTTCTGTATTTTTAATTATATTGCTCTTTTAAAGTTGTGAGCAGCTGTGGGTCCCTGTGAAAAGAGTAGGATACAAATGTGGTGGTGATTAATAATAATAATAATAATAATAATAATAATAATAATAATAATAATTGTGTGCTTCTTCCATTCCAGGCTCTGCCAGTATCCCCAAGAAATTGTCCTGCAGATGGTGGAGCGATGTAGAATCCGAAAACTGCAGTTGTTGGCTCACCAGTATATGATCTCCAGCAAAATTGAATTCTACATCAGCGATAACCTGCCTGAGTACTTTGCGCCATACAAGTCGGACAGGTTCCGAAGGCTGGGGTAAGCCTCTCTTTTGAGTTTCCAAGTCAGGGGAAGTATTAGTCCATCTAAAAAACACCCACTAAGCATATCATCCTCCTGAGAAAATTCACAGACACAGCTGTGTTAGTCTGGAAAATCAGTATGCAAAAGAATCTTGCCTCACCTTTTAGAGTAATGGAAAGAAAGAAGCTGGAAGCATGAAGTTTCATAGACTTGAGTCTGCTTCCCGTCCATCCAAGAAAGCAGGCTGACGTCTGTGAAAGTGCATGCTACCAACTTCTTTCTTTCAGTTAATTTCAAAGGTGCTACAAGATCTCTTTACATACTGATCCTCCAGGGAAGTTCATCCCAGAACTTGAGACCTTAGGGGAAGAAGGGGACCTTTATGAAAGGTAAAGTTCTCAGTGGCTGTTAGTCCTGGTGCTTCCAGAGTTTCCAAGTCAAGGCTTGGAAAGCCTCACAGCTTTCAGGAATCAGAAGCTTTAGGTGTGATGGTGGGTTACCTGACCAAAAACCATAACTAGTGAAAAGAATGAGAGTCACTTGTATGCTTATTTGCCCTTGTTTTGAAATAATAAACATTTAATGCTTGGTGTGTTATCCTGTTAGTGCTCATGATGCTCACAACTAGATGAGATGTATTGCTTCAAAAGGCCATCACTGCTTGGCAGTCATTATCATATTTTATTTGACTTGTTTTCCTTCTGTCGTGCAGTTATATCTCTCTCTCAGATAATGAGAAGACTGGCTACAAAGCCCGAGAACTGAAATCGGTCTACGTTGATGCTACTGGCCAGTACCTCAAGTTGACCTTCCACAAAAACTATGTCAATAGGTACAACTTGTACAGCCAGGTAAAACATTTTTTTAAATGTTGCAGGCAGTACCTCTTGTTTTGCTAAAGTAGTTGTGGGGCTCTTTTCTTTGTGGCACTGTCTTGTCCTCTCCTAGAAGACCTCTGAGACCTAGAAGCGCCACTCATGACAGTCAGTGTAGGCAATAATAAGATAGGTGGGCCAGTGGTCTGACTCTGTAGCAGCAGCTCCCTGTATTTTAGGGAAGGACTTCACTCCACTGAAAAAGTACCTTGTGCTTGACAAAACTAGAAAAAACAATGTAAAGTAGTTTAGAAATAACAACATTATGCAATGTAAAGGATTACTCTCCTTTTAATTTGCATTATTCATTTTTACAATATCCATGTGCAGAAGAACCTCATCTTTCTTTCTTTCTCTCTCTCTCTCTCTCTCTTTAAGGTTGCTCTTGTAGCCATAAATATCATTGGAGAGCCTGCAGATTTCAGCAGTGACAGCAGTCATGTAAGTCGTGAAATGGTGGAATGGAGAAAATTTGGAAGACACCCAATTTTGCTTTCAGTTAAACCAGGGAGATGATTTGGTTGTTACGCCAGTCAGGGCTGGGTTTCCCAGGGCTTCTGTGAGAGACCAGTCAATGAGTTCTATAAAAGCAAAAAATCTGCAAACATCCTGTGGGTATTTCATGAAACAAAATGTCCTGTGCCTTTTTCCTGATCTTTCCAAAGGCTTCCCGAGAGAAGCTGATTGACCATTACCTTGGGAACAACCCGGACGAATCGGCCTTAGATGGAACGTACATTGGGTAAGGATAACTGATATGGCCTCCTCTCCTCCAGTGTGGCTACACTTTCATCCCCAGTGCCACTGCCACCACCATCACTTTGGGTGTTTTCCATGGATATGCCTGAATGTGGCTGTCTCTCTCCACTCCAGGAAGCCAGACTCTATTTCACCACTGGATGATCTAGCCTTTGACATGTACCAAGATCCAGAGGTTGCCCAGATAATTCGTAAGCTGGATGAGAAAAAACATGAAGCGGTGCGCAAGGAAAACTATGATCAGGCCAAGAAACTCAAGCAAGCCATTGCAGACCTGCAAAAGGTATTGCCAGAGCATGATGAGGATTGTTTCCCTGCCCTAAAGGACTTCCTTTTCTTGTCTTACTGGTATTTCATCATCATAACTTTTGAAAAATGGCTGAGGTACAAAGATGTATTAAAGGTATCAGGTGAAAATGTGGAATTTAAATTAAGAGATGAATTAGCAAAAGAAGGAGTTGAATGCCAATGGTTTCTTCACAGACAAATACACGAAAGACATAAAATGGACAGAAAGTTATATGGCTTTAATTTTGAAAAGTCTGAATTAGAGAAAATCATGACTAAAGATACCTATAAAATTTTTTAAAAATTGCAAGGTGCTACTAAAATGGAATACAGAACAAGAAATAATCAAAGAAAGTATGATAACTTGGGCTAGGAATATTGGCCATCCTATTAATCTAGAACATTGGGAGAAGTCTTGGAAAGAAAATTTAAAAAATTACACTCAGTTATGATGTGAGAGAAAACTATTATAAAATGCTGTTTAGATGGCATCATACCCCAGAAAAATTGGCGTCAGGCCTTTTAAGATTGGGGTTCTCCAGTTCTTCAGTGGTGCTTGAGCCTGGCATCTCTTCCGCTAGCAGAGCTACCAATTCCTCACCCACCACAGCTAGCCTGTCTTGAACCACCGTGCCCCTGCTGAACAGGCTTTTCACTCCCAACAATAACAGAGAGCTCTGATTTGTTCATTTACTCTGAGGAACTTGGTGGGAATATTCAGGAGGGATTGACCTAGCAGAAGGTGCCTTGAGACTGTCTGAGTTGTCTGGAGGCTGCCTTCAGTGACCTTGCAGCCCCTGCATTTCAGGTCGGTGAGCGGCTGGGCCGCTACGAGGTGGAGAAACGCTGTGCAGTCGAGAGGGAGGACTACGATCTGGCCAAGCAGAAGAAGCAGCAAATGGAGGAGTACCGCCTCAAAGTCTACCAGCAGCTAGAACTACATAACCTCCTTGATCCAGACCTGATGGTGGGTAATGTCTGCAGCAATACATGTCATGCACTTCTTGACGTCGCAACCCTTGGAAGTGAATCCCATTCTGTGCCTTTCACCCCTATCGGGTGTCTCAGAAGAGACCAAGGAGATGCTCACTGGACTAGGAGTTGAGCAGAGGAGCATTGTTTCAGCCAAGGGTCCACACTCCGTTTTTCTGAAATGAACGGTGATCAATTTGGGAGGAAACTATTTTAGGCATCCACAAAAGGTCTAAGGGTGGAGAAAATAAAACTGAAAAGGGCAGTTGCACTCCTTGAATGTTTTGGTGGGACCAGGGGTCAATTGCCTGCCTCTAGGCCAAGAATATTAGTATTTTTCACAATCAAAATTTTGGAATGTTTTCAAACCGTGGGTAGTTGAATGCATGGATACAGAATCCATGGATGGGGAGGATCAACTGTATTAGATTCTTCTATAATATTTACTCTTTGTATTTACTCTTACTATTTACCAGGTCCGACGGCCTCCCGACTTGCCTCTTGACCCACTGGCTTATCCTGTCACATCTCCTCACCAAAAGAAGTCTCTGCTTTCTCCCCGCTGGGACAAAACTGAAGCGGAGGCTGCTGAGGCTTTGCCTCCTGAAAAGCCGCCAGAGACTCTTTCTCCTGAGCCCGTTCCTGCCCAGAACCTCTCTCCTCCTGCAGCCCAGGCGGCCCCCATCTCTGCTGAATCTGGATTTCCAAAGATAAATGTAAGCTTTGTTTTGTCTCATGTGGGATGAGCTAACCAGGCTTTCCCAAATCTCCTTCCCATATGACTCTCTTGGGTTCCCATCTGAGATATTTAAAGTTTGCTGTGCTTAGGAGTGGAGAGGAGAGAAATGTGCCTACATCAAAAATTGGCTCACCAGTCTCTGCTTGGCAAAGGGAAATCAGAGAAACAGTGGGTGCTCCTTTGCCTGGCAAAGGTCTTCTCCCTTCTCCTCCCTTGAAGATGCTGCTACCCTCTCACTCCTCTGTCACTTAGCTCTGCATCTGCTCTGCCTGAGGCAAAAGGCCAGCACTCCTGCATTTGACAGTACCTCCTTTCTCTGCCTTAGGCTGACTTCATTCCTTATGACGAAAGGCCTCTCCCAACCATCCGGAAACAGCAGGAGGAAGGGTTTGCCTACCTGGATCCTGAGATGAACGAGGAGGACCCAGGGGACACGCCAAGAAGTGGCGTTGTGGGAGAGCCAGAGCCATTGACGGAAAAATCACTGAGGGAGGCCAGCGCAGCCATTGAAGTGTTTGGGGAAGCGCTGGTAAATTACCTTTCAAAGTAATGTGTTGTTGTCATGGGCCTTCATGTCAGCTCTGACTTAGGGTCATCCCATCTAGAGTTTTCTTGGAGAGATTGATTCCAGGGAGGTTTTCCCAGACTGACTCTGGTTAGCTTCCCAGATCAGACAGGATCTGTTGATGGGGTACCTAAATGACTTAGCAAAGACTTTTGGGTGTTCACAGTCAGCAGTGTCTTCTCTCCCAATCTCTAAACTGTTCAGGTCTTTCCATGTTTTTGTTTGGGTCAGGTTGCCGGGGCCTACTCCAAAACGTGGTCTTACCGCGAGGACTCGTTGCTTGCAATTTACAAAAAGATGATGGAGGTGTCTCTAAGTATGCCAAAGGAAGACCTGAAGAACCTACTTCGGGGTGCCATCTTTCTCATAGTCAGAGCCATAAAGGACATTGTCTCTTCGGTGAGTGGGACCACAATCCAGACCTGTGTGTCAGGGGAAGGCCTTTAACTTCTTTTTTAATATTTATTCATTTATTTGCAAATCTTCCATGTGCAGTCCCCTAAAACCACAGCTTGCAAACTCAGCTGTGGCAATCTGTGGCCCCCATCACTGGTTTCTTGGCCCTGCCTGGAGATGCCAGGGGTTGAATATGAGACCCTCTCCTTATGTCTTCCACCACTGAGCTACAGTTCACCCCCTTCCTTGGGCCCTCATTTCTAAAAGCAAATCAATGACTTTGGGAATCATTGCAGACATGTTTCAGTGTCTTGATGTTTGTTTGTTGTTTGGTATGGCAGGTTTTCCATGCTTCCTTAAAACTCCTCAAAATGATCATCACCCAGTACATCCCCAAGCATAAGCTTGGGAGGCAAGAAACCGCTCATTGTGTGGAGAGGACTTTTCCCAACCTGCTTTCCAGGACTGGAGACTCCTCTGCCCGCCTTCGCGTAGCAGCTGCCAACTTCATCCAGGTAGGTCAGCCTACAGGGAGATGATGTGAGACAAAGACTCCTCCTTAGCTCCTCCATCAGCAGCACGTCGTGGTTCTGGGTTGTGCCATAAACAGTAAAATCAATTCAGAATCCTGTCAGCTAAAAGTACTTATCCGAAATGATGGAGGAGGAGGAGGAGAAATCCAGGAGTCAAAACACTAGGGTTCCTTATAGATTGATCAATATAGGGAGGATGAGGCTCATGTGCCCTGCAGGCCACATTTGTCTTCCTGGACTCCCCTAAAACTGTGCTGCCAAAATTCAGAGCAAATCACAACACTGAGTTTGAGTAGCAAACAAAAACCCTTTTTCTGCTTGCTTTTAAGGGGCTTTTCCTAGCTTGCTGCCAAAATGCAGAGGTACAACTTGCTGTCCAGTTTCACCCTTGGCGAATTGTTTATTTATTATGTCATATGTCAAATATACCCCGAGAGAATTTATATCTCACTCTTTTCTGGTTTGATATTTCAAGGTAATTAACAACAGATTTAAAAAAAAAAAATTCGGGTTATAAATCACAGAATGCAAATGTCATTTGTAAGAGAGCAGGTGTAATTTATCCACTGAAAGAACTCATGAAATGTCAGCCTAATGAAAGCTGTATGCTTCCTCATCACAGCGAAATGCTTCTGAAATAAAAATTTCAAGGCCCAGGCAGGCAAAGTGTTGCCCTTGGGCCAAATGTAGCTCCCCTAGTTGTCATAGCCCTGGATTGTCCCAGATTACTCTTTTTCAGCCCCTCCAGATGAATAACTGATCCTTGAAGCATCCAAGAGTGACAGTTCACTTTTAAATAGGTTATAAGGTCCCCTGTTCTGTTTTAACGTTTTAAAAAAAATTTTTTTCAAAACCAGAACAAAACTTATGGACACTTGGGGTTTTTTGGAGGGGGGGCATTTTCAACAGTCCATGTAGCACTCAGAGGGACCCAAGAGCAGAAAGCTGGCTCCCAAACCTGCCAAGGTTGCCCACATCTGCTTTAAGGTGGACAAACCTTACAAGGTTGGGGAGGGCCTTTCTAAGCTATGCTTTTTCTGGGCCACACATCAGCCACTCACCTGTGTGTGATGTTTCTCTTCCCAGGATATGGCCCTCTGTAATGAAGTAAGGCCCCTTCAGATCATCCCTGCTCACCTGGTGCAACCCCTGAAGCCAAATTCTCCAACGCACCTCGCCATGAGCCAGGTGGAATTAGTGGAACGGTTGCTAAAAGATCTCGGAACGGATAACACCGGCTTCACCATTGACAACGTCATGCGTGTAGGAGACTAAACTGCTATGTTTCCTTTATCCCTATTGGTTTTTAACCTCCTGTCATCATAGGATTTGAGTCTCAGAGCAGAAACTCTCCCTTCAAGGGTTTGAAATGTGTCCCATCTTCACATTGGCCACTTTAACCAAAACGATCTTAAATTGACTCCAGAAATCATTCTGCCTCTGGCATGTATAGAAAAGGGGTTCTGGGATATGGATAGTTACCAATTAATACCAGGTGCTGTAGGCTCTATTTTGGAGGAAGGAACTAATGAAACCACCTATGAGATTTCCTTGCCTAAGAAAACACTATGAAATTGATGCGGTTGCCATAAGTTGACAGACAGCTTGAAGGTGCACACACAGAGACACACGTATCTGCCTAACGTTTTGTTGTTGTTGTTGTGTGCCTTCAAGTTGTTTTCAGCTTATGGTGACCTATCATGAGATTTTCTTGGCAAGATTTATTCAGAAGGGGTTTACCTTTGTCCTGAGTGTGTGGGATATGCCCAAGGTCACCTAGTGAGTTTCCATGGCTGAGCAAGGATTTGAACCCTAGTCTCCCAGAGTCTAACACTCAAACACCTACACCACACTCCAGCCTAACCTACAAGATAGCAAATGCTCTCAGGTTACCCCACTATCTTTAAAAACCATTCCCTCTTTCTTTGCTCTCAGTTTGCCACAGGTGTTCTGGAGCACCGTGTCTATGAGGTCCGCGAAACAGCCCTTCGGGTCATCTTGGATATGTACCGCCAACACCGAGCCATCATCTTGGATTACCTCCCTCCCGATGATGCCAACACCCGGAAAAACGTTCTGTACAAGACACTTTTTGATGGGTTCGCTAAAATAGACGGCAAGCTTACAGAATCTGAAATGAGAGTAAGCGGGCCCAAAACCCCAACATTTCCTTCTGGGTTGGGGAGTAATCAAGATGCAACAAAAATGGGGAGAGGGCAGAAAAGGAAGAGTCCCAAAATCAGGCCAGTTGTAGCTATAAAATCTTCAGATCAATGGAGCTAAGAGGCAGCTAGCAGAAGAAGAGCAGGGGTGGGACTAGTAATATTTCCTAATTCTAAATCTAATACACTGGCAATACTCCAGACATTTGCAGTCCAAAAGATAGGGAATTCATGACATTGACTCAGAACCCCATGACTGAAGCAGGTTCCATATGTGTCCTTTGACAGGCACAGAAGAAGATGGCCTCGGAAGAAGCCGAAAAACAAAAAAAGGATGAAATCAAAGTTTTGCAAGGTCAGCTGGCTGCTCTGAAGGAGATGCAGACGGAAGCTCAGGCGGCAAAGGTACCCAAGGGAAGCATGGATGTTTGAAACACTTTGGGGCAGTGTTGTTGTTATGAGCAGCTCATGCACAAGGACTGGGCAAGTGTTGCAGGCTGGGCCCTACTTCACAGATTGGTCAGGTGATGGAGGGCCACACTTAAGTTTCATGTTGAAAGGATTGGAGTTTTTTAAAAGAGGTTTTTAGTTGACTTCTTTTAGTTTTTAAAGGAGTTTTCAAACCAGCTTGAGTTTTCAGGTATTTGGAAGAGGGCCTTATCTCTGTTCCACCACCTTCAAAGGCACGGTTGGTAAGACACATATGAGAGCCTTTTCCATGGCTGCTCCCGGATTGTGGAACTCCTTGCCACAGAGGGTCTGGTTAGCCCCCTCCCTGCTCTCTTTCTGCCAGCATATTTAAGCAGACCTTTGACTGATTTTAGTCATAGGGCAGAATAGTGTCCAAAACGGTGCACTTTGTTTTTATTTTGTATGTTTTTACCTATGTGCTTTTAATAGAACTGATGTTCAGTTGTTTTTTCACTCTCATAATAGCACTCTTTTTGTTAAACTTCTATTTTAATTTTTTTAAGCTATAAAATTGTATTCTTTAGTGGGAGAAGTGTATGATATAATTAGAGTAAAATAAATAAAAAAAATCTTTTAAATTAGCTACATAATATGTAAAATAGATTAATTAACTCCTCATTAAAGATTAACATTTAAAATACTTCTACTTTCCTTTTCTTGTAGGAGAAGGAGGCTGATTTTCAGAAATCCAAGAATCCAGGTAAGGTGTTGTTGATTTTTAATATTGCTGTTGTAACATTATTACAGATATTTCTGGTGTTTTGTGAAACATAGATTTACCAGGGCAAAATACTCAAAACTATGTGCACTAAGAAAGGGGGCATTAAATATTGCAGTGACATAATTTCAAGAAAAGGAGAATTTCATAGTCTTATAGAAGCAACATTTAAAAGCAGCAAAACTGCAGTTTCCTTTTGTTCAGTGAAGGACATCTCAGAACATGGACTTTTCCAAACTTTGCAAAATATATTTTAGTTTGAGCATTGGCACGATAATAATCTCCTCCTGAGACTTACTGTCTTGAGCTAATATACTCTCTCCTCCAAGTAGTTGACTTCTTTTCTTTCCAAAAGGTGACAGCTTAAAAGCCCTGCAGCCTACAGAAGTTGTAGATGATCATTCCTCTGTCGCAAATTACCTTGACAAGTAAGTGAGAAGGTTGCCAGCCAGGATTTATCCCATTCAACAAACTCTGAAACAATGGTGGTCAAAACCACCTGCCTTTTAATTGGGGAAGATGTGAAAGAAATTTGCCATTCCTTGTTTTACTTAATCCCCATAAGCAAATTTAATTGAGTGGATTTCACAATTGCCTGTAGAACCAGGGACTGGGTATCAGGCAGATTTTGACATTATTGAACAGGAGAAAAAACTTGGGCTCAGCTGTTCCTTTGCCTTTATCTCTGCCCTTGCTTCTCCTCCCCCATTCCAGCCTTTGCATCTTCTGTGGCGAAAGAGATGAATCCTTCACAGAGGAAGGTTTGGACCTCCACTATTGGAAACGCTGCCCCATGCTAACAAGATGTGATTTCTGCAAGCAGGTGAGACCTTCCCCTTCTGCCACGTTACCGTGAATATTTCTACATTTGCCAGGGCATAAAAAATTCTTCTCTTCCTATGCAGTGAGCTTGTTGCCCTTTCGACCATTATGAAAAGGATGATATCCATGCCACCAATCCCAGTGTCTTGTGTCAGTTTTGCTGCCTATGCACAGGGCTGTCCCTTTTTTTTCTTTGACTGTTTATAAGTGCTGCTGTCATTTGTACCTTTTTCCTAAATTAAATTTCATTCAGTAGCTTTTCTTCTCTTTCTTGGCAATAAGATCTTGAACCTAAAAATCTGGCATTCTTAGTCCCACCCACCACTGGCATGTGGCCCCTAAAAACTTCTCTGAAAGAGAATTTGGCCCTCCAGCTGAAGGAGCCTCTCTGGCCTTGTGCTGCTTCTTAGGAGTGGTACTCAACTGGGATGATAAATCCAGAGGCAAGGTGCTGAGCTACTCTTCTATTAGTAACTTCATGAACTTCATTTATACCCTTGTTTTCAGACTCTACACTGCAGACTTAAGCCCAGGCTCTGACAATTAGGAGTTTAGCACACCCCTTTTTTTCATCCAGGAAATCATGCCTGTTTAGGTCTTCTCCCAGACCCAGACTTCCTCATTTTCCCTGGCACAGGTTGTCGAGATTGCCAGCCTGACTGAGCATTTGATGACAGAGTGTGACAAGAAGGATAGTTTTGGAAAGTGTCCACGCTGCTGTGAAGCCCTTCCAAAGGATGAGCTGCCCCGACACATCAAAGGGAAGGCTTGCAATCGTGAGTGTGCGTGGCAGACTTGTTGCCAAGAAACAGCTAGGGTTTGGGACTGGGGCAGTTTCAGTTAGCTGGAATGGAAATGGGAGTTCTGTCTTGTTGCTTTTCCTTTGCCACTGATGAGAATGCAAGAATGGAGGCAGTCCTGTTTCATACACAAAGCTGTGCTACATTTTAAAAAGAAAAAGATGCACATGGTGTCCCGCCACTATCTGACTTTTACCTTTCTTTCCCCTCAGCTGCCAAACCTGAAAAAGTGGCCAACCATTGTCCCTTATGCCACGAGAATTTCACTCCAGGAGAAGAGGTGAGAGCGATGTTAGATTGCCGTCCACTTTAGCTCTTGTGCAGAATCAGTTGACTTATCATGGGATCTCCCCCTCATCCCACCATATCTGCTGGTGCCAGAGGGAGAGGAGAGAGTTAGCCACACCTTGGAAGGTCCCTTTTACCATACAGGGAGGATCAGTCTCTGTGGCCAGCCAGCCAGATAGAGATGGGGGGACCCTTAACCAGGGAGTTTGAGTAAAAAGACAAGATATGAGGTAAACAAATGAATAAATAAAGGCATCGGTTAATTACATTCATGTCCTACCTTTTCTCTAAGGAATTTAAGGCAGCATACGTGGCTCTTCTATTCTTATTCTCACAATAGGCCTTTGAGGTAGGTCAGGCTGAGAGAGAAGGACTGGGCCAAGGTCACACAGAGAGTTTCATAGTTCCTTGCAGACTTGAATTTGAATCTTCCCCAGTCCAGTACTCTACCATTGCATCTCACTAGCTACTACAAAAAGCAAAAACTCCTCTACCTTACAGTGTTTTTAAAAATGCAAAGCATGTGACTCAATCCTGTTTTGTGATGTCTCCCCTTCACTTCACTTTTTCATCCACACAAAAGATCTGACCCCTTCTTACCTTCTCCTCCACTCTGCCTCATTCCACCCCTCTCCCACAGGCATGGAAGGTGCACCTCATGGGCAAAGATGGCTGTCGTATGAACCTGAGACGGACGCAGACCCTGAACAAGAGCTTGCCAACACAGTCTGTCACTGGTATGGCCTTTATGCAGTGAGGGGTATTCCTAACAGTCTCACTTGAAATGGCTACAATAAAGAAGGGATGGGAAAACTGCAAGTCTTGGAAGGCATTTTGCATCCCCTTCTATAAAATAACATCAGCCAAAGATGTTTGAAAATCACTCAAATTACCACAGAATTTTGGGGTACCACTTGCTTCCCACAACCCTCCCAATTCTCAAATAAGAACTCAAAATTCAGTTGAACTATAACCAGTCACAAAAACAGAAGTGGTATCACATCACTTCTAGATGCACCAAGAGTACCACTGTGACCCATGAAAGCTTACATTCTCAGGATGTCCCTTTTTGCAGCAAGGTCAGATTCCACTCTCATCTTGGAAGTTGAAGGGGACACACAGCCCTGATATAAGCCCCATTAAATCCCCCACATTAGATTACAAACAGGAACACCCTACAGCAGCATCTCTTCCTCCGTTCAGACCACACTGATCCTTTTCTGGTTTCCAGGCAGGCCTGCCGCCGCGCCACTCAATCGATCCGGGCCAACAGGCGTGAAGCTTCGCTCCCCTTCAGTCGGAAGCAAGATCCCCACCCCGCGAGGAGGCTTGAATAAAAGCACTGGCAGAACGTACGCCAAGCGATGACATGGATCTCTTCTTCCCCCAAGGTTCCATTTGCAGGTGATGATGGTTACACCTTGCTCCTCTCCCTTGCCCAAGCAGCACTCACTCCTGGCTGTCAGCCATTTGCCTCACTCTATTTATGATCATAGGTTGGTTCTCCACTAGGTTGATTGCATTCACCCACACCACTGCTTCAACGTGGAGGTGTTACAGTTTGATCCAGCATTCCTGGGTCTTTAAGCCAGTTAGGGCTCCATCACCCCTTCTCCATTATTGGTGGTCCTCAGAATATAAAATCACTTGTAGCTCTCCTTGAGATACAGAAAGAGGGGAAGAAGGAAGTTAAGCCATACCTTTTTTGCTTCCAACACTCCTGTTTGGGTCCTCTGGTTTCAGTGTTGTTTACCATGAAACTCTCATCCCAATTCCAGTGAGTTGTCGTAGACATTTCCTACCTAGGCGAAGTGAATTGCAATTGAGATTCACACTGAAGTATTGCAGGACACATTTGAAATATGAGTTCTTGTTTTTCCTGAGGGTTCACACAGAGCTAGCCTTGTTTTTCAGAGGGGCTTCCTTGAGAGAGCTTCCTGGTGAATTCTACCCCATATATTCACTCTGTTTCTCTCCTGCTCCCTTGTTCTTCATCTGTCACCTCAAACAGGCATCTCTGCTTCCCTCATAGGAAGACTGGGTTCCTTTTTAATTATATATACCAGAAACGGGTGGCTTTAAATGCCACATCAAGACTTTTTGTCACATACATTTGTATATGATAAAAAGCCTCTTCTTGTCCAGTTTGAAGGTATCTCTTTGTCCTCTGTGTAGTTGTGCTGATACAGTATCACACATAAATGTGTGTTAGTACAGGGAGCATAGCTGAGTGGACTATGAAAGTGTTCATCTGTCCTGGTCATCTTCATGTCTGGTCTTTTCAGCCCAGAGCATTGGGTATGTGTTCTGTTCTTGTCCATGCAAATCAAGAGTGCAGCTACTGTGACATATGAACTGAGCAGATACCCACAACTTTGTCCCTAATTCCCCACAAAACATCATTATTTGACAGGCCTATAGATGCAAAAATGGGGAGGCCCCCCCTTTTGTTGATGGTATGCCTTCAAGTCATTTCTGACTTACGGCGACCCTTATCATGGGGTTTTCTGGAGCTGAGAGTGTGCACCTTGCCCAAGGTCACCCAGTGGGTTTCCGTAACTGAGTGGAAATTTGAACCCTGATCTCCAGAGTTGTAGTCCAACACTCAGTCCACTACACCAAGATGGCTCCCCTGAACTGGCAGGAAAAGCGATGGTCCTGGGCAGCTGTTCACATAAGGAAGTGGCTGGCTGGCTGACATTTCCCCAGCATGTTTCCCCTGCATAATTCTTTTTCCTACGCAAGAACAAAAACTGAAGAGCATCCAATAAAATCCCAAAAGGCACAACATAGGGAGCTCCCGTCTTTTCAGTCAAATATTGTTAGCACCAATTGGCAGCAACCCTCCAAGGTTTCAGGGCTCTTTTCAACCCCATCTGGCAATGTCAAGGATTGAACCTGGACCTTCTGCATGCAAAGCATGTGCTGTACCACAGACCTGTGGGTTTCTAGCTAGGCCATCTTCTGGCATCTCAAGATGTACCTACTTTTTTCCTGCCCTTTTCAAACAAGGCTGTGGAGGTATGGATGTTGCAGATACTGTGTGGTTAGTATGGAATCAGGCTAGTGCTTATGTGATTTTAGCACCACAAAAAAAAAAAAAAAACTTATTTTGCAGTTGTGTGGAACCACATTAGGCATCCAGAAGTAAAGAGAGCTTGGAAAGCTACTTTTAAAAATAACTTAACAAGTTACAGTCCCAGGGTTTGGTTCCACCCCCATAGATAACAAAATCTGTGGATGCTCAAGTCCCATTATATGCAATGGCATAGCAAATGGTGTCCCTTATACGAAATGGCAAAATGAAGGTATGCTTTGAGGGGGGGGGGGGGGGGGGGGAGAGAAACATTTTTAATATATTCAAGCCGCAGATAGTTGAATCCTTGGATGCAGAATCTGTGGATATGGAGGGCCGACTGTACCTTTATTGGCCAGCTGAAATGCACAAAATACATCATGCAAGATTTCTGAGAGATAATCATGTCTGTCTGTCACAGCAAAAAAAGGAAAAGGGGAGGCAGGTGGGAAAGGAATCTGGCAGCATCTTTAAGACTAACTGATTTATTTTAGAATGAGTTTCAGTCCACAAAAGTCAAAATGCTTGGAAGCAGAAGCGTTTCAGAGTTGGGATTTTTTCGGATTTTGAAATACACAAGTAGCATAGTATATCTGAGGCTGGAGAGAGACGTGAGGATCAGTGAAATGGGAAGCATGGAGTTGTGCTGAACACTACGCTTCAATTACCACCATTTCACAGATCCTCAGTCTTTCTTCAGCCTTGTGCCTTTCTCCTGCCAACTGGCCGCTTCCACCTTTGGGATGGCAGTGGTGCTCCTGCTTATTCGTCTCTCTCCAACCTCATATCTTATTCATTCACTACCTGCATTGTGTATAAGATGTGAGGCTGGAGATAGTTCTGCTTTGGTCAGATCTCACCTGGAATCTGTGTCCAGTTCTGGGCACCACAATTCAAG
>CM034715.1:10552062-10566666 GCA_020142125.1 Phrynosoma platyrhinos | reverse complement strand
TTCTGTACATTGTTGCCAAAGGAGGGGGCGGGACCCGTTGCCGCAGCGACGCTTCCGTTCCCCCTCGTTCCCCGGATGTCCCCGTCCCGGAACCGGAAGTGGGGCTGTCCGGGAGCCGGGAGTTCTTCCGGGGAGCCGCGAAGATGGCGTCGGAGGCGGATGCTCCTTGGCCGGAGGTGGTGGTCCCGGGCCGGCGGGAGCTGAGCCTGGAGCCCGGGGCGGCGCTGGAGCGGCGGGTCGGGGCCTGCGGGGGCCGTCTGCCGGCGGCGCTGGGCTCGCTGGGCGCGGGGCTGCGCTCGCTGGAGGTGCGGGGCTGCGCGGCGCTGCGGGAGGCCGGCCCGGCGCTGGGCCTGCTCTCGGGGCTGCAGGTGCTGGCGCTGACCGAGTGCGGCCTGGGCCCCAGCGGCCTCTCCGGGCGCCTCCTGCCGGCCTCCCTCCGCACCCTCGACCTCTCCGGGAACGGCCTCGAGGAGCTCCCCCCCGAACTCGGAGGAGAAGGAGAAGGGGGCGCCCTCGCCCTCGCCCTCCTCCCCGAGCTGCGCCTCCTCAACCTCCGCCGCAACCGCCTCCGCGCCCTCGGCCCCGGCCTGGCCCGCGCCGCCCCGGCCCTCCAGGAGCTCCTCCTCGGCGGGAACCGCCTCTCCGTCCTCCCCGGGGGGCTCCTGCCCCGAAGCCCCCGCCAAGCAGACGCAGGAGACGGAGCAGGAGAGGCCCGCCGGCCCCGGCGCCCCCCCGCAGCCCCGCCGCTGGCCCTCCTGGGAAACCTCGAGGCCGCAGGGAACCAGCTCCGGGAGATAGAGCCCAGCATCGCACGCCTCGCCGGCCTCAAGGTGAGCGGGGCCGGGAAGGGAGCCCCAAAGGCCGTCCAGGCCAGCCCCCTTTGGCCGCGAAGGAGCCTCCCACGAGGCAGCCAGGCCTCCTCTTCCTTCCTTCACTCAGTCAAGCTCTGGAAACGTTGGGTCTCTGTTTTAATTCCAAAAGGCAAGCCTCGATTATGCTCTTTGATGTCAGGGATACCATTGCAGGTAATGGGACCTGAGCATCCATGGATTTTGGTACCCACAAGTGGTCCTAGAACCAAACCCCAGGGAATACCAAGGGACCACTTTAATAATGGTCGTGATAATAATAATAATAATAATGATATCCCATTGTATATAATGGGACTCGAGCATCCATGGATTTTGATATCCATTGAAGGTCCTGGAACAATGGTCCCCTGGAGCAAATGGTCCCAGATTCAGTCGTTACCTTCTCTAATTCAAAAGGTCTCACATAGCTGGACTGGAACAGAATCCTTTCTGTCTGAATGCTATTGCCAGTTGGTCAGAGAAGCCTCGACTAATTTCTCAATCAAAACAGGTAATTCATCTCTTGTTTTTTCTCCTCCAGAGCTTGGATGTCTCCAATAACAAACTGACCGAAATCCCCGTGGAGCTGGCTGACTGTCCTAAGCTGAAGGATGTCAATTTGAAAGGAAACGCCCTGAAAGACAAACGGCTGGAGAAGATGGTGAACAGCTGCCAGACAAAATCCATCTTGGAGTACTTGCGCCGAGGGGGCAGCAAGGGCAAAGGCAAACAGGACGGCTTGGAAAGGGAAGATCCGAGGAAAAAGAAGAGGGAGAGAGCCAGGAAGAAGGCAGGCAGCGATGCCGAGGAGGAGGTGGAAGAGGCCCAGAAGCTGCTGTTGAAGATTCTCCACATTACCGAGAACCCAGCGCCCATAGTGGTCAAAGCCAGCCCCGGCGTCAAAGAGGTCCGTCCGTACATCGTGTGCTGTGTGGTGAGAGGCATGAATTTAAGCCCAGGCAATGCCTTGAAGAGGTTCCTTTCTGTTCAGGTAGGGCTGAAAAGATGGTGCTCGGAAATGGTGGGAGTAATCCAGTAGGGGTGACCTGGTGTGTATTTACTTGTATCTCAGATGGTGGCTGCATCTGCATTGCAGAAATAATCCAGTTTGGCACCACTTTAACTGCCATGGCTCAATGCTGTGGAATCCCGACATTTGTGGTTTGTTGTGACACTAGAACTCTCTAACAGAGGCTAAATATCTGACAAAACTGCAAACCCCAGGATTCCATAGCATTCCATAGTCCATATATTGGGAGAAAGGCAGGATATAAGATTATTACTATTATTATTATTAGCACTAAGCAATGACAATTTAAGTGGTATCAGACTGCATTATTTCTGCAGCGCAGATGCAGCCTATATGAGAGACCCAATGTGATGTAGTGATTTGAGTAAGAGCTGTTCGACATGGAACACACTCCCTCGGAGACTGGTGGAGTCCCCTTCTTTGGAGACCTTTAAACAGAGTCTGGAGAGCCATCTTTCAGGGGTACTTTGATTGTGATTTCTTGCAATGCAGAGGGTTGGACTGGATGGCCCTTGGGGTCTCTTCCCACTCTAGGATTCTGTGAGTGTTGAACTAAGAACCTGGGAGATCAGGGTTTGAATTTCTGCTCTGCCATAGCTTTTTCTTCTCACTGTTTGTGATTGGTGGGACTAGGTGACTTTAGGCAGTTCACAGACACTTGGCCTCAGAGGAAGGCAATGTTGGCTAACTTCTGAATAAATGTTGAGGGCCAGCATGGCATAGTGGTTTGAGTGTTGAACTAAAAGTCTGGCAGACCACGGTTTGAATTTCTGCTCAGCCACTGGGTGACCTTGGGCAAGCCACTCTCTCAGCCTCAGAGGAAGGCAAGGGCAAATCTCCTTAATGGAGGCAATGAAGATTAACAAAGGGTGGTTTTACTCAAAGGCAGCCCTGTTTCCTGACTCTTTAATAACACTTATTCTTTAACTGATTCCAATTTCAGACTAAACTCCACGAGGATGTCTGTGAGAAACGGACAGCAGCCACCATCGCCACACATGATTTGCGATTGCTGAAAGGTCCTCTTCTGTATGATGTTCGGCCACCAGATGATTTGAAGGTAGGATGAGCTGTGGCAAATGGCGTCCCATTGAGCCATAGGTGGAATTCATGTGGCCCTCCAGATGTTATCAGATTGCATCTCATATCAGCCCTAGAAATAATTTAAAGTTATTTTAAAATAACAGTGACATTAATGGCAACAGATTACTTTTTATTTATTTATTAAATTGTTTCTTTCAAAGCTATGAAGCCCTATCTAACGAAATAAGGGTGGAATCTTGATTTTGCTGAATTAATGCCATTGTTCTGTCCAGTCTAATCAAATGAACTTTAAAAAGCAACTGTCTTAATGCACCAGGATTTTGAACATTTTGAATAGGGTCTATCAAAGAAGTGGTAACGGAAAGTTGTCGGAACCCATGCATGTGCTTTTTATTGTTGAGGGGAGCTGCCCTAGAAACTATTGCTGATGGGAATGATTGTGTGAACGGCCTTCTGTTTGTATTGTAGATCACCCCCTTGGGCCGGAAAGAGGTTAAGGCAAAAGACCTCCTCCGGCAACTGCAGTCTGAAGCTGAGGAGCAGCGGAAACAGAAGAAGAGGCAGAATATCTCTGGACTGCACAGGTTAGTGCTCATCTTTGGCCAGAGCCTGGCCTTTTAAAATAACATGGAATGCAAAAGTTTTAAAAGCATTAAGCATAGCCAATGAGGCCCCCTTCTCCGTTTGGACCTCATCTTTTTGATGTATCCATTGATTAGTGTCTTCTTTGCTTCCTCCTTGTCCAGGTACCTTCAGTTACTCGATGGAAAGGAAAACTATCCCTGTCTCATCGATGCTGAGGGCACCGTGATTTCTTTCCCGCCAATCACAAACAGCGAGAAGACAAAGGTATGGCCAAGTCCATATTTCTATCCTGGTAAGGAGGCAGGGTAAAACTGAGAATGGAATTATTAATCCTGTGTGATAGGTCCCCTTGCGACTTGATTGAAGATCCTTACCAACTGTGAAATGACAGCTCCTTGTACTGTTGGGATCATTTGGAAATTAGCAGAAACCTATTGTACCAAACATGGGGTTTTCTCTGAGCAAGGCTTTTTCAAGAATGCTTTTCATTCTCAGCAGAGACTGGCTTATTATTATTTTTCCTATGCCTGTGAGTGTAGAAGCCCAGCATGAGATTCCCTGCTGCTGTTTTCCATAACACATTGCAATCTGGTAATTCCCTTTTTCATGTTTTTTAAGCTTGGGAAGAACACCTCTGATCTGCTTCTGGAAGTAACAAGTGCCACAAGCCTGCAGATCTGCAAAGACATCATGGACACCCTCATTGTAGTAAGGATCCCCTCATTCTTGTGTCTTCCTCTGTTTTCTCAGTCACAGGCTCCTGGATTTTGTTTGATGGTCATATGCTTATGAGAGGAGGAGGAGATGGGTGAGAAGAAGAAACTTAACCTCATTTTGGGTGAACTGGCTCAAGCACTTTTGACCTGTGAATTTCTATGGGTTGAATCCAAATGCAAGAAGGGGAACACAATAGTCCTGACCCTTTCCTCACATTTCCATCATCATCCTACCTGGGGAGGGTGACAGAACTGAAGAGGGAGAAATTCCACTCTCCATGGAAGTATTCTGAGATGGAGCTGGCTGGAATTCCAGACCTCCCTAAAACTTAATTTGGTGCCAAAAACTGACCAAATCACCTGTCAGCTTAAGGTGACGTGAAGAATTTCATGGGGTTTCTTTAGGTAAAAAATCTCACTCAAAAAATGGTTTTGCCAATTCCTTGTTCTGAAATAGCGCCTACAGCATCTGGGATTCATTGGTGGTGTCCCATCCAAATATTAACTGGGACTGATCCTACTTAGCTACCAGGATCAGAGGGGCTCTGGTGCCTTTAGTGTACTCTGCTAGTGGTCACCAGAGATGTCCAATGGTAACATTGCAATGCCACATTGGCTACCCATAATCAAATCACTTGGTACTAAATTTGATAAACATGGCAAACATCAAGACGTTGGATAAGCTGCTAAAATTCACAAATATCCTCCCGTCTTTTTTTAAGCCTTTCCTATGGTCACATGGGCTCTCTCACTACCATGAGGAGCTTGAGACCATGGAACTCCTGGCAACAAGATTCCTCTCTCATCATTCTTGAGGTCTAATGGAACATTTACTCCTTTGTGTCTGTGTGTATGTACTTTCAAATCACCTGTCGACTTGGGTCTGTGTGTACACACTTTCAAGTTGCCTGTCGACTTGCAGTGACCCCATGAATTGTATAGGGTTTCCTTAGGGAAGAAATCCTCAGAGGTGGTTTTGCCAGATCTTTCCTCTGGAATATAGCTTAACACTATCCCATCAGAGTACTATCAAGACGGATCTCTTCCGGTGAGCATTTGGCAAGGGTTAATTTTAGATTGATTTTAGTAAACTGATTGTATTTTATGATGTTTTCTATTTTGACTGGGGGTCAGGGAATTATGTTTGGTTGTGATATTTTATTATTGTTATCCGCCTTGATCCTTTGAGGAGAGGTGGGCTATAAATTAATTTTTTGTTAATATTATTAATATTATTACTGCTACTGCTACTAACCAGGGCTGACCCTGCTTTGCTTCCAAGATCAGACAGGATCTGGTGCCTTTAGGGTATTTAGGCCACCTTATTGCTTGTATCAAACTGGCTTACTACTGAAACCTCTGGCCTATTCCATCTAGCAGTAATCCTCCAAGTCCTCAGGCTGAGAAAGGAACATGAATTCTTTGTGAAATGGCCAGACAGGTAGCATGAAAAGCAGACTGATGTACCTCAGTTTTGGCAAGACTTGGTGATCCATTATGAAGCCCACTGGGAAAAGAGTCTTTTATATTTGTGTTGCTCAAGCTATCTGATGAAGATTTTTTCCTCTAGCGTGCCAGGTACCATATGTGTGTGCCCATTGGCAATAACTTTCCTGAAAACTTGACAGACCTGACAGTTCATAGGCCAGCACTGTTCTACACACCACCAGTTTGAGTGGCACTGCTTGAGACAACAGTGTTTATGACGTACAGCCCCTGCTATAATCTTGCTATGCTAACATGTAGCCAATGGAAGTTTTCCCACCCAGCAGAAAACAAGGAAAAGTTTTCTATGCCTAAGTAGAAGTCATGCAGCCCTCTAGATGTTATTGGAGTGTAAATCCCAACAGTCCTGGTCAGCATAGCCATTGGTGAAGAATACTGGGAGCTGCATTCCAACTTTCTCAGGCAACTCAGATCATCAGGAGAAAATGTTTGTCAGCATTTCTGAGGGATTTGCTTTTACACATTGCAATCTTTATTTTTTTCAATCACAGAAGATGGCAGAGCTGAACAGATCTGCTTTGGAGAGCAAGGATGGGGAATCAGGTTCTGATCATGAATCCAATGATACCATCAGGCATGAAAATGCCAGCCCCGGAGGTGTTTCTGCAATCTCCCCTCTAGTGTTGGAACAGGTTCGGGTCGTGGACACGGATGGGAACTTGAAGGTCCTCTATCCTTCGAAAACTGACCTCAGTACAGTCTCGTCTCTTGTCACTGTAATTCATTAAGCGCCTTTGGCTTTCTCCTCCTGTTGTGGGGTATGTTCTACAGCGTCTGTACACAGTAACCTCACTTTGGAACATTTTAAAAATACAAACGGCAAAAAAATCAACCACCCTGCTCTGGTGGGAGGGTTGGGAGTTCATTTGACGGTTGACACAGCAGGATTTTGTGGTCTTGAAAGAGACTCAAAGCCCCACTGGGTGAATAAAACATGAACTGCCCACCCAAAATCAATACAAATCTCTCCTGAATGAAGGTGCTAAATTTTATTTATTTTAACAAAACACACAAATACCTGTACTGCAAAATGACACTCATTTCCACACTGACCTAGCCACACTGGGATGTGTGACATGCATTGGCCAGAGACAAGACACACACCAGCCTAATTGTCACATCAGCAAAGGTGCAAGAAGGCAAATCTTCCCCCATCCCAGCCCATGACCACTAGCCAAGGTCACCCTATACTCCTTCCCTCTTGCCCATGATCTGTTCTTTTCCCTGTCTTTCTGAGCTGGAGAAAGAGAGACTGTGAAAGTCTGCCTGCTGACCTGGAGCAGAGAGGACACCATTTGCTGGCGTCACTTAGTGCCAGGGGAAAAGGTATCATACCCTTGGCATTTGAGGTCCCCAGAGGAACAGTTGGCTTTCTAACATGTTGAGAGTGACCAAATAAAGTTGCTCCTTGAGACGCAAAAATCTGGTTCAGTTTAGTGGCCACCTCCCTCTGCCTAATCTGTTGGTGAAACACCAAGTACAGTCAGCCCTCCATATCCACAGATTCTACCTTCTACAGGTTGAAAATATTCCAAAAACACAAATTCCAAAAAGGAAGCCTTGAGTTTGCCATTTTATATAAGGGACACAATTTCACTAGAATATTGTATTTAATGGGACTTGAGCATCCACTGATTTTGGTATCCCCTGGGGGGACCACAAGTATCAAAATTCCCCTCCCTCTGAGACTGTTCTGGGAGTTGTGGTCCAAAAGAATTTTTCCAGCCTGATAGCTGGGGAAAGTCCAACCCTGATTCCATCAAAGTGCCAAAGTCCTTGACTCCCTCCCCCCACACACACACATACTTTTTTTTTGGTAAATTTGAAGCCAAAAATTAAACCCCCAAATCTCCCAAACCCAGCAGTTTGATTCATTAAGGCCAGGAGCCAAAGAGCCAGAAAGAGGGTATTAATTCATCTTGTTTGGGCAGGATCCTACCTGATCCTGCCACGTTTTTGAAATGTGAGGAGGGAAGGTTTCTTCCAAGAACTGATAAAATACATGACATTGAGGAGGGAGAGGATGCAGCATTTGAAGCAGAATAAATAAAATAAAATAGAAATCCTACTGGATACAAGCAAGGCTTTCCCTTGGCCCATGCCTAAAATATCTCTTCTCCTCGGCTAAGTTTCTTGCCCTTCTTGAGCATGTGGAAGAACCCTTAACAATGTGTCGGCCACTAATATTGAAAAATGTACCAATAAAGCATTAAATCCAAAACCCAGAAATGTCATTTCATTTCTTCACTTGGGGACATCATATTTTACCAGTCCTTGCTCTTAGAATAACTGGTGGCTGTTAAGTTGTCTACAAAGACCTGTTGTTGGTTTGCTTTAATTCTCTACTTTGTTTTGGGGAAAGGAAGGGGAGTCTTGGGGCATGCCCCTTATTTATAAAAGGAGGATTTGGGGTTCTAATGTAAACCAGGGTTGGGCAACTCCATGGGGGCCAGGGTCCAATTCCTCTCCCAATACTCTCATGGGCTGCATATCCCAGCAAGCCAAAATACTTTAGTTTTCCTCTCTCAGAATGGCAGAAAGTGATATCCTGTGTCTGTTGCCATTTTGAGTGAAGAAATTGGGGGTGGTATGGTTTTCTTGGGTGCTTGTGGGTTAAGATGGGGGCTTATATTTTATCTTTTCATATATTTGGGGGCTTCCTGTGAAATTGGGAAAGTGGTTGGGGGGCTCCAGGGACCACAATTTGCCCAGGTCTAAAGATTTCAACCATGTAAGAGGAAATCTACATACATTGAACTGTGTTCATCAGTTCAGGTTGAGAAACGTTCTAGCATTTTGACATTTCAGGTTGCATCTACACTGTAGAAACGATGCAGCTTAACCTGTAGGTCTATCATTTGGCATCCTGGAAATTGTAGATTTTAGAATGCCTTTAGCCTTCTCTGCCAAAGAATGATCTTGCCACATAAAACCACAAATCCCGGGATTCTGTAGGATGTTGCCATGGCAATTAAAGTGGCATCAAACTGCATTATTTTTACAGTGCAGATGCACCAGAATGTTGAGAAATAATAATAATATATAAAAACAACACCCTTAGTTATCTGTAGAAGCTTGGCTATTTTTAAAAAGGTGTCTTATGCAGTGAGGATGGAGCAAAAGGGGGGGAGGGTTATATTCAATCTTCCAGAATAAAATGAGAATGAGATTTAGGGGAAACGATGCTCATTGGAAGATGAGGTGTAGCTGTAGGGGAAACTGCAAAATCATACAGTTTATGCCCCTTTGCATAAAGAAAAAAAACCTGCAAAATCAGACATCTTATGCCCCTTGCAATCCCATTTTGGTAGTGATTTCAAAAAGACCTACAAAGCATTTTTCACTGGCCTCGAGGGATCGCAGGCGGAAGAAGGGAAATTGCCCTTCCGCTCATTCCCAGACCATTTCAGTCTCTTTCTTTCAGCCCACCCCAGTTGCATATATAGTCTTGGGTGGTCTCTTCCCCACCTTTTTCTGTATAGTTAAAATGCAAAAATTTAGACTGTCTTCAGACTCTCTTGGTCAGGGGTTTGTAGGATTTGTACCCTGGTTCAAGAACAAAAGGGCCTTGCTCAAGTGGTTTAAAATCTGCTTAATCTGGGACCTATTAATATTATTACTATACTATTAAAATTTCCTTTGTGGTAACAACTACGGCTTTCCACACCTTGGCTGGTTAGCCACTGACGTTGCAAATCTCAAATCCTTGCTTCTCGGGAAATTTCACATTTTTTCCTCCTCTCCTTTCCTTGCTATAGTCTCTCAGTCTTTTCTCATTGCAAGAACAATATTTTGGACAAACAAGGTCTCCAGATCGACCAACTGAACTCGGTTTGTTGTTGCTTTGGTTTATGGGGTTTTGCGAACCAGAAGCGTTGGATAGGTTGTTTGTGTCTTTTTGTTCATCAGTCAGGAAGGCCCATAGGTGTGTGTTTGTGATGCTTTGGTTTGCTTCGCAAAATGGGGTGGAAAAGACACCGGTTTTGTGCAGAGACATCTTCCAGACAGTGTGGCGTCGGAGGTTGTAGCTGTGGGTGGCAAAACTAAATGGTTGCACCACCAAAATAAAAATTCTGCCAGACATTGTTGGGCTGCAACTCTCATCATCCTCAAGCAGCCTAAACCGTGGTGAGGAATGCTGGGAGCTGCTATCCGCCAACATCTGGAGGACAAGAAATAAGAAGAAGAGTCCTGTACTTGGAAAAACTGGGATGTTCCTGTTGTTGTTCAATGTCTTTTTATCTTCTTCGGAAATTGTTTTAACATTATGCTTGGATAGGAATTCTTCCAAGTCTTCATTCTTTGTCTTTCCAACGTGTTTTTCTTTGTATAATATTTTATCAATACCTTTTTAATTCTGTCATGATTTGTTATGGTTTCTTCGCTGTCAACTATTTCTTGAATAAGTTTCTTTTCTTTTTCTTTCCTCAATCTGTTTGAAAGCCACCTTCCTCTTTTATGAGCGGATTCAAAATGCTTCTGTCTCACAAAAGTAATGCTTTTCTGAAAATACAACTCCGGATGTTCAGCTACAAACTGTATGGGACGCTAGTAAGGCCGTCAAGAGGATTTTTGTTTTTATCCAAAGAGGAACTGAAGTTAGGAGAAAGTCCCAGGATGAAATCAGAAACTTGACGGAAGAATTAGGAAGAAAAGCAAAGCAAAGCAAAGCAAAGGAGATACAAGGAAAATCCAATTAGAAAAGAACTCATAACTCAACTTAAAATCCTTCAGAAAAAAAAAGTTAGATCTTGCTATTAAGTAAAAATAAGCAAGAGGGTTTTGTTTGTTAAATCCCACTGGGCGTCCTTAAACTCTGGAGCACAACTTTACAACACAAATGCATGCTGGCTTTGAAGTAAAAACCCATCATTCAGTGGGGCTTATTCCAAGATAAATGTACAGACTTGGAGATCTTTGAATCCCAGCCTTTTCCTTTCCTTTCCTTTCCTTTTTAATCTTTGCAGCCATGAGAACTAGAAACTTGGTTTGTGGCTCTCTTCTTCTTTTTCTTTCTTTCTTTGTCACAGCAGCAAAATACTGAAAATCTGGCACTTGGCGCAAAGGGACGGCGTGGCTGCTAAGACCCCATCCAGGCTGAGAAAGTGTCCCTATGGCCCAGGCAGGGCCTTGTGATTCGAACAGTTCACCTGATCATCAGCGCTGGGAGGTGGCTCTTTGTCCCTGGAGCTGCCAAGGCGACCAGAGAGCAAACGTGATCTCTGCCCAATGAAAGGCTCAGCTCAGCCAGGTGTCAAATGTCACTTTCCAGCCGTCCTCTGAAAGTAAAGTCTGTGGTCACTCCTGCGTCTCTGCTTCGCCTACTACAGGGTTCCTCCATCTCAGCCGGTTCATAGGATGCCAAGCAGATCTCTGCTTCTCCTTGGGCCTCCTTAAGGAAAAGTCCCCCCTTGGGATGCTTTGGAAGAAGGACCCAGTGATGATCAGAGCGGTCAGTGCAGAAAAGTGACCGTGGAAGAGCCGTGGAAGGTCAGGAGGGGTGAATGGCCAAGCCGAGAGGGGAGGACCACTCTCTCTCGGCCTCTGGGGCAGGGCAGACCCCTACCTCAGCCTCACGGAGGGGCGTCCATCTCCCCCTTGGCTGTGGACCATTGGCACTGGGGGTCTCACGCCAACCAGCCTTACCTTTCCAAGCCTGGGCAGAGCAACGAAGGAGCCACATCAGGCCAAGCCGGACCACACCAGGGGTTCGAGATGGCACTTCTGCCCGGAGGGTCCCTAGAGCCACAGGCGGTAGCGGCCTTCTCTCCCAGAGTGCCCTCTTGCCACCATTGCCCAGGAGTAGTGGCCGGCGGTCAGCCCCAGGTGCCCAGCGAGGTCAGCTGCTCCTAATAGGGGGCGACCTGAGTCGGAAGGAAACCCCATGGTTGCCCCACAAGCCACAGGGACCCCAGAGAGACTACATCAGGGACGGAGAAGAAGAACCGGACTCTCCAGCCTGTCCAGAGAAGTCGCCCCAGCTTGACCCGGAGACGGAGAAGCGAATCCTGGCTTGGCTGGAGGAGGTCCACCAAAGTCTCTTTGCCCCCCTGAGCTCCATCTTCAAGCCGATGGAGGTGGAGGCCGACACAGCCATCAAAATCGTCTACCTGGGGGACTGAGTTGGTCCCACAGCTCAGGTCTGGAGCAACCTGTGAGTAAGAACTGGCTTTGGACAATTCGCAGGGCGACCAGACACATCCTCCTTTTCCAGGGCATGTCCGGCATTTCAGTCTTCAAAAATGTCCTCCATTTTGAGCATGGCTAAGAAGCTTGGAAACTCCTGCTACCCCAGGACCACCCTTTGCCCACCCTTGCTTTAGTGCAGCACTTCTCGGCCATTGCTCCTCCAGGTGTTTTTGGACTTCACTTCCCAGAATCCTTGCCCATCCGCCACATTGGGCCAATTGGCCGGAGGTTGCAGGGAGATTAAATCCCAAACATCTGGAGGACTCCAAGTCGGTCCTCCAGATGTTTAGGACATCAACTCCCAGAATCCCCATCCTCCTTGGCCAACAGTCAGGAATCCTGGGAGCTGACGTCCAAAACACCTGGGGGACCAAAGTTTGGGAAACACTGCTAAGTACTCCAAGCCTAGCCTCTATCCCAGACTTTCCAGTCCACGTTTCTCCATGTCAACTCCTGTTAAAGCAAAGCCAACAGCCCCAACAGATGGGAGTTGCAGTCCGACGCACCTCAAGGGCACCAGGCTGCAGAAGATGTGGCCTAGCCTTTGAAAGCCACCTTGGTCTGGGAACCAAAGGCCGCCTCTCTTTCTCCCTCTCTCTCTTGCTTGCTGTGTTTTCTCCTTCCCGGTGCCCTGCCTTTGCATTCCAGTTTTGCAAAGGATGCTGTCCAAACACTTTGCACAGCTGGACCGCAGGAGCCCTGCAGCCATGGCATTCCTGGACACAGGGCTTCAAAGCCGCCCTCCGAGGTCCTCTGTCTCCCCACCATCCAAAAGCGTTGCTGGGGGGGGGGACGCTTGCTGCTTTTGGCCCAGGGCCAGCCTCCCCTCCTGTTTACTTTGGCAGAAGCCATCCAAAAGTCAGGGAGGAAGAAAGAAAGAAAGAAAGAAAGAAAGAAAGAAAGAAAGAAAGAAAGAAAGAAAGAAAGAAAGAAAGAAAGAAAGAAAGAGGGCATGTGTTCCCCTCTTTGGAAAAGCACGCAAAAAGAAAAATCTCCACTCGACTCCTCCTTTTTGTTGCTCCTTTCCGTATGGGGCAGCTGGACCCTTGACCAAAATTGGTCCAAGGGGAGCTGACCAGACTTTGCAAGGCCTCCCTAAGCTCCCAACTTTTGGGGGATGGGGTACTGATGAGCGTTTTGTTGGTATGATTTGTTCACTCTTTGGGATCCAGAAAACATATCCAGGAGGAGCCATATATTGGCCATATAGCAAAGCACAAGAACATCCAAAATCCACAGGGTGACCCGACGCGTCTTCCTTTTCCAGGACATGTCTCTATCCCATGTATATATAATCATAGAATCAAAATTGACATACAAGACAAAACATATGCAACATATAGAGCAATATAATCAAACCACACACACACACACAATACAAAACATATACAGCTTATAGTCCAAATGTGTCGACTATAGTCAAAACAGACCCACAGTACAACAAATAGAATAATATAAGCAATACATACATACAATCCAAAACTTATGCAACGTACAGAATAATGAAATCAAAACAATCATACAATCCAAAACTTAAAGTGCTGTCAAACTGCTTTATTCCCTCTCTCTCTCTGGCTGCATCTGTACTACAGAAATAATCCAGTCTGACACTGCTTTAACTGCTATGGCCCAATGCTATGGAATTCTGGGACTTGCAGTTTTGCAAGTCAGAGAGCTCTGGTGTCACAACAAACTACAAATCCCAGGATTCCCTAGCACTGAGCCACAGCATTTCAGCTGAATCAACTTGCAAATGAAACCACCATTTCTGCAAAAGAGGGACAGCTGTGTGAATGGATTCAGGTGCCCTGTATAAAGTCCCCTGGCCCTAAGCTATGCTGAGCCATCTTGGTTTTGGTTTTGGAAAGAAAAGGACCAGGGAGGAGAAAATAAAAATAAAAATATAGTAACAAGGGAAGAAGGGTGAGCCTGGCTTTCAGATCAACCCATGGCTAGGATCAGTTTGCAGATATATGAAAGAAAGAAAGAAAGAGGAGGAAGAGGAAAAGAAAGAAAGAGGAAGAAAGGTAAGTTTGCAGGCAATGCTTTTGCAGATATATACATATATGTAAGAAAGAAAGCCAGAAAAGCTGGGTCAGTTTGTAGACATTGCTTTTTGCAAGATTTTGCATATATATATATATATATATATTTGCAGATAGATAGATATAAAAAGAGAAAGCCAAAAAGCTGGGTAAGTTTGCAGGTACTGTACTGCTTTTACAGATATATAGGAAAGGAAAAGCCAAAAAAGCTGGGTCACTTTGCAGACATTGCTTTTGTAGATATATAAAAAGAAAGAAAAAGAAAGAAAGAAAGCCAGAAGAGCTGGGTCAGTTTGTAGACATTGCTTCCAAATAAAAATAAAAGTAGTAACAGTGGAAGGGTGAAGCCAGAAAAGCTGGGTCAGTTTGTAGACACTGTTTGCCAAAAATGTATTTATATGTGTGTGTTTGCAAATAAATATATTTGCAAACACACTATAGATAGATAGATAGATAGATAGATAGATATGTTGCAAACTATATAGTTTGTAAAAATGTATATATGTGTGTGTGTGTGTTTGCAAATATATTTATATACAGTATATTTAATAAAAAGCAATGTCTGCAAAAACTGACCCAGCTTTTCTGGCTTTGTTTTAGCAATGTCTGGGCACATTTTGCAAGCCAGCCAGCCAGCC
>CM034715.1:10541133-10551962 GCA_020142125.1 Phrynosoma platyrhinos | reverse complement strand
GCAACGTATTGCAACCTGGGAGGAGGAAGAGGAGGAGGAAGAGGAAGAGGAAGAGGAGGAGGAAGCTCAAGGCTTTGGGGGTGGTGTTTCTCCTTTTCTTCCTTTGCAGACGGAGCTGGCTGGGTTGCAATTTCCAAGTGGAGCATGTGTATTGGTATATAGGAAGTGTCTCTTTTTTTTAAAAAATAAACAAAAGCCGGGCTTTTCAAATATTGCAAAGCAAGCCTTTGGAAAATATATATATATATCATAACAATAAGAATAATAAATAAAAACATCCCTTTTTGGTGCAAAGCTTGTGCCTCCTCGCATGCAAACAAAAATGCAGTGGCCAAAAAAAATAATAATAATTGAAATATATATAGATATCTAATTATATATCTATAGATATATAGATATTTGGACTTTTTCCAGCCTTTCTCAGACTTTGCACTTTTGCAACTGCAAAAAAAAATTAATAATAATTTTTGCAATTTTTTTTTTTAAAAAGCCCTCTTGGAGCAAGAGCTTTCTGCTTTGCTTTGCTTTGCTCTCTTTTCTTTCTCTCTTCCTTTTTTCTTTGCAAGATCTGCAGAATATGGCGTCTCTGTTCAGTTTTAAAAATAAAGCCCGGGCTGCCATTTTTGTTTCTCTTTTGTCTGCAAATTTTTTAATAAAAAAGGCTGTCTGAGAAATGTGGGAGAGGCCAGAGAAGGAGGCACCTAAAAAAAGGGGGGGACTTTTGTAATTTTATTTTTTGCTCTGCAAAATTTTATTTTATTTTATTTTTGCAAAAATATATACACAAAAAAACCAACCCTTGCTTTGCATTTGTGTGTCTGTGTTGTGTATGTTGGAGGAGGGATTGTGTAAGAAATGTTACAATGTTTCTTCTGTCTATTTATGGTTTCCTCTTTGAAAGTGAGAATTGCATGCTGTTTTGCACTTTTTGTAGCAAAAAAATATTATTTACATGGTTTTGTTGCAAGGTCTGAAGTTGTGCAAAAGTTTGCTGTGGAAATAAGAGGATGGTTTGACTTCCCTTTGCAAAGTTAACTCCTATCTGTAATTTTATTTTTATTTTTTTTATCATTAAATTTTTGGGTTTGGAGAAAGGAGTGCTTTGAATCTGTTGCTTGGTCCTTTATTTTTTAAAAAATGCTTCTTTATTGTAGTGATTGGAAATGAGTCTTCCTTCCCCTCCCAACCTAAAAGTTGCATTTAATGTTATTTTATTTGCTATATGTATGTATGTATAAATGAATGGTACCTTTGCAGAAAAATAGTTTGCAAATCTGAACTCCTTGAACCAGAATATGTTGTTTTTTAATAGTGTGGAAGCTGAAGTTTTAAGCAAAAATGTGAGCTTTTCCTTCTTGAAGGAAAGAAAAAGGTCTGTGGTTTATAGGAATATGGATATATATATATTATATGTATATATGTATATGTACATATATGTGCGTGTGTGTGTATATGTGTATAGCAATACATATACATATATGTATATATGTGTATATGTACATATATGTATATATATTTATATATGTATGTGTGTTATATATATATATTATATATCCATATACACACACACGCACATATATGTAGATATACATATATGTATATATGTGTGTGTGTGTATGTACATATATGTATATATATTTATATGTGTGTGTATATATATGTATATCTATATCTATATATATGTGTGTGTGTATATATATATATATATTGCTTCTTTTAGTCTAATTGTGAAATCATGTGCCTACTCTTGTGTGTATATATATATATATATATATATAAGACACACGCACACACACAAATATATCTATATATAGATATATATGTGTGCGTGTGTGTGTAAATATATATTTATGTATATATGTATTTTTGCCTTTCTTCACTACTCCCCCTTCCCAAAATATATGTTCTGTAGCTGTGTCTGCAAATATATATATATATATAGAATTGGTGCATGATTTCACCATTGGACTAAAAGAGGCGAGTGTGTATTATGACAAGTAATGGATTTATTTTTGGAAGAAAGGGAGCCCCATAATATAGTTTGGAAATGTGCTGGGATATTCTTTATTTTCTTTCCCTCTCTGTGGAAAAAGACTGTACATTATTAATCGGCGGCGCATGAATACAATTGCCTTTTGTTCGGTTATAATTTCCAGTTGACTTTGGGAGACGCTTTATATTCCCCACAAAATGCCCTATTTCTTGTTTTGTTTTTCCTGGACTTTGCTTAGGATTTTGATTTGCTTGTCTTGCTCAGAACTTGGACCCTTAGACAGGGCCTGCAAAAAGTGGGAGACATTTTAATACGTATTTATTATTATTATTATTATTAATTCCGAAAGAGATGCCGTGGACCGGGATTTTGAAATGGGAAATTGGGATTTTTAGCTGCTTTTATGGGATTTTAGCTGCTTCTAGGACTCTGGGTTTGTTTGTTTGTTTTTCTGTGCCAAAAAATAAGAATTACAAGGCTCTGGCCTATAATTGTGTTGGAAAAGGCATTTAGTTTGGTTTGTTGGTTGTTTTCATCTGCCGTCTTACGGGTTTTTCTTGGCAAGATTTGTTCAGAGGGGGTTTGCCATTGCCATTCTCTGAGGCTGAGAGAGTGTGACCATGGCCAAGCTGGGATTCGAACCATGGTCTCCAGAGTCTTAGTCACAAAAATGCTCAAACCACTCCGCCATGAGTTTGGGTTTTTTTAATTTTGAAGGCGAGGAATTGGTGTAGTGACCCTCAAACTTTGGTCCTCCAGATGTTTTGGACTTCAACTCCCAGAAGCCCCAGCCATCGGGGTCAACAGCTAGGAATTCTGGGAGCTGAAGTCCAAAACATTTGGAGGAGCAAAGTTTGGGAACCCCTGGAAAAAGCATGCAAGCTTTGGGGGGGGTCACACAGGACGCTTCTATTTGATACCCCAAAAAAGAGATCTGAAAAAGAAATAGGTTTGATTGGTGACTCTGCAGTGTTGATTATATTAATTATTATTATTAATATTAATAATATTATTATTATTGCATTATGTTGTGATGGGGGAGAAATACTTAAAATACTTTAGAAATACTTAAAAATATTTAGCTTATAGATCAGTGTGTGATGGGTTAGATGCTTAAAGTTTTGGGAGAGGTTGTGAATTAAATGCATCCGCACTGCAGGAATAATCCAGTTTGGCGCAGCTTCAAATGCCTTGGCTCCATGCTATGGAATTCTGGGAATTATAGTTTTGCAAAACATTTAGCCAAACTTCAATTCCTCCAGTTGTTTTGGACTTCAGCTCCCAGAAGCCCCAACAGTCAGGAACTCTGGGAGCTGAAGTCCAAAACATCTGGAGCGGACCAAAGTTTGGAAACCACTGCAATTGAGACAGCTCTGGTACCACAGCGAACTACAATTCCCAGGATTCCACAGCATTGATCCAGGGCAATTTAAAGTGGTGTCAAACTGGATTATTTTTGCATTGCGGACCCAGCCATGTAGGGAATACAACCACACCAACATCGGAGCTGGATTTGCATTCTTCTCTATGTTGGTCCCAAAACGCACTGCAGAAATAATCCAGTTTGAGACCGCTTTAACTGCCCTGGTTCAGTGCTTGGGGATTCTGGGATCTGTAGTTTTGTGAGACATTTAGCCCTCTCTGTCAGAAAACCCTCTGAAGAAACCTGCCAAGAAAATCCCAGGATAGGTTCAGAGGGGGTTTGCCTCTGAGGCTGAGAGAGTGTGGCTTGCCCAAGGTCACCCAGTGGGTTTCATGGCTGAGCCGAGATTCGAATCCTGGTCTCCAGAGTCATAGTCCCAACACTCAAACCATTTATTTGGTGTGTTCAGAGGATGCAAATACCAGTCTTTTTCAGGCCACATAGCGGTTTGGAAAATGTGAATTAGGCTTGCATTAAGATGCACCATGACTGCATTTCCCATATTATTATCATCATCATCATGTATCCAAAATAAAGATGGATTTTTGTTTGAATTTGCTAAATGGCCAACACAGCTATTACACTTGAATATTTTCTGTATCCAAAAATATTAGCTGAGATATTTTGCGGGAGTTTTCAAAAACTGGAATAGTGGAAGTTCCTGCATTTTTCTTGATTCCTTGCAGATCTGAGTTATAGCAGGAACCTTCATACTTATATTTAATAAAACTTTAAATAAAATAGCATCTAATACAAGCTTCACATGTTGCAAAGTTTTCTTGAGTGTTTTGAAAAGTAGGAAAGAAACAATAATAATAATAATGGATCCAATGTTGCCCTGGAAGTGTTACCTTTCCCTCAAATGCACCATTTTTTATTTGCAACTCTTGTAACTATTGATAAAGACAACTCAGTTGCAGAAAGCCTGGTTACACAATTTATATTTTAAGGGAATTTATTTAGGAAGTACTGAAAACAGTTGCAATGCTCATGTTAGTGTAAAACCAAAGAGGTTATGTGTATAAATATAAATATATCCTCTCTGGGAGAAATTAGCTGGAAATACTGCTATTCTGGTTTTAGATTTGGTTGGTTTTCAGATTCTAGATTTGATTGATTATTAGCTTTGTATCAGTTTCTCAATTTGGCTCAGACTCAGTTTATTTATTTGATTAGTTTTCTAAAAGGATGAGGAGTATTATTATTATTATTATTATTATTATTATTATTATTATTATTATTTATAAAGTGCTCTCAGCCATTCAGGAAAAAAAAGTTTTGGGATATTTTGGAATTCTGTATTATTATTATTATTATTATTATTATTATTATTATTATTATTATTAATTAATTAATAAAGTGCTCTCAGCCACCCAGGAAAATATTTTTGGAATATTTTGGAATTCTGAATTATTATTATTATTATTATTATTATTATTATTATTATTATTATTATTATTATTTTAAAGCACTCTCAAGACATCCAGGAAAAAAGTTTTGGAATATTTTGGAATTCTGAATTATTATTATTATTTATAAAGCACTCTCAGACATCCAGGAAAAAAAGTTTAGGAATATTTTGGAATTTATTAGTATTATTATTATTAAACTTTATTTATAAAGTGCTGTAAATGTGCACAGCGCTGTACATACTGAGTCTACAAAAATTAAAATTAAAAAACCTGCCTAAGGCATACAATCTTAAGAAAATAATTGGAGAAGGGAGACTCCCATCTGTGCGGCACATTATTTGGATTTTCAGAGTCTTTTAACGCCGGGGAAACGTACTTAACTATGGATATATTACTGTGATGGCGATGGGTCGGTTAAAATGAGAAAATGAGTGTGTTGTGTTGTTATGTGTTCACAAGTGACGCTCCTCTTTCGGACGGAGTGGAACATAATACAGTAAAAAGGGGGGACTTTTCTGCCTGCGAAAATGCACCATGTAAGGAATCCTGGTGCAAAATAAAATAAAACTACATCTCCCAAGTACTCCAGCCAGAGTGGGATCTGTAGTTTTTCTTTCTTTAAAAAAAAAAAAAAAAGTAGCTGGTACTTTGCGCCAGGATTCCTAACTTGCATTTTCACAAGTGGAAAAATCTCTTTATTTTTGCTGTAGATACAGTAAGGTGATGGGGAAGCTGTGTCAAGCCACCTCCATCATCGTAGGCCCTTCTAGATTGACTCTTGGGTGCCCTTTTTAGGTCTTTTGTGCTGCATTCCTTTATCCAGTTATTGAGATAGACTGTCTCTGGACATGGAGGCTTTTTTTCTTTTGGCAGTGTCAGGGGTGATAAGGAAGGCTGCAAGAGCAATGCTGAGCTGTTTGGCTCTACCGAGAGGCTAGGCATTCTCCAAGGCATTGAATACATTGCCAGTTGCATTTACGTTACATCGCAATATTGCAAAAATAATTGCAAAAAAATTGCATTGCCAATCAAAACATGCTGGGAGTTTATAATAAGGATTAAACTATAAAACAGTGGGCCTTTGGTATCTACTGGGCTTTGGTTCCAGGATCCGCCGTGGATATCAACATCCGTGGATGCTCAAATCCCCTTCCATACAATGGCATAGTAAAATGGTGTCCCTTATATAAAATAGCAAATACAATTAAATGCATGCAAAAGGGAGCATCAAAACACGCAAAACTGAACACCCGCGCAGGACTGCATCGCAAGATACGGCCGTTCAGCCGCACGCAATCGGTTGCTTCCGATGTGTTAAATTTCCCAGTATTGCAGTTGGCGATAGCGTCCCAAACCCACCCAACGGCGCCAACCCAAATGCACGGGATACCTTTGCGAGTCCCGACGCAGCGCCGCACCCTGAAATCTCTTCCCCCCCCAGGAGCGCGTGATGAGTGCCTGTGTCTACCTCTCTCATTTCTCTCTGTTTCAGCCGGGCGGAAGCGAGGGTCTCTCCCCGCGCAGAGGCGTCCCGCGTGCCGCGCGCCGGGCCCCTAGCCTTGTCTTAGCAGCCCTTTGGGTCGGCGCTGGCGAAGGCCGCTGAGCTTCCCCTTCCCCGGCCCGCCACCCCGGGGGAACTGGTGCTTTTTTCCTGCCTGCACCAGCGGGGAAGCCGTCCTCCGCCGCCCGCCAGCCTGGACCACCACCACCGCCAACGCCACGTCTCCTCGGGCAGCTGCGGCCACCGGGAGGCCAGCCTGTGAGTACGGCCCGGCTAACCCTCTTCCCTTTTTGCAGGGATCCTCCTCCGCTAGGGGTGAGTCTCTAGAGAAGAACCCGAACTCAGGGCCCCTGTCCCCTAACTTCCCCCAAGGATCTGGGATTTGGAGGTAGACTGCCCCTGCCTTTGGAGGCTGCTCCGGGCAGCGGTGGAGAGACAGCTGCTCTGCAAAACAGGATTTTTGCACCATTTTCCACCAAGATCTTGGAAACCTCATCACCTTTTTCCCCTTCTAATTTTTCCAGCCTCAGCATTGGCATGGTTGGGATTGGTTTTATTTTTTAGCCCCAACAATCTCGCTGCATAGTTTCCCATTCATTCGTTCGTTCATTTTGAAATACAGAGCTTGGAAATAAATTAATTTGGGGGGGAAAACACATACAGTCAGCCCTCCTTATCCACAGATTTTTAATCCACGGATTCAAGCATTCGTGGCTTGAAAATATTGCAACAAAAAGTATAAATTCCAAATAGCAAACCTTGATTTTCCCTTTTATATAAGGGACACCATTTTGTTATGCTATAATATTTAATGGGACTTGAGCATCCACAGATTGGGGATACTGGACTCAAACCCCAGCGGATAAAAAGGACCCACTGTATATAATTTCTTGCCCCCGGTTTGTTAAATTTTCCAGTATTGCAAATTTGCAATAATGCCCAAAATCCACCAAACAGCGATACTTTTATTTGGCCAACCGAGATGCACAAAATGCATGCTGCAAGCTTTGGAAGCGCCACCGGCTTCTTCATCGGGATTCATGTTGTCATTTGTTATTTTGGTTGTTAATCCAGGTTTTTCGGTTTCCATTTACTTCTCCAGAACCACAGTCCAGCGCTCACTGCTTCAAGAATGTATAATAATCACACGCTTACTGTAGTTCGTTGCATGTTTGCTTTCGTAGGAATTTAGGGAAGTTTCCTTGTCCAGAACTATTAATCAAATCAATAGGTTTTATGTGACATCCCTCTCTGTAGAGCCTGATGATGATAATGATGATTTGCATGGCGACCATTTTAGTGCAGTCAGTTTGAAAATTACTCTTTGTTGTTGTTGTTGTGTGCCTTCAAGTCATTTCTGACTTATGGCGACCCGAAGGCAAAACTATCCTGGGGTTTTCTGGGCAAGATTTGTTCAGAGGAGGTTTGCCATTGCCTTCCCCTGAGGCTGAGAGAGTGTGGCTTGCCCAAGGTCATTTGCAATTTATGAAGAAGTTGAATAGTAGCAAAGCAGAAGAATTGGAGTTGATGTTGTGTGTGTGCTTTCAGTTCGCCTACCAAGGAATCCTCATTGGTGGTTTGCCAATTCCTTCCTCCGAAATATAATCCATAACACCTGGTATGCATTGGCGGTCTCCCATCCAAGTACCATCCAAGTCTGACCCTGCTTGGCTTCCAAGTTTAGGCAGGATCTGGTCACTTTAGGAGATTTAGGCAACCACAATTCGGTTTATTCCCTCCGCCATCCTTTGATCATCTTTCCTTGGTCTGGAGATGCTTCCAGTTTGAGGAATAAATACAGAATGAGAGTCTAACGAAAATGGTAGTAAAGACTGAGCTGGGAGAAAAATAAACATGTTTGCATGGTTTAAAGTTTTGGAATGGACAAGAAGTATCATTTTAATTGGGATTTGTTGGCAGCGTTTGCATATTGAAAACATTTGGTCCCAAATCCAGATGTATTCAATAGTGTTTTTATGGATAGTACAGATCAAGTCTCTCTTATTATCCAAAATGCTTGGGACCAAAAGTGTTTGGCATTTCTGAGTTTTCCAGATTTTGGAATATTTGTATTTGCATAACAAGAGGTTTTGGAGATGGGGTTTAGGTATAATGATGAAAGGATGTGTGAACTCTCAGGGTTACGAGAAATTTAATTTCAGACTCGTTCGGTGTGGGTCTATTATATATTTAATCTGATTTCTTTTGTGTGAAATTGTTGTGGTGGTTAAAACACATTTGCCTTTTCCGTCTAATATTTTGACTTAACTTAACGTCTAATATTGTGACTTTTCCTTTTTAAAAAGAAACCTTGCGATTCGAACTCGGATCTCTGCCAGGCTAGTTTTCTCATTTCCATCCTTTAAGTATTTTGACTTTGGGGTTGGATTCTTTCTAGGTAGCCAAGGAAGCCAGAGGTTTCTGAGTCCATCACAATCCAGTCTGACCCATAACCATTCCTCCTTTTTTCTCCCTTTTTCTCCTTTTCCTTCAGGATGGCGGAGCCTCGCTTTAACAACCCTTACTTTTGGCCTCCTCCTCCCGCCATGCCCAGCCAGGTAAGCACCGGACGAAAAAGAAATCCAAAGTCTCCCCATCTGCAAGAAAACCCAACAAGAAAATAAGACGTATCCCAGTTCAGACCGTTTCTTGGATTTAATAATAATAATAATAATAATAATAATAATAATTGCACAGGGTTTGCTCTTGGTTTTTGAAAAGCACATTTTTCCTTTTCTGGAGAAGGAAGGGAGTTAGAGAAAGGGATACTATAAAGGGAATGTAGAAAGACACCGAAAGGAAGCAAATGGGACGAAAAGGGAAAAGTTAGGAAGATCGGTGCAAGAACGGAAAGATAGAAAGGGAAAAACTATAAGGGAAGAAAAAAATAAGGAAAGAGAGAGTGAAAAGGGGGGGAAAACAAATAGAGAGAAAAGGAGGTTAAAAGGTGGGAAAGCATAAATGCAAATATAAATATATACAAATTCAAAAAAATAATTCCACCAAACAGTGATGCCTTTATTGGCCAACCAACCCAAATGCATGATATATTTGTTGCAAGAAGAGTAGAGAGATGTTGTAGCACCTTTGAGACTCACTGAAAGGAAGAAGTTGGCGGCATGAGCTTTCGTAGGCTTGGTCCAGATCAGTGGTTCCCAAACTTTGGTCCTCCAGATGTTTTGGACTTCAACTCCCAGAATTCCTGACTGCTGGCCAAGATGGCCAAGGCTTCTGGGAGCTGAAGTCCAAAACACCTGGAGGAGCAAAGTTTGGGCATGACTGGTCTCGATGCTCTTGAGGAGTCCGGCTTGGACCAGTTCCAGGGAGCGGAGGAGGATGGGTTTGGGGTCTCCCTGCCTCCCTTTTTGGCTGATGACTCTTGTTCTTTTTGCCCCCAGCTGGACAATCTGGTTCTGATCAACAAAATCAAGGAGCAGCTCATGGCCGAGAAGATTCGGCCGCCCCACTTGCCCCCGACCTCGGTCTCTTCCCAGCAGCCGCTGCTGGTGCCTCCGTCGCCGGCCGAGAGCAGCCAGTCCATCATGTCCATCCCCAAATTGCAACAGGTCCCTGGCCTGCACCCCCAGGCCGTCCCGCAGCCCGACGTGGCCCTCCATGCGCGCCCGGCCACCAGCACCGTCACCGGTAGGTACCCCACGGCACCCCCAACACCAGCACAAAGCCTCCAGAAAAAGGCTCCTTTGGCCTCGGGGAGGGAAAAAACAACGCATATATATATATACACACACACACCAGATAAGGGAGCATGCATGCATAATTTTTTCCAGATAAGGGAGCCTTCTCATCCTCTGTCTAATTGGAAATTTTTAAAGCAGCATCAGCATATTGAGGATGGTGAAGGAGGGCTGGAGGAGCGCAGACTTTCTGGGTTGGGTTGCAGAAGTGAGGCCCGTGAAATAAAGTTTGTGCACACTGGACCATCAGAAAGCAAAGAGGTCACTATCTCAGCCACCCAGGTGGACCGTTTTCTGGTTAAAAGGAGTTAAGGAGGATTTTGGAAGTCCAGATGAGGGAGCATAGAGCTCATAGATATAGATATATACACGTTTCAAGTGATGTTTCAAGCCATTGCTTTGCATTGTGAATGAACTCTCCTCCCAAACAGTTCTGGCATTCATGTCGATGGGTTGTTCTTCCGCCGTACCTTCCAGGTTTGGGGCTGGGCTCCCGCGCTCCAGCCGTCAGTACCTCCGAATCCAGCGCCGGGACGGGCACAAGTACCCCTTCGACGCCGACCTCCAGCAGCCAGAGCCGGCTCATTGCCTCCTCGCCCAGCCTCATCTCAGGGATCACCAGCCCCCCGCTTTTGGACTCCATCAAAACCATCCAGGGGCACAGCCTGCTGGGGGCGCCCAAGACGGAGCGAGGCCGGAAGAAGATCAAGGCGGAGAACCCCTCGGGACCCCCGGTCCTGGTCGTGCCGTACCCGCTCTTGGCCTCGGGCGACATTGGCAAAGAGGGCAAGACGTACAGGTGGGT
>CM034715.1:10508734-10534659 GCA_020142125.1 Phrynosoma platyrhinos | reverse complement strand
AGCGAGCGAGAGAATGAGACTGCCGAGGACCTCTCCTGGACTCTGCTCGGAGCCACCGTGGGACCCTTTGGGACAAGAATGTGGCAGGTGAGGGGTATGGTAGTCTTTGCAAGGGTTTGGATGTCACCCCCCCCAGGAGCGATGCAAAGATCTGGAGCGTACGGCAAGCGGCAGTGAGACTTAAAAAGCGGGGTGAGTTGGGATTGTGGCACGGCGCATGCCGATACGAGGGAGAAAGGGCTGGATCAGGACTAGGGAGAGCAAAAGGAAGATCTCCTTTGGGGAAGAATGGAGAAAGGGACCTTTGGAAGATGGGTATCTTTGGCTTGACTGACTGGTATTTGACATACTCCACTGGAGATGTAAAGGGGGGAAGATTAGGTAAGGAAGGGAAGAATAGCCAGTGGTTGGCTATTGTGCATCTTATCCACATCAGGATAGGGAAAGTTCCCCTCTCCTGTCATCTCAGCCCTTGGGAGGAGATGCGCAAGTGGGATCGCACCTGCTTGTGGTTCAGTAGGACGTGGTGATGAAGCCATGGGGAGGAGAAGAGATAAAGTACCTCTCAGAATTGTCCTTTTTTCCCCTCTCTTCCTTTTGCTGGGCCAGTATAACTTCACCCAATCTGGTATAACCTCCACTCTGTCTTTGGTTCACCACCACCGTTGGACTGCCCTCTACGAGGAACATTTGCAAAAGGGATTTGGAGGGTGGAGGCCCGTTCTGTTAGGGCATCAGAGTAACCTCTTGGTTGCCCACCTAGCTGTTGATTCAAATCCCATATAATCCAAGGATAAGTCCAGCAACAACAAGCTCTTCCTTGGCCAGACAGTTGAATGCTCAGCAACATAGTAAGGCCCCAGAAATGCTGAAAGCTATGTAATGGTTATTGGTTTTGCTTACCCCTTGAAAACATCCATTTATAGGGCAAGAACATAAAAAAACAAAACAGGGATTTCCATTGGGATAACCATCAACCCATAAGAAGTCTCTTTAATTCCTTTTCCCAATTGCAATAGTTTGTTTGAGCAAGAATATTTGGGTGTATCTTGGTGAGTGAGGCGCTCTCCTTGTCTCCAAACTTAACATTTGAGTTCTAGACCCAGTGTGCAACACACTCTCTCTGGCTGCTTAGGGTACTCCTAAGATACCAATTAACTATTGGGGAACTGTTATTCCCCAAGAACTGAGCACTCCCCCCATAAAAGTCACCCTCAAACTTCCTGCCCCAAAGACATTGCATTGACACTAGGAGGAGAGTTTGGGGAGATTTGGATATCTGACTACAAATGCAGTTTTGTAGCGATGCTCAAAACCTGATTTTTCATTTTTATTTTTGTATCTAATTTATTTTCACCCCAAATTGGTTTTAAGAGGATTTCCATCCAAAACCTTCCTCGTAAGGACAGACCCAGCAGCAGTGATGGGGGACCAAAGTCAGCAGCACGTTTTTCCAGAAAAAGAGGAAAGATTGCCATCCCATTGTGCTGCACTTTGGGCTGGCTTTCCCCATTTCCTCCCATCTCTTAGTACATCTCCCTACTTGCAAACCCTCATCCCAAACCACAAAATGGGCCAGGATCTTTGCAGCCGGTCCAGTATACCACCAAACCAGTCAGTAGTGGAATGGCCAGGGATTTTCTTAATTTTTTAAAAAATCCAGGCCTTTTGGGATTACCTGCTTCCTAGGTATGTGCGAGCGACCGATAACCTCCACCCAAAGTCCTTGCCAAATTTACAAACCACCTCTATATTAAGATGCTTTTTGGTTCCTTTCAGCCAGGAGGGGGGAGAGGAGATACGAATTTTAACTATTATTTTTTTAAAAGAAAACGATTTTTAGGCCTTAAACAAAAAAATATCATGTTTGCCTTTGTTTTTAATCTGGTTATTGCTGTTTATATTGATTTGATCCTTTCCTTTTTATTTCAATCCTCTCTTGCATTGATGTTGTATGATATTCAATATTGTAGCCTCTTAATTTCCCCCCCCAGCATGTTAATAACTCTGTAAATAGGACTCTTATAATATTAACATCTTTCTCCCTCTTTTTTTCTATATAAGAGCCCAGGCCACATTTAGCTAGACCCCTAGTTATTATTATTATTATTACTACCTTATTAATGAAAAAAATGGGGGGAAAGCATTTTCTTTCTACATCTCTCTCCTTCCCACCTCTTCCTCTCAAGTCTTGCATTGTGGTAACAAAGATAGGAAGGAGAAAATGGGATTTATTTTTCCTCCCTGGTCCCAACAGCTGTTTGCATCGTTTTTTTAAAAAAATGGAAATGGAAAATTTTAAAGAATTGCTTTGTATTTCTCTCTGTTGTGGGAAAAAATGAATTAAAAATGTCTTTGAACCCTTGGGACAGGCTGGTGAGGCATCCCTGGTCTTCCATCTGTGAAGCAGGGATGCTTAAAGAAGGACAGCCTTTGTGTGTCTTTACTCTTTGTTCTGTCTAAAACATGTTTTTTGAGTATTTTTAGGGACTTGGAAGTATGGCAGGACAGGGAACCTTGCCCCTTTTACATACTCAGGTTAAATGTGATTCTAACAATAATGGAAGAAGCCCTTTCTGGTTTGAGGATGCCTATAGTCCTATCCAGCCAAGCCCCCCAAACCCTTCTAGGTCTAAAAATTCACTCAGGGACTTGTATCTTTGTAAGTTGACTTACATTGCAGAAATAATAGAGTTTTGACACTGCTTTAACTGCCATGGCTCAGTGCTATGCAACTCTGAGTTTTGTAGTTTTGTGAGATACTTAGCCTTACTCTGTCAGAGAGTAACTTTGCAACTCTGTTTGTTATTTGCCAAAACAACAAACTACAAACCCCAGATTTCCATAACACAGAGTTTCTTTTGCCTGTCTATGATCTTAATGTCTTGGGTTGGTGGGAAACAGAGCCGGTCCCAATTTTAAACTGTACCTCCTCCTCTTTCCATTTTTCAAGAGAGAGCCCAAGAGGATAGCCTCTGTGCCTGAAATGCGCACAGAAGCAGAAGAGTACAATCAATCCAAAGGCAACACCGGTTTCTCAGTTCATTTCTGTAAAAGGAGTTTTATTTAAAAATCAGGGTTTGGGGAAGTGGGGGAAACAGTAGAAATTATCTTTTTGTCGGCAGCCCTGAAGGCTTTGGGGGTGAGTGGCCAGCACCAGAGGAGTGGGATCGGAGCAGGAGAAGATGCGGAAAACGTTTCCAAGGGGGGACGCAGCTCAGCTGTGCCATCGCCCCACTTTTTGCCCCTTGCACCCGGCCCCTGACACACACCATCTTCCAGGGAGAAAACCGGCTCCTCCTGCCCTTCCTTGAGAAAATGGGGGTAAATGTAGGTTGATATTTGTTGCAGGGGGCTGTGAGGGGTCTTTTTTTAAGGCAGCTGAAACAAAACTGGTCCAAAAACTGGGAAGGTGGATGAAGCAGTGATTCCAAGTCTTGAGGAACGGAAGAGTCAAGTAGCTGCCAGGGAAGCCCAGGTTGTGTAGATGTTGTGGCTCACAGCAAGAGCCTCTTCCATGCCCAAAAAGTGTGGATGGAGGGGAGCAATGTGTCCTGAATCCTCACCTTCACCCCAGACAAGCCACCTTACCTTGCTACTGTGCGCTCGGATCAGAAGGGGAGACGGTTCCCTACGGAGGAGCGACGGCTGATCGTGAGTAGGACACCCTAACTCTAACCCTAATTCACCTTTCCCCACTATTGCAGTAGCTACAAACCCCCAAAAAGTGGCAGAGAGGAAGGAAATGGGGAGGGCACTAAGTGGCACCACATACACAAAAAGTTTTAAGGCAATGGTCCTGTTTGGCTTTGAGGTTTCAAGTAGGTCTGTCCGATCCGAGGGGATTTTCAGTGCCTCTGAGGAGGAAAAGGAGAGCCAGCTTCTGGGGAGAAGGAGGAAGACTCCTCTTACCCTAAAACCCACACAAATACACACACACTCCCCTCACCGGGTGCTAGCACTCCTTCCACCGCAACGGTGGCCCTGAGGAGGGTGGGAAAGGGAAGCTAATGCTACCTATTATGTACAGCCCCATAGCTTTGTCCTCTTCGGGCAGCGATCCCCACAATGGGATCCGTGTTGGGTCCATTGCTTCTCCCATTAGTTAGTGCTCAAGGGCTTAAGTCAGGGCAGTGGAGGGGTGCAAGTCCATCCTGTCTCCAGCCCCCTTTCCAAGCCACCATCCTTGGGGAAGGAACATGTCCATGGCTGGGAAAAGGTCCCCCATTGGGGCTCCTAGGAGTCTTTAAGCATGCAGATGCGAGCATAGATTTTGAGGGCTGGACCCAGCTTGATGTTCATGGCACTCATGAGGTGGTCTTCCTTGAGAAGAAGTAGGGCTTGGCCGTCGATCTCTTGCGTGCGAAACTCCTCGGCTATTTCCTGGCAGCCTGAAAGGTGAGGGAGAAGTCAGTCCCGTTGAAAAGAGAAAAGGACTGTTAGTCGAGCCACAGACCACTAGAAAGACAAGTATCCCTGTCCACCTGAAAGGTCTTGTAGCACCTTTGAGACTAAAGAAAGAAGTTGGCATCATGAGCTTTCTTAGACTTAAGTCTATGAAAACTCATGCTGCCAATTCCTTTCTATTTTTATTCATCACCATTTTAAAATTAACATTCATTTCTCATTCCCAGCTCTCTTCCATTCCAACTCTCTTCCTTTCTTCCCACTTATCCTTATTTCCTTTCTATTACCCTTCCTATCTAACCCAAACTCCTTCCCTTCTTCATTTCTCCTTTCTCCATCTCTCAACCTCTTCTCCACTCTGTTATCTCACATCCACATGCCTTCTATTCCTACATACTCATACTTCCATCTACATCTCTTATTTCCTTTCCTCTGTCTATTAGTTATCTATTTTTCTATTATCTTCCATTCTTTTCTTCCAGTCTTGTTAACACTTTATCACACCTCTCCTCAGACTTCCTCCTCACTATCGATATATCCTTATGTTTGTTCTATTTGTTGACTTTTTTTCCTTCATAAACTTAATTCCTTAATTCCATACACCCTGTTACTATATTTTTATTTTTCTTCATAAACTTAATCCCATACACCCTGTTACTATATTTTTCCCTATTTCTCTATAACAATTTTAATTTCTATTTGAATTCTCTATATACATTACAGATATTCTGTAACCTTATATCTTAACTCTACATCATACTTATACTAGCTATTTTTCCCCATTGCTCTTTCAGAAGTTCAATTACTTGGCTCCAATCTTTATTAAATTTCTCTAACACACTGTATTCAGACTGAAAGTCTAGGAAAGTTCATGGTGCCAACTTCTTTCTTTAATAGTTAGTCTCAAAAGTGCTACAAGATCTCTCTACATACTATTTTACAGACTAACATGGCTATATCTTTGTGGGTTGCTCAGGGTCCAGTTGGCCCCCTCCAATGTACAAACCTTAGTTTAGACTGGACCTCCAAAGGGCTAGCTGGGATTTTCCCATCCTAGGGGCACAAAAACTAAATGCTATTCTCTCTAAAGATGCAATTCTCCCATCCAGGGGTCATCCGAACAGCCCTATTGCACCATCCAAAACCCACAAAACAGTGATAGCTTTATTGGGCCAATGGTGCATTTTGGTTAGCCCAATAAAGGTATCGCTGTTCTGTGGATTTTGGAAGATGCAGTACTTTGCTATATGGCCAACACGGCTACCCTTGGATGGGATAATCGCAGCTTTGCATCCCTCTGCAGAGGCACAAAATAAAACAAGAGCTGGGCTTCCTCTCCTGTCTATTTTGGGAGCAATATTACAAATATGCCACAGACATGGACTTGCTCTTCCTCCAATGTGATCTGTGCCGTCCTATGTTTGCAATGTCCCTCTGAACTCTTTATGGGGCAGACAGGGCAGTCTCAGCAACATTAGATATACCTAAAAGCCAGTTGCAGAACATTTCAACCTCCCTGGACATAGAGTAAGGGATTTACAGGTCACAGCCCTTTATGATGGGAAATTAGAAAGAGAAATTGCTGAATTGAATGATATTCAGGTATGAACAGAGACAGTGGTTTCGTGGCACACGACATCAAGCCCTTCCTATTGCACATACAGCAAAAGGTTTCTTGTCACTAGTTTTGAACCCAAGGAATCTGACTTTTGCAAAACAGATTTATTTGACCATGGTAAAGATTAGAAGCAGCCGACTGAAGAAGAAGGTTCATATCCACAAAACCGCATGCTAAAATAAAAGTTCATTTTATTGGTGTTGCTTTATTTCTTCTTCCCCACCCCGTCCTTGTTTTTGGTCTAATCTGCACAGCAGAATTAATACAGTTTGTTTCTACTTTAACTGCCATGTTGTACTTTTAGTTTTGTGCGATATTTTGCCATCTGTCACCATGCAAAGTACAGATCCCAGGAAGTCAATTCTTATCTATAAGTAAAGGTAAGATATATCTCAAAAGGTAAAAAAAGAGCTTGCATAGACTTGAATTACTTATGTCATGTATCTTATATAGATATAAAGATATTAGTATAAGATACACGATATAAGTAAAGGGGAGATATAAGCAAGTCTATGAAATGTATCTGAGGAAGTTACGAAAGCTCAGACTGCCAATTTCTTTGAGATATATAGACATAAGATATGTGTAAAGGTAAAGATAAAGCACAGTTTGGCAGCATGAGTATTCATAGACTTAAATAATATCTTATACTAATATATTTACCTTATCTTATAATAAGCATGAGCTTTCATAGACTTATTTCCTCAGATGTATAAGATATATATAAGAAGGAACTTAAGTCTATGAAAGCTCATGCTGCCAAATTCTCTCTTTGAAATATAAGGTAAGTAAAGATATATCTCAAAGGTAAAGATATATCTCATAGAAAGAATTTGGGAGTATGAGGTTTCGTAGACTTATCTCCCCTTTACTTCTATCATGTATCCTATACGAATATTTTACATCTATTTAAGATACGTGATATAAATAAAGAGGAGATACAAGTAAGTCTACAAAAGCTTAGGCTACCTAATTCTTTGAGATACAAGTAAGATACCTTATAAGTAAAGGTAAAGAATATCTCAAAGGTAAAGATATCTCAAAGAATTTGGGAGCATGAGGTTTCGTAGACTTATCTCCCCTTTACGTATATATCATAAAGATATTAGTATAAGAAGGGGAGATATAAGCAAGTCTATGAAATGCATCTGAAGAAGTAACTTAAACAAAAGGTCAGACTGCCAAATTCTTTGAGATATATGGATATAAGATACATGTAAAAGTTATTTCTTATATATCTTATATTTTTATTGAAGTAACTTAACTCTACAAAACCTCATGCTGCCAAATTCTTCATATATGATAAAATATATGATAAAATTACAGATACAGCTTTCTCTAAAGATATATCTCAAAGAATTTGGCAGCATGAGCTTTCATAGACTATCTCCTCTTTACTCATATAATGTATCTTGTACTAATATCTTTACATTTACCTATATAAGATACATGATATAACTAAAGGGGAGATATACGTAAGTCTACAAAATGCATAAGAGGAAGTAACTTAAGTCTACAAAAGCTCAGACTGCCAAATTCTTTGAGATATAGAGATACAGGGAATTTGACAGCATGAGCATTCATAGACTTAATATCTTATACTAATATCTTTACCTTCTATCTTATACCTATATATCTTATATCTTATAATAGGTATCTAAAAGCTCAAAAGAATTTTGCAGCATGCGCTTTCATAGACTTAAGTTACTTCCTCTGATGTATTAGTATAAGATATATAAGAAAGAACTTAAGTCTATGAAAGCTCATGCTGCAAAATTCTTTCTTTGAGATATATTTTTATCTTTACTATATATCTCAAAGGTAAAGATATACCTCAAAGAAAGAATTAGGCAGCATGAGGTTTCATAGACTTACCTCCCCTTTACTCATATCATGTATCTTATACTAATATCTTTACCTTTGCCTATATAAGATACATGATATAACTAAAGGGGAGATATAAGTCTACAAAATGCATCTGAGGAAGTAACTTAAGTCTACGAAAGCTCAGACTGCCAAATTATTTGAGATATATAGATATAGAGACCTATCTTATACCTATATATCTTACTTGTATCTTATAATAGGTATCTAAAATCTCAAAGAATTTGGCAGCATGCGCTTTCTTTCATAGACTTATCTCCTCTTTACTCATATCATGTATTTTATACTAATATCTTTACCTTTACCTATATAAGATACATGATATAACTAAAGGGGAGATATAAGTAAGTCTACGAAATGCATCTGAGAACTTAAGTCCACGAAAGCTCAGGCTGCCTAATTCTTTGAGATATCTTTTAAGATACCTTATAAAATATAAATAAAGAGTAAATATCTCGAAGATAATGATGTATCTCGAAGAATTTGGCAGCATGAGGTTTCGTAGACTTATCTCCCCTTTACCTACATCATGTATCTTACACTAATATCTTATACCTAAATAAGATACATGATATAAGTACAGAGGAGATGCAGGTAAGTCTACGAAAGCTCAGACTGCCAAAATCTTTCTTTGAGATATATAGGTAAATATCTCAAAGAATTTGGTAGTCTGAGCTTTTCTAGACTTACGTTAAATCCTCAGTTGCATTTCATAGACTTACCTGTATCTCACCTTTATTTATATCATGTATCTTATCTATATAAGATACATAAGAAGTAACCTAAGTCTACGAAAGTTCAGGCTGCCAAATTCTTTGAGATATATCTCAAAGAATTTGGCAGTATGAGCTTTCATAGACTTATCTTTACAAGGAGATACAAGTAAGTCTATGAAAGCTCATGCTGCCAAATTCTTTGAGATATATAGATATGAATATATTTCAAAGAAGTTGACAGCATGAACATTCATAGACTTAAATTACTTCTATCTCCCCTTTACTTATATCATGTGTCTTATACTAATATCCTTACCTTTACTTATATCTTTACCATTACTTATCTCTATATTGGTAAGTTATATATCTTATATCTGTAAGTTACATACATATAAGAGATAAGTAATGGTAAAGACATATCTCAAAGACGCAGCATGAACATTCATAGACTTAAATTGCTTCTATCTCCCCTTTACTTATATCTTTACCCTTACTTATCTCTTACATGTATACAACTTACAGATATAAGATATATTTGTAAGTTATATATCTTATACCTTAAATATATCTTGTAAGTTATATACATATAAGATATAAGTAATGGTAAAGATATCTTTCAAAGAAAGAAGTTGGCAGCATGAACATTCATAGACTTAAGTTACTTCTATCTCCCCTTTATTTATATAATGTGTCTTATACTAATATCTTTACCTTCACTTATATCTTTACCATTACTAATCTCTTATATGTATATAACTTACAGATATAAGATATATTTGTAAGTTATATGTCTTATATCTGTAAGTTATATACATATAAGAGATAAGTAATGGTAAAGATATATTTCAAAGATACATGATATAAGTAGAGAGGAGATACAAGTAAGCCTATGAAAGCTCATGCTACCAAACTGAGATATATAGATATGAGATATAAGTAAAGGTAAAGATGTATCTCAAAGAAAGAAGTTGGCAGCATGAACATTCATAGACTTAAATTACTTATATCTACCCTTTACTTGTATCATGTGTCTTATACTAATATCTTTACATTTACTTATATCTTTACCATTACTTCTCTTATATGTATATAACTTACAGATATAAGTCATATACATATAAGAGATAAGTAATGGTAAAGATATCTCAAAGAATTTAGCAGCATGAACATTCATAGACTTATCTCCCCTTTACAAGGAGATACAAGTAAGTCTATGAAAACTCATGCTGCCAAATTCTTTGAGATATATAGATATGAACATTCATAGACTTAATCTCATATGAACAAATTGCTTCTATCTTCCCTTTACTTATATCTTTAGCATTACTTATTTCTTATATGTATATAACTTACAGATAAAAGATACACATATGTAAGTGATATACATATAAGATATAAGTAATGGTAAAGATATATCTCAAAGAGTTTGGCACCATGAACATTCATAGACTTAAGTTACTTCTATCTCCCCTTTACTTATATCATGTGTCTTATACTAATATCCTTACCTTTACTTATACATTACTTATCTCTTATATGTATATAACTTACAGATATAAGATATATTGGTAAGTTATACATCTTATAGCTGTAAGTTATATACATATAAGAGATAAGTAATGATAAAGATACATCTCAAAGAAAGAAGTTGGCAGCATGAACATTCATAGACTTAAGTTATTTCTATCTCCCCTTTACTTATATCTTTACCATTACTTATCTCTTACATGTATACAACTTACAGACATAAGATATATTGGTAAGTTATAAGTTATATATCTTATATCTGTAAGTTATATACATGTAAGAGATAAGTAATGGTAAAAATATATCTCAAAGAATTTGGCAGTATGAGCTTTCATAGACTTATCTCCCCTTTACAAGGAGATACAAGTAAGTCCATGAAAGTCATGCTGCCAAATTCTTTGAGATACATAGATATTGAATATATTTCAAAGAACTTGGTAGAATGAACATTCATAGACTTACTTCTATCTCCCCTTTACTTATATCTTTACCATACTTATTTCTTATATGTATATAACTTACAAACAGATATAAGTTATATACATATAAGATATAAGTAATGGTAAAGATCTCCCCTTTATATCATGTGTCTTATATCTTTACCTTTACTTATATCTTTATCATTACTTATAACTTACAGATATAAGATATAAGTACAGATATAAGATATAAGTTATATACATATAAGAGATAAGTAATGGTAAAGATATATGTCAAAGGAATTTGGCACCATGAACATTCAGACTTCTATCTCCCCTTTACTTATATCGTGTCTTATACTAATATCTTTACCTTTACTTATATCTTTACCATTACTTATCTCTTAGATGTATATAACAGTTATATACATATAAGAGATAAGTAATGGTAAAGATATATTGCAAAGATACATGATATAAGTAAAGAGGAGATACAAGTAAGTCTATGAAAGCTCATGCTGCCAAATTCTTTGAGATATATAGATATGAGATATAAGTACAGGTAAAGATATATCTCAAAGAAACTATTTGGCAGCATGAACATTCATAGACTTAAATTACTTCTATCTACCCTTTACTTATATCATGTGTCTTATACTAATATCTTTACTTTAACTTATATCTTTGCCATTACCTATCTCTTATATGTATGTAACTTACAGATATAAGATATATTTGTAAGTTATATGTCTTATATCTGTAAGTTATATACATATAAGAGATAAGTAATGGTAAAGATATATCTCAAAGATACATGATATAAGTAAAGAGGAGATACAAGTAAGTCTATGAAAGCTCATGCTACCAAACTCTTTGAGATATATCTCAAAGAAAGAAGTTGGTATGAGCATTTATAGACTTAAGTTACTTCTATCTCCCCTTTACTTGTATCATGTATCTTACACTAATATCATATCTTGTATCTATATAAGATACATGATATAAGTAAAGAAAAGGTACAATTAAGTCTACGAAAGCTCAGGCTGCCAAAGTATTTTGAGATATATCTTTAGATTGACTTATATCCAAAAGTAAAGAAATATCTCAAAGAAGTTGGCAGCATGAGCTTTCATAGACTTAAGTTACTACTTATACCATGTATCTTATACTTATATAAAGATATTAATATAAGGTACATGATATAAGTAAATGGGAGCAAAGTACAGATCCCAGGACCCATGGCAGTCAGAGTGGTGTCAAACTGCATTAATTCTGCAGTACAGATTAGACCTAAGTCCAGTGATTCCCAAACTCGGTCTTCCAAATGTTTTGGACTTCAGCTCCCAGAAACTGAAGTCCAAAACATTTGGAAGACCAAAGTTTGGGAGCCACTGAGTTGATGTCTGTCTAGTGCAGTGATTCCCAAACTCTGGTCTTTCAAATGTTTTAGACTTTAAGCTCATCTGAACAGACTAAAGTTTGGGAACCATAGTCTTTCAGATTTGGCCTTTTCAGTGTGTAAGTGTAAATGTCTTGTCCAAAACTGGACCCTTGTGGTGTGAAAACAACATAAGAGCCCTACCTGGCAGGGAGCGGATGAACTCGTAGACGTCTTCCACGTTCCACTTGGTGGGTTCGCTGGGTAGGAAGTGATGCCCGATGGCCACCAGGTCCCGGACATGTACGTCGGGCAGCTCCATATCTCGCTCGCCTTGGCGCCGTCTGGAAGCGGACGAACTAGCTGAAATGGGGGAAAGAGGCTCTTCGTAGCTGGAGTTGTCGGAGCAGCGGCTGGAGTCCTCCTGAGCATGGGCCAACTGCAAGGATCCTGTGACCGAAATGGGGCCTGAACTGGGAGGATGCGCTACTGGCGCCTGCAGGGACAAAAAGTACAAAAATTGCTCTTATGCACACAATTGTGTTGCCTAATGGCCTGTTAACTGAAATAAAGGTATGGTTAGTTGACTATTTGGACTGTGGTCTCTTCTTTTCAATTTGTTCAGACTGCCAAATTCTTTGAGATATATCTTTACTTTTATCTATATATCTCAAAGAATTTGGCAGCATGAACATTCATAGACTTATCTCCCCTTTACAAGGAGATACAAGTAAGTCTATTGGTAGAATGAACATTCATAGACTTACTTCTATCTCCCCTTTCTTACCATTACTTATTTCTTACATGTATATAACTTACAGATATAAGACATATTGGTAAGTTCTATATCTTAGTAAGTTATATACATATAAGATATAAGTAATGGTAAAGATATATCTCAAAGAAAGAAGTTGACAACTTGAACATTCATAGACTTAAATTACTTCTATCTCCCCTTTACTTATATCTTTACTAATACTTATCTCTTATATGTATACAACTTACAGACATAAGGTATATTTGTAAGATATATACATATAAGATATAAGTAATGGTAAAGATATATTTCAAAGAAAGAAGTTGGCAGCATGGACATTCATAACTTAAGATACTTCTATCTCCCCTTTACTTATATCGTGTCTTATGCTAATATCTTTACCTTTACTTATATCTTATATGTATATAAGATACAGATATATTTGTAAGTTATATATATATTATATCTTATATCTAAGTTATATACATATAAGATATAAGTAATGGTAAAGATATATCTCAAAGGTAAAGCTATATCTCAAAGATATCTCCCCTTTACAAGGAGATACAAGTAAGTCTATGAAAGCTCATGCTGCCAAATTCTTTGAGATATATAGATATGAATATATTTCAAAGAACTTGGCAGCATGAACATTCATAGACTTCTATCTCCCCTTTACTTATATCTTTACCATTACTTATTTCTTATATGTATATAACTTACAGATATAAGTCATATTGGTAAGTTCTATACCTTAGTAAGTTATATACATATAAGATATAAGTAATGGTAAAGATATATCAAAGAAAGAAGTTGGCTCCATGAACATTCATAGACTTAAGTTACTTCTATCTCCCCTTTACTTATATCTTTACCATACTTATTTCTTATATGTATATAACTCACAGATATAAGACATATTTGTAAGTTCTATATCTTAGTAAGATATATACATATAAGATATAAGTAATGGTAAAGATATCTTTCAAAGAAAGAAGTTGGCAGCATGAACATTCATAGATTTAAATTACTTCTATCTCCCCTTTACTTATATCATGTGTCTTATACTAATATCTTTATCATTACTTATATCTTATATCTTATATCTGTAAGATATGCATATAAGATATAAGTAATGGTAAAGATATATCTCAAAGATAAAAATATACCTCCAAGAAAGAATTTGGCAGTATGAGCTTTCATAGACTTATCTTTACAAGGAGATACAAGTACGTCTATGAAAGCTCATGCTGCCAAATTCTTTGAGTTATATAGATATGAATATATTTCAAAGAAGTTGACAGCATGAACATTCATAGACTTAAATTACTTCTATCTCCCCTTTACTTATATCTTTATCATTACTTATCTCTTATATGTATATAACTTACAGATAAAAGATATATTTGTAAGTTATATACATATAAGAGATAAGTAATGATAAAGATATATCTCAAAGAAAGAAGTTGGCAGCATGAACATTCATAGACTTAAGTTACTTCTATCTCCCCTTTACTTATATCATGTGTCTTACACTAATATCTTTACCTTTACTTATATCTTTAGCATTACTTATCTCTTATATGTATATAACAAATAAGATATATTTGTAAGTTATATATCTTCTATCTGTAAGTTATATACATGTAAGAGATAAGTAATGGTAAAGATATATCTCAAAGATAAAGATATACCTCAAACAAAGAATTTGGCAGCATGAGCTTTCATAGACTTTTACTCATATCATGTATCTTATACTAATATCTTTACTAAGATACATGATATAAGTAAAGAGGAGATACAAGTAAGTTTATGAAAGCTCAGGCTACCAAATTCTTTGAGATATATCTCAAAGAAGTTGGTAGCATGAACATTTATAGACTTAAGTTATTTCTATCTCCCCTTTACTTGTATTATGTATCTTATACTAATATCATATCATAAGATACATGATAGAAGTAAAGGGGAGGTACAATTAAGTCTACGAAAGCACGGGCTGCCAAATTATTTCTTTGAGATATATCTTTAGCTTTACTTATATCTTTTAAAAGATATATCTCAAAGGTAAAGAGATATCTCAAAGAATTTGGCAGCCTGAGCTTTCATAGACTTTTTATATCATGTATCTTATACGTACATAGATATAAAGATATAGATGCATGATATAAGTAAAGGGGAGGTATAACTAAGTCTATGAAATGCATCTGAGGAAGTACCTTAAGTCTACGAAAGCTCAGACTGCCAAATTATTTGAGATATATAGAAATAGGATACATGTAAAGGTAAAGATAATCTCAAAGAATTTGGCAGCATGGACTTTCATAGACTTAAGTTACTTATATATATATCATACTCATGTATCTTATACTAATGCATCTGAGGAAGTAACATGTCTACAAAACCTCATGCTGGCAAATTCCTTCTTTGAGATATGTCTTTATATCTTGTATATAAAGCTATATATATCTCAACAGGTATAAATATATTGCAAAAAAGAATTTGGCAGCATGAGCTTTCATAGACTTAACTCTTCTTTACTCATATCATGTATCTTATACTAATATCTTTACCTTTACCTATATAAGATACATGATATAACTAAAAGGAAGATATAAGTAAGTCTATGAAATGCATCTGAGAACTAAGTCCACGAAAGCTCAGGCTGCCTAATTCTTTGAGATATCTTATAAGATACCTTATGAGATATAAATAAAGGTAAAGAGTAAAGAATATCTCGAAGATAAAGATATAGCTCAAAGAAAGAATTTGGCAGCATGTGCTTTCTTTCATAGACTTATCTCCCCTTTACTCATATCATGTATCTTACACTAATATCTTTACATTTACCTACATAAGATACATGATATATCTAAAGGGGAGATATAAGTAAGTCTACAAAATGCATCTGAGGAAGTAACTTAAAGTCTACGAAAGCTCAGGCTGCCAAATTCTTTCTTTGAGATATATAAGATACTTTATAAAAAATAAGTAAAGGTAAAGGTGTATCTCAAAGAAAGAATTTGTCAGCATGAGGTTTCGTAGACTTATCTCCCCTTTACGTATATATCATGTATCTTATACTAATATATCTTATTTCTATCTAAGATACATAATATAAGTAAAGAGGAGATACAAATAAGTTTATGAAAGCTCATGCTGCCAAATTCTTTCATTGAGATATAAGATATATCTCAAAGAATTTGGCAGCATGAGTTTTTATAGATTACTAATTATATCATGTATCTTACATAGATATAAAGATATAAGATACATGATATAAGTAAAAGGGAGATATATAAGTCTATGAAATGCATCTGAGGAAGTAACTTAAAAGACTACAAAAGCTCAGGCTGCCAAATTCTTTCTTTGACATATACAGGTATGAGATATAAGTAAATATAAAGATCTATCTCAAAGAAAGAATTTGGCAGCCTGAGCTTTTGTAGTCTTAGTTATTTCTTATATCATGTATCTTACAGATATAAAGATACTAGTATAACATACATGATATAAGTAATAAATCTACAAAATGCATCTGAGGAAGCAACTTAATTCTACAAAAGCTCAGACTGCCAAATTCTTTCTTTGAGGTGTAAGATATACCTTATAGGATATAAGTAAAGGTAAAGAATATTTCAAAGATAAAGATGCATCTCAAAGAATTTGGCAGCATGAGGTTTTGCAGACTTATCTTCCCTTTACTTATATCTTGTATCTTATATTAATATCATATCTTGTAACTATATAAGATGCATGATATAAGTAAAGAGGAGAAACAAGTCAGGCTGCCAAATTATTTCTTTGAGATATTACTTATATCTTTAAGATATATCTTAAAAGTAAAGAAATATCTCAAATAATTTGGCAGCATGAGCTTTCACAGACTTAAGTTACTTCTTATATCAAGTATATAGATATAAAGATATTTGTATAAAATACATGATATAAGTAAGTCTAAGAAATGCAATTTAGGAAGTAACACAAGTCTATGAAAGCTCATGCTGCCCAATTCTTTGAGATATATAGATATGAGATATAAATAAAGGTAAAGATGTATCTCAAAGAATTGGGCAGCATGAGTTTTCATGGACCTAAGTTACTTCCTCAGATGCATCTCATAGACTTATATCATGTATCTTATACTAATATCTTTACCTTTACTTATATAAGTATGCCTGTGAAATGCATCTGAGGAAATAACTTAAGCCTACGATATCTTTATATATCTCAAAGAGAGGTTGGCAGCATGTGCTTTTTTAGAATCCTTACTTCCTCAGATGCATTTCATAGACTTATATCTCCACTTTACATACATATAAGATATAAGTCTATGAAATGCATCTGAGGAAGTAACTTAAGTCTATGAAAGCTCAGACTGCCAAATTCTTTCTTTGAGATACATAGATATATGATACATGATATAAGGAGAGATATAAGTAAAAATAAACATCTAGGCTGTACATTTAAAAGTGCTGCCTACTCATAGATCTGCAGAATCAAAATGGACACAATGCAGCTCAAACATACAAAAGGTTAACATTAAGATACAGCTAAGTTAACCCATAAAGCTACTGAGTCTTCACAGATCATCATAAATCAGATACTTCTCAGGAAAGTCCTTCCATACTACCTTCAAAACTGCTTTGGGCACGACTCGACGGACAACCAAAATCACAATTTCCTATTAGCCCTTTGAATTATGCCGGGAAACAATTCTCCGCTCTTACCTGTTTCTTGGCCTCTTTGCTGAGAGGAGGAAGAGCACTCTTGCAGGTCCGGCGACGGTTGTGGGAAGGTGTGCTCGGTTTTGGAAGTTTGCTGCGGTCCGGGTGAAAGAGCCCTACCCTCTTCGTACAACCCACGTTGTATCTGTGGCGGGTAGAGAAGAAGAGATCAATGTATGGGGATGCCCATGTTCCTAAGCTAGATAGACATCAAATAGGATCAGTGGTTCCCAAACTCTGGTCTTCCAGGTGTTTTGGACTTCAGCTCCCAGACTGTTGGACAAGATGGATGAGTCCTCTGGGAGCTGAAGTCCAAAACGTTGGAGGACAAGAGTTTGGGAATTGCAGCATTAGACAGAAATAAACACAGTGATTCCCAAACTCTGGTCTTCCAGGTGTTTCGGGCTTCAGCTCCCAGACTGTTGGACAAGATGGTGTTAGTCTTCTGGGAGCTGAAGTCCAAAATGTGTGAAGGACAAGTGTTTGAGAACTGCTGCACTAGACAGAAATAAACCCGGTGGTTCCCAAACTGGTCTTCCAGGTGTTTTGGACTTCAGCTCCCCCAATCCCAGATCACTGGATAAGATAGATGAGTCTTTTGGGAGCTGAAGTCCAAAACATCTGGAGGACTAGAATTTGGGAATCGCTGCACTACACAGACATCAACTCAGTGGTTCCCAAAGTCTGGTCTTTCAGGTGTTTTGGACTTCAGCTCCCAGACCACTGGACAAGATGGATGAGTCTTCTGGGAGCTGAAGTCCAAAACGTGTGGAGGACAAGGGTTTGGGAATCGCAGCACTAGACAGAAATAAACCCAGTGGTTCCCAAACTGGTCTTCCAGGTGTTTTAGACTTCATCTCCCAGACCGTTGGACAAGTCTTCTGGCAGCTGAAGTCCAAAATGTTTGGGAATTGCTGCACTAGATAGACATCAACTCAGTTGTTCCCAAACTCTAGTCTTCTAGATGTTTTGGACTTCAACTTGGACATGATGGATGAGTCTTCTGGGAGCTGAAGTCCAAAATGTGTGGAAGACTAGAATTTGGGAATCGCAGCACTAGACATCAACACAGTGGTTCCCAAACTTTGGTCTTCTGGGTGTTTTGGACTTCAGTTCCCACAATCCATGACCATTGGACAAGATGGATGAGTCTTCTGGGAGCTGAAGTCCAAAATGTATAGAGGACTAGAATTTGGGAATTGATGCACTAGACAGACATCAACTCAGTGGTTCCCAAACTGGTCTTCTAGATGTTTTGGACTTCAGCTCCCAGAATACCTGACTATTGACTAAGCTGGTGGGAGCTTGTGGGAGCTGATGTCAGAAGCACCTGGAAGACCAAAGTTTGGGAATTGCTGCTAATCCCTAATTTATTAAGACATTTAACAGCAAATTTCACCATGTTTTTCTTTAATCTGTACGTAGAGAGAGATCTTGTAGCACCTCTGAGACTAACTGAAAGAAAGAAGTTGGCAGCATGAGCTTTTGCAGACTTAAGTCTTCAATGAATCTAAAATCTGTACATTTAAATATAACTTAAAAGTTCCAGTTCCCAGACCTGAAAAGGATTTAAGTACAAAATGCATCTGGGAAGTAGACTTAAGTCTACGAAAACTCATACTGCCAACTTCTTTCTTTTAGATACACAGATATGAGTAAAGGTAAAGATACATAACAGAATCCACTGATACTTTTTTAATCCATGGATGTTTGAAAATATTTTTAAAATGTATAAATCCCCAAAAGCAAACCTTGATTTTTGCCATTTTATATAAGGGACACAATTTTACTACGTCACTGTATTTAATGGAACCTGAGCATCCAAGGTTTTTGGTATCTACAAGGCGTCCTGGAACCAAACAGGACCCAGTGTATCATTAATATTAATTAATTATTGTTATTATTACCTCTTGGCACATGCCATGGAGCAAAAGCGTTTCGACCGCTTGAACTTGTATGCAAAGTCGAGGCGACCGCAGAGTTCACACTTCAGCTTTGGGGGTGACCCCTCATCTTTGGATTCTGGGGAAGGAGAAAAAGAGGAGTTAGCAAAGGAGGAAATCCCTTCATTAGAGGCAAATATTACAGAAACATAAAGTATGTGTGCGTGTGCTGCCATGTGTGCATACATATAACACACACAGGCCTGAATCCTCATGTTAAGTTTAAACTACGAAAAAGCCCAGCGAGTCAATAGGATTTAAATGGAATAAAAAATGGAAAGAATGCAATGAAGATAAAAGAAACAACTGAAATCCACAAAAAGTGTTTATATCCTAAATAGCTGACACACTGATAACCTTTTAAATGTCATGGTTCCTATGGGATGCTGCTACCTAAACTACAATGAACTACCAAAAAAAAATCAGGCTGAGTATCCCTTGTCCAAAAAATCCCGAAATCCAAAATTATCCATATTGCTGGCTGAGACAGTGACATCTTTGCTTCCTGATGCTTCAGTGTTTACAAACTGTTTCATGCCCAAATAGACTTGAAACATTATGTATATAATTACTTCCAGGCTATGTCGATAAGGTGCATACGAAACATCATGTTTAGACTTGGGTCCCATCTCTAAGATATCTCATTCTGTACATGCAAACATCCTAAAATAATTTTTTAAAAATTCTTATTACTTCTGGTCCCAAGAATTTTGGAAAAGGGAGGTTCAACCTGTTCCTCACTTACTAACAAAACAAGGAGATGTGCTCCTGAGCTTTATTTCTTTACAATGGGATTGCGTCCCCAAAAAGGGACATTTCCAAGCTCTGGCTAGGAGACAAAGGGAGATGGGAAGTAGGGTTAATAGGGCAGGGAAAGAAAGGCACTCTGCACATGTTCTGAGACCTCATAGCCCTCCACTTCTGCAGATTGAAGACACAGACATGCAAATACCCACACACCTTGCAAATAGGGGTCCTCCATTTCAGAGTCGGTGGTGGTGGTGTTGTCCTGCTGCTGCTGCTGTTGTGGTTGCGATTGTTGTTGTTGTTGCTGCTGCTGTTGCGGTTTCTCCGCCAGAAGCGCCTGGGCATACTTCTTCTTCAGGCTCCCCACCAGCAGCGAAGAGCGGCCCACCTGGAGAAAGAGGAAAGCATCAAACAGAGCCGGAAAAGCAGGCAACCATCTCCCTCCAATCTATAACCCTTGGGAGTTGGGTTCCGAATTCGCCTCCAAGGCAACATATAACCTCTCACTCCAAAAGTTATGGCCAGAACAGCCCTGCAAAGCAGGCCTGAGAGGTCCTGTTTGGCCCAGCCATTCCCAAACTTGGGTCCTCCGGGTGTTTTGGCTTTGATGTTGTTGTTGTGTGCCTTCAAGTCATTTCTGACTTATGGCAAGCCTAAGATGAACCTATCATAGGGTTTTCTTGGCAAGATTCTTCAGAGGGGTGCTACTATGGCCATCCTCTGAGGCTGAGAGAGTGTGACTTGCCCAAGGTTACCCAGTGGGTTTCGTGGCCAAGCTGGGAATCCAGCCCTAGTCTTAATCCACATTAATCCACAAGCCATTATTAGGGCAGAGTTTGAGGCAGGGATTGGTGCAGGATCCAAATGACCACTCAAATGTTGCCAAGTGACCAGTCAATTGGTCATCTGTTTGACTGCTGAGCCAGGATTCGGACCCTGGTCCCCAGAGTCCTAGTCCAGCGCTCAAACCACTACGCCATGCTGGCTGTCTAATTTTATCTGTCCCTGGTGGTTTTTAAAATAGAAATGCCTTGTTGCAGACGAGGCTGAGACCCAGTGATCCAAGAAGAGTGGCACAACGTAATCCAAATATCCTTTCCTAAAGCATTTCCTCCTTTTCCCAAAAAGCCTTCCACCCGCCATACCCTTCGCACCGGGATGCCTACCGGGAACGGCTCGGCCCCTTCCTGGATCACGAAGCCCTCGATGACGTGGGTGAGGATCTGGGGCTTGACCACGGCTTGCGGGGGCTTGTTCTCGCCGTTCTGGGGGGTGGTGCCTGCGACGGTGGAGGAAGACGTCCCGTTGCCCGAGGTCATGCCTCCGGGGCTGTTGGCGTCCAACAATGGGCGAACGCCGTCCTGGCCAGCTTCTGTGGTGGAAGGACAAGAAGAGAAAGAAGATTGGCGTCAGAAGAGGCAAAGAAAGAAAGGGGAAAGTGATGCACAGTGGCGGCACAGAGACAAAGGCGGAGAGGTACGGAGGGTGGACCGGCCCCTAGCCTTTGGCCCCCCTTCCCTCCACCATTACCATACAGCTGAGTGGTCTCGGCTGGCGCATGGGATGCCCCCCTTCTCCCCCATGCACACAGACAGAGATTATTGTTGGACCAGAAGGAGGAGAAAGGAGGCAAGAAGGGAAGGGAGGTGGCGTCTACCAAGCGGCCAAGCCAAAAGGCCTGGCACTGTCTAGCAATGCATCGCGGCTGCTGGGTTAGTGGGCACCAAGACTCCAAGTGCCCTTGGAAAGGAAAGGACTTTCTGCCCTTTACTTCCCTGTGGGAAGTCAAGGGCAGAAAGTCTGACACTAATTCAGCCTAGAAGTGCCAAAATCCATCAAGTCAAGAGGCCTGGCACTATCATGGTGGGCAGTTTGGGAGACACACAAGGAAGAGAGGGACAGGGAGACTGGCACTAATTCAGCAACAAAATCCATCCAAGTGGTCAAGTCAAGACCTGGCATGATCTAAATCAGGGGTAGGCAACCTTTCTCCTTTAAGGGCCCGAGGGACTTCAGCTCCTAGAATCCCAGGAGCTATTGGCCAACATGGCTGAGGCTTCTGGGAGCTGAAGTCCCTCGGCCCTTAAAGGGGAAAGGTTGCCTACCCCTGATCTAAATCATCATGGCAGGTGGTTTGGGGGACACATAGACCCCAAGTCTCCAGCATAAGGAAATGGTGGACAGAGAGACTGGCACTAGTTCAGCCTAAAAGCACCAAAATCTATCGCCTGGCACTGCCAAGTGGTCAAGTCAAGAGATCTGGCACTATTATGGCAGGTGTTTTGGAGGAGACACATAGATCCTGAGGGCCCACCACAGGGAATAGAGAGTCAGAGAGATTGGCACTAATTCAGTCTAGAAACACCAAAATCCATCCCCTGGCATTGCCAAGTGGTCAAGTCAGGAGACCTGGCATGATCTAGTGATCACGGTGGGTAGTTTGGGGGGCACATAGACCTCAGGTGCCCAGCGCAAGGAAGAAGGGACAAAGCTTGGCACCAATTCAGCCTAGAACCTCATAAAATCCTAGAGTTGGAAGGGACCAACAAAGGCCATCTAATCCAACCCCCTGCCATACTGGGATCCCAGCATCAAAATCTACTATATATGTATATAATCTTCCCTTTAACTGTGAAACATGCTGCAGGGATACATTAAACTGACCAAATGAGATTGGATTTACTGTCCTATATGAGAAGGCAGAAAATGAAGGATTTGTAGCAATACTACTCTATCTATCTATCTAATTGTGAAACATGCTGCAGATATCCTGGGAATTCTGGGAGATGGGAGCCCAAAGCAGCTGGAGGACCAAAGTTTGGGAACCATTGCATTAAACTAACCAAAAGAGATTGAATTTGCTGTACACTGTACCCTTGATATGAATTGCAACTTAGATTTGACATCATTAAACAACTGCATCAAAATGGATTCTAACTTGGGATGAAATATAATGCATGAAACAGACAGCATGGTGTAGTGGTTTAAGCATTGGACTATGACTCTGGAGACCAAGTTGTGAATCCCTGTTAGGCCACTGAAACCCACTGGCTGACTTTGGGCAAGTCACATACTCTCAGCCTCAAGGAAAGCAAAGGCAAACCTCCTATGGATAAATCTTGCTAAGAAAACCCCATGATAGGTTTGCCATAAGTCGGAAACAATTTGAAGGCACACAACAACAACAACAACAACAACAACAACACCTATATGGGTCAATGACTTTTTCCTGCTTTCTCCCACAAAACCCTGACTTGCATTGTTATATGAATATAAAATACAACAAACAAGTTTTCTAAAAAAACTGAACCATATTGCAGAGAAGATATTCTATTTGCCCCAGAGCTGCAAAAACAAGAATACATTTTGCAGAACGGGGGCAAGGCGTGGCAGGATAAACAATGCAAAATAATTTTAAAAAATTAAGGATTTAAGGTCAAGCTTACGTAATTTCCGTCGGTCACAGAATCCTGGATTTTTCTTCTTGCTACAGTATATATATATATATATATATATATATACACACACACACACCCCTATTGTATGCTGGAGGTGAATGGATGCAAGGTGTGCAATTTTATTTCTGCATAAGAGCAAAAAAACAATTCCAAACTCCTCGGGGTTTTCTTTTTGCACATTATCTGGAGCACTAAAAGGTTTTGCCAGATCTGACACACGCCTGAGAGGACGGCTTCCTAATCCGTGGCCACCAAGGGCCCGAAAGAGCCATTCCCCTCCCTGCTTAGACCCTACACACACAACACACACCACACAACACAACACACACAGATATCAGCCCAGGCTCTTGCAACTCCTGGGAGGAAGGAGCATTTGCATCTCTTCCAGGCGGTTGGTCTGCCCCCCCCTTCCCAAGCTTTTGCTATGGGCGCAGCAGGCAGAGCATTAAATATTAACCACCCCAGGAGGAGAAAAGCGCCAAGGATTCAAAGCAAGGCATTCTGGGAGCTCTCGTGCCAAGACCCAACAAAAGAAGGGAAAGAGGCGCAGCTGTCGGGAGACAAAATCATGCGCCCAAGCCACCCTCCTCTTTGCACAATCTGGCTGCCTCTCTTTTTCCTTTTTTGCAAGAGGAAGTCAAAGGGAGGCGGAATCAAAAGTGGTGCATTTCAGAATCTAGGCCCAATCTGGGGTGCAAAATTATTATTATTATTATTATTATTATTATTATTATTATTATTATTATTATTATTATTATTATTTCTTTCCCTGGAGAAATCAGGATCATAATACTGCTAATCCAAATACAGGTTGAATCTCCCTTATCCAAAATATTTCACACTCCAAAATCGCTCACACGGATGGCTGAGACTGCGACCCCTTTGCTTTCCCTTTGGTTCAACGGACACCAACTTTGCATCGTTGCAGCAAATTATGACAAATATGGTCTATAAAATTACCTTCTAAGGTGTATTTGTTGTGCGACTCCAAGTCACACAAGAGGTCCCTGTATCTTACATATCCAGACACACGTACACAATCCAGTGACAAGAGTTTTTGGGGGGGTTTTCAGGCCATGAAGCCATGTTCTGGAAGAGTTTATTCCTGACGTTTTGGCAGCATTTCAGAGAAGATGCCAGCTACAGCTGCTGGTGAAATGTCAGGAATAAACTCTTCTAGAACATGGCCTCATGGCCCCAAACCCCACAAAAATACTATTGTTGTTGTTGCTGTGTGCCTTCAAGTTGTTTCTGATTTATCGCAACCCTTAGGAGACCTTGTTACGGCCTTCCCCTGAGGCTGAGAGAGTGTGACTTGTCCAAGGTTACCTAGTGGGTTTCATAGCTGAGCAGGGATTCGAACCCTGGTCTCCAGAATCCAACATTCAAGCCACTATGCCACACTGGCTCTTCCGTGACACAATTAGATGTGTGTATTTGTGAGACAGAAATCTTGCAAACTAGGGAATGGGCAAAGATCAAGGCCAGGGTTGGGGAATTTCAGTCCCTGGTGCTGAATGTTTTATTTTATTTTATTTTTAATTTTTAATGTGAACTGGATCTGGCCCTTGGGACCTTCTGTAACTTTGTGTGGTGTTCTAAACTGTTTTAATCAGTGCTATAACAGTGTGTAAGTAATGGTGGTCTCCCATCCAAGTACTAACCTGGCTGACCCTGCTTAGCTTCCAAGATCAGATAGGACCTGGCTCATTGTCACACACTCATCTTATCCTTTTCCAAAGAGGAGGCACATCCAGAACAGGGACTCATGCAGAAAGAAAGAATTAGACAGAGGGACTCTTCTGAGGCTAGGTAACTTTTATGCTCTGAAAGTTACATTTGCAAAGAGGAAGCCATCTGCACACGACGTGAGAGAAAGTGTTAGAAATGTGGGCCAAAAGCATTGCTACACATGGCCCATGTTTTGTAACTTTATGCATCCATAGCTATGATCCAAACTCAATGCAGAAATAATTCAGTCTGGGACCACTTTAACTGCCCTGGCTCAGAGCTAAGGAATCCTGGGAATTGTAGTTTATTGTGGCACCAGACAGAGAAGGCTCAATGGCTCACAAAACTACAGTTCCCAGAGTTCCCTAGCATGGAGTGAGAGCAGCTAAAGCGGTCTCAAACTGGGTTGTTTCTGGTGTCCAGAGCACACCAAGTCATGGCACACCAGTCATTGCAATGGGTAGCACTCTGTAGTACATTGTCCTACCAAAACCTAGAGGAATCCTAACATCGACCGGAGGAAAACTGGGACCCATGTGGCTAAGGACCATCACAGCATAGTCAAGACGGAAGAAGCAATAGAGGAGGAGGGAGAAAACACCAGCTAGGAGAGGCT
>CM034715.1:10484578-10507288 GCA_020142125.1 Phrynosoma platyrhinos | reverse complement strand
GGAAGGAAGGAAGGAAGGAAGGAAGGAAGGAAGGAAGGAAGGGGAACAGAGAAATGTCTCCCCTTCCTTCCTTCTCTTCTGCCCTGCCTCCAGGCCCAGAAGCTGGCTCTCCTTCCCTTGAGGCATCTCTCTCCCCCCATGGGACGCTCCCCCCTTCCTCTTACACAGCCTCATTTGGGCACAAACACACACACACACACACACACACTTCCAAAGTGAGGTAGTCCACCACTTGTCTGTCCCTGAACTTGTGTGGTGCGAGAGACAGAAAGTTGTACCATTTTGTGCAAAAGTCTTCCCTGCAAAAAGACATTTTTGTCCCCAAAAAAACCCCACGTTTTCAGAAACATACAGAAACAGCCAAACTGTTTCAGATGGAAAAATGTCATGACCGGAAACACACATGGGTTTGGGTTTTCGTCTGGTTGTTTTGCAGTTTTTGTACCAAAACCATACCAAAAACCCAAATCCACATGTGTTTCTGGGTACAAAGTTTTTGCAGTTTGGTTCACCCACTAAAAACAAAACTGCAATTTGTGTGCAAAAAGTGTATTTTCACATATTTTGAGATTAAAATATGTATATGAAACATACATGAATTTACATAAACATACATAAAGTATGTATACGAAACATACATTGATTTCATGCTTAGATTTGGGTCTCATCTCCAAGATATCTCATCATATACATGTAAATATTCCAAAATATTCACACGGATGGCTGATATTAGTGACACCTTTGCTTTCTGATGCTTCAATGTAAACAAACTTTGTTTCATGCTTAGAATTATTTTAAATGCCATGCATAATATTACCTTCAGGCGACATGCATATGAAATACACATGAATTTCATGCATGCTTTTGGGATTAAAAAGCCATGTGTATTTCTGCACAGAATAGTTTCCCAAGCACTTCAGGACGGACAAATATTCCCTGGAAAAATTGCACGAAATCCTCACCTCTGTGTAGCTCTTCCCAACTATTTCTTCAGCCTGGAAACCAAACATCGGTCTGCAACCTTTCCCTCCAACTTAGGCTAGCAAAGTAACTGCTAGATTTCATAATTATTATTGTATTTTTAAGAAATGGGGGGAGCAGGACAGCCGTTATTTTTGTGTCTCCCAGCTGCTTGTCTAATCGTATTACGTCTGCCCATTCGCTCCGCCATAAAACAGACGTTTGGGCTCCCCTCACCCAACCATCCTTCTTTTGTCATTTTGATCAACATCTTTTTTTCCAAACTGAAGGAGAAGGAAAATGGAGAGATGCAGGAAAGCTTTCTCTCCTAGCCGTGCCATTTTAACCCGGGCCTCGAAACAAAACTGAATCGCTTCAGGTGGACTTTGGGTCCGTAAGGGCATTTCTCAAGGTTTTCAAGGACTGTCTGCCGAGACACAATTGCATTTAAGAGAGAAAAGTGGGGAAAAGGAAGATTGTTGGCCTCTAGGGTTGAGCGTTCACCAAAACTACTACTACTACTGCTGTTGGCCCTCCTTATCCATGGATTTGCCATCCATGGATTCAGGCATCCATGGCTTGAATTGTATTTTTAAAAAATTATGCATTCCAAATAGCAAACCTTGATTTTGCCATTGTATACATAGGACACAATTTTACTATGCCATTGTATTTAATGGGACTTGGGCATCTATGGATTTTGGAATTCATGAGGGGTCCTGGAACCAAAACCCAGCAGATAACAAAAGCCCACTGTATTATAATTATTACTACTACTACTACTACTACAGTTGAATCTCCTTTATCTGGGACTTTGCAATCCAAAGGGTTCCAAAATTGTCCACATTTTGTGGTTGAGATCAGTGACACCTTTGCTTTCGGATGGTTCAATGTCGCCCCAACCAATGGTTCAATTGACCCCTGGAAGAGCAAGCCACTGCAAAATGTAGGACCTTCAAGAAAAAAAAGGGAGGGCATTGACCAAATAAAAGCTGAAAACACCCATCTAAATATAAACCCAGGCTTCCTGGACTGAAGGTTGAACTGAAAGGCAGGCCCTGGAAAAGGAGGCTCTGCAACACCCATCTAAATATAAATATATAAATATAAATGCAGGATTGTGGCTCTTTCCCCAACTTCCTCCTGTCTTTCTCATTTCACACACACACATACTACACATTGGAAGCCTCCCCTTGTTTTCTCAAGAGCCAACCAAAAAAAAAATAAAGAGAGCCAAACAAAAGGGGTGCGAGAGGAGTTTTGAAGGGGAATGGAGGAGCAAAAGGGGGGAAGTGTGCATGAGAATCCGGCAGCTGTGCAAAGCAGAGGCGAAGCAGGTGTGTGTCTGTGTGGCCCCAAAAAACCTCCTCCTTCGCTAATGCAAAGCCCCTTCCTCTCATTTCCAAAAGGGCAGAGCGGGATTGAAGGGGATGACAACAGCCAGAGAGGAGCATTGTGTGCTCTCCTGGCCGGGAGATTACATAGCTGCCATCTTAGGCACACACCCCAACCCCAGCCCCAATGCAGACGCAAGGCTCCCTGTCCCCAAAGAGTTGCGTAGGAGGAGGGGAAGGTTTGTGCCATTTAACTTCGTTGAAAGGGAATTTGCAAGCGGGTCAAAAATCTGGTGGAAGGGCCGAGGAAAGAAAGCAAAGACTTGTCCTTTTAGCTTGGAGCCCAGCAGGGAAATGGTGGCTCCCCTGCAAGGCAAAATTGTTGGATAAAGACAGGCCACAGCATGGCAAACCTCCTCTGAGCAAATCTTCCCAAAAGAACCCATGACCCATTCGCCTTAGGCTTGCCCTAAGTTGGAAACACAACAACAGCCACCTTCAGAAAACCTGGTGCAAAGTGCAATGCAAAAGCCTTCTGCAGAGGCAGGCATGCAGGGAAGGAAAAGGAAACCTCTTGGTATATCTTCCAAAAAGCTGCTGGTGTGAAAATATCCGATCAAAGGGTTGTGTCACATAAAGCCTTATGTGTGTGGAAATGCACTGAGCACCACTTGGATCAAACAGCAAATCTATACAAAACAGGACCGCAACCCGACACTCAAACCAATGCACACTGGCACATAAGTGTGCTGATATATATATATATGTATGTATATGTATTTTAGCATGAAATATGTATCTTTAGCCTGCATCTGCACTGCAGAAATAAATGCATTTAGATGACATTGCAACTGCTGTGGCTCATTGTGGTGGAACCCTGGGATTTGTAGTTTGTTGGGGCACAAGAGCTCTCTGAGACAGAGAAGGCAAAATGTCTCACAAAACTAGAGAATTTATAGCATTGAACCACAGCAGTTAAAGCGGTGCCAAACTGGATTACTTCTACAATGCAGATTAGCCCTAAGTGTTTTAACTGTTCATGTTTTAAAAGTTGTATTTGAAGGGGATGCATTATTATTGTTGTGCGCCTTCAAGATGTTTTCAAGTTTGGGGTTTCTTGGCATGATTTGTCCAGAGGAGGTTTGCCATTGCCTTCCCCTGAGGCTGAGAGAGTGTGACTTACCCAAGGTCAAACAGTGGGTTTCTTGGCCAAGCTGGGAATTAACTGAACCCAGGTCTCCAAAATTGCAGTCCAATACTCAAACCACTATGCCACGCTTGTTCCAACAGGCAGCCCTTTGGAAAGTGCTGGGTAGTGAACGCTAATTTTGAAAATTGTAGGAAAACTGCAACTTGGAGAGAAAAAATAATCTTGCTCCTCCCTGCCTGGCTTCAAACAAACTGAGAAACTCGCACCATCCTGGGTTTGCTTTGGCAAAGGAGGCAGAGGACAAAGACTGAAATTCTCTTCTTCTGTGTTTGTTTTCTCAGGAGCCAAATCATGGAATGCAGATGTTAAACCCACAGAGCTATTCTGGGTTTGTGGTGGGAGGCCTCCTCTGGGTGCAAAGCGACACCGGCGGAAAGAAAGGGTTGAAATGAGGAGCCTGTCAGGGGTTGGGATGGAAGGACACACACAAAACACACAGGCAGGCACACAACCTCTCTGTCCGTCGCCTCCAGACTTTGCTCCAAGGATTTTCAAACAGATACAGCTTGGGACTCCCACATCCAGAAATCCAAAATGCATGAGATAGCGACACCTTTGCATTTGGACGGTTTGACGGGCACAAACTTTGTGCCGTGCACAAAAGTATTTAAGATGTGGTGCATAAAATTGCCTCCAGATTCTGTGTCTCATCAGGTGCATCCAAAACATAAATTGAATTTCACATTTAGACTTGGGGCCCATCTCCAAGATATCTCATTATGTCTATAACAATATTCCCAAAAGGAAAAAAAAACTTCAGAATCCAAAATACTTCTGGTCCCAAGCATTTTGGATATGGGAGACTCAATCCAAAAGTTGTAAAGGGATTACAACTTGTTAAATGTTCCAACTAATAAATAATAATAATAATAATAATAATAATAATAATAATAATAATAATACAGCTATTCATGGGTACACAGTTCTTGGAGTCTGTTTTGCTAGTTTGTCTATTTACGTGAATGTTTAAATAGATTTGTGTGTATGTGTATATTATATATATATATACCGTATATATATATATATATATATATATATATATATATATATATATGTATATATATATATCCAGACAACCATTGCAAAAGCACAATGGTTTCAATACTGCACCAGATACAGAATTCTACATAAATAGAAAAATAAATATCCAAATCTATTCAAACATCCATGTATATATCTCCTCACAAGTGTTACAGTCTTACTGTATTGCCTACAGGTTGTTACTGTTGTGTATTACATCCTGGTTGTGTTGACACCCTCTTGATACAGTTTATGCTTGACATTTTTCTATTTTGCACTTGGTAACATCTATATATTTGTCTGATACTCTGTTACACAAGTCTGCAGTTGTTTTACATCCTCTGTTTCTTAAAGTAGGCCAAAATACCCTCAAGGCACCAGATCCTGCCTGATCTTGGAAGCTAAAGCAGGATCAGCACTGGATAGCACTTGGATGGGAAACCACCAATGAATGCCAGGCAGGAAAGTAGGCAGGAACTGGCCAAACCACCTCTGAGGATTCCTTGCCTAAGAAAACCTCACAAAATTCACAGGGTCTCCATAAGTTGACAGGCACACACACACACAAGTTGGTCATATTATTCACTTTTCTATTAACCCTTTCAAAATTATCTGTTTATAGAGTTGTTTTCTTTTCATTCTGTTTTATTTCCCTCTGCTTTTCTGCTGGCGGACTACAACTCCCAGCATCCCCTAACCAAGAGGGGAGGAATGCAAGGAGCTGGACATTTGTGTTACACCAAGAGAGGAACTTTACTCTCAGTTGCTGATTTTGAGAGGGGACTTTGTCCTGCCCTTGCTCCCAAAATGAAAGAGTAACTCAACCCAGGGAACGACCCCAGTGTTGCATTTTGTTTTTGCGAGCGGCAGTTGTATGGGTTTTATAAAGATTCCCCTTACCGTGGGGGGAAGAACCGGTGCATTCAGGGGCCTGGGATTCAGGAATGGATGATGGGGTTGTCGGTGTGGCTTGTGGTGGGACCCGTGGCTCCGTTGGGGGCTTCTCAGTGAGACAAACATCTTTCCTGGAGTTCTCCTGGAGGAAGAGGAAAAGCAGAGAACAGAAGTTACAGTCAAGTTGCCCCAGAACAACTTTCTTAGTTTTCTTAGGCAAGGAATCCTAGAGTTGGAAGAGACTCCAAAGGTCATCCAGTCCAACCCCATTCTGCTATACAGGGAGACACAATCCAAGCACTCCCAACAGATGTCCATCCAGCCTCTGTTTCAAGACTTCCAAATACTCAGAGGTTTTGCCAGTTCCTTCCTTTGAAACAGAGCACCTGGGATTTGTTGGTGGTCTCCCATCCAAATACTAACAGCCCTCCAGAGGCCTGAATTCAAACAGGGTATTTAGGAGGGTGACCAAAATGGTGGAAGGTCTGGAAAACCATAAAACCCTTTGAGGGGAGACTTAGGGAGCTGGGTATGTTTAGCCTGGAGAAGAGATGGTTAAGGGGACAATATGATAGACCTGTTTAAATATTTGAAGGGAGTTCACATTGAGGATGGAGCAAGCTTGTTTCTTGCTGCTCCAGAGAATAGGACACAATGGAGCCTCAATGGATGCAAGCTACAGGAAAAGAGATTCCACCTCAACATTTGGAAGAACTTCCTGACAGTAAAAGCTTTTTAACAATGGAAGATGCTGCCTCAGAGAGTGATGGAGTCTCTTTCTTTGGAGGTTTTTAAACTGAGGCCATCTGTCAGGGTTGCTTTGGTTATGTGTTCCTGCATGGCAGAATGGGGTTGGACAGGATGGCCCGTGGGGGTCTCTTCATCTCTTTTATGATCCTATGAATCTGGCCCCTTTGGATTCCCCAGGCAGCCCTATCCCTTTCCATGTGCAAACACTGTTTGCATTTATAAAATTCAGCCATTCTTGAAGGCTGAAAATCCTCTTCCAAAGTTTAGTTTCCAGCAACAAACCGAAAACATTGTTCCTGCATGCCTCCAAGTTGCAAAGGTGTCACTATCTCAGCCAGCCGCAATTTTGGAATTATTTTGGAATTCTGGAGATGGGAAATTCAACCTGTAGTAGCAACCATAAACCACAATAATCATTTTTAAAATAGGGAATGCAACCAAACTCACCATTCCCCCAGAAGGCTGGAGCTGGAGTATGACAGCTGAGGCGTGCTGGAATTTGCGCTGCGCAGGGTGGTTCGGACACCCGGCGGGACGGATGGGTGGGCCACTCTCCGGCCTCTGCGTCCCAGGTGTTGGGGGTCTGGAGGGGTGCATGACATGTTGGCAAGACGGGTTGGCATTGCTGGACTTGTGTGGATGGGGGCCTTGGCAAGGTGGGAGTTGGCCGGACGTTACTCCTGGGTTGGTCAAGTGACCGGCCGCTTGTGGGCCGGAAGATGCACTGAGGGTCGGAGATGGAAGGGTCTGCGGTTGTGTGGGACGGGGCTGGATCTGCGGCTGGATGACAAACTGGTGCTGGACAGTCTTTTGCTGCTGGTGTTGCACAAGTTGGTGAGTCTGGAGCGGAGAATACACTGGGAGGGAAGAAAATACAACCAAAAAAGGGTGTAAGGATGGAGCATGGATTACTCTGTTTATTTGCAGAGAGATCTTGTACCACCTTTGAGACTAACTAAAGAAAGAAGTTGGCAGCATGAGCTTTCGTAGATTTAAGTCTACTTCCTCAGATGCATTCTGTATTTGTTGTTGTTGTGTGCCTTCGAGGCATTTCTGACTTATGACGACCCTAAGGCAAACCTTTCATGGGGTTTTCTTGGCAAGATTTGTTCAGAGGTGGTTTGCCATTGCCTTCCCCTAAGGCTGAGAGAGTGTGATCTGTTTTGCTTTCTGGAATTCATTTATTTCGAGACATGGATAGTTGAATTCGTGGATGCAGAGAGCCAACTGTACATAATATGGGCTAGTTTGCACATTAAGTTGGTCAAGCAACTGAAATGGAAATTGAGTTGAAGCAGGCTAAAACTCTTCGCTAATCATAAATAACCTTAGAACATTAATCTTTACTTGATTGGTTAAAACATATCAGTTTAAAAATCAATGTGTTTTATGAGTATCGTTTGGATTTTGGATCTGGTTTGTATGACAACAAATAAGGGGAAGGGGGAAAGTATGATTTATGCAATAGAGGGGAAATATGGGTTACAGGGAGAAAGTTTGTATAGAAGAACAAACAATATGGGTGGTAAAGAAGAAAATATATCAGTGTCTAATTACAAATGTAGAAACATGTGCAATGTAAGCTGATATAATAATTTTATTATAGTAAAATCAATTAAAAATGAAAATAAAATCAATGTGTTTTAACTGATGTTGTTTGTTAACTGTTGTTGTCCCCTGCCTTGATCCATGGGGAGAGGTGGGTAAGAAATTACTACTACTACTACTACTACTACTTTTATCCATTGATAAAAGTGACCAGTGTGTCTTCCAGGCCAGGACTGGTCCAAGGTGTTGAAACCTGCCCTGGAAATAGGTCCAGCACCCTGGATAACTTGTAAAGTTTGGACTGAAACCCAAAGCGGATTCACTGACATGGGATCTTTACATTATCATCTTTGCACAGAGCTGTCTCCACAATGTTTACTCAACACCTGACGGTCTCCTAGCCTGGAGAGAACAGGTGAGATGCCTCTTCTTACCTGGGGCAATGAGTTGGTGAGTTGTCACAGGTGTTGCCGTCCGGTTTGGGGCATTCCCTCGACTTTCCGAGGGTCCGAGGGTCCCATTGCTAGCACTGTTGCCTCCGCCACCATTTCCTTCTCCCTTCCTAAGGTGCTCAGGTGGGTGCTCAGGTCCACCAGCCTTGGCGCCAGGAGTGGCACCAGCACCTTTGCCCTGAGAAGCCGGTGAGGAAGAGGAAGAGGAAGAAGAAGAAGAATGGTTGCCGATGCTTGGAGAAGGCTTCATGGCCAAGGTAGGGAGTTGTTGGGCCGAAGAGGGACCCATCCCCTGGGTCCCCGCCTGTTGGGTGCGGAGCGATGGGTTTTGTACCTGCAAGAGACAAAGATGCTGGCATTGATTCGAACTGGCCACTCCACTTCTGAGTGTTCATTTCACCTCCTTTCCTTGAAACTAGAAGGATCTGTGGCATCCCAACCTTGTTGTTGCTCTTATTATATATTTATTTGTACCCTGCTTTCCCCCAAAAATGGGGACTCAAAGCATCTTAACAGTCTAAAAACACAGTACAATTAAAAACTTACAAAAGTGACAATTAAAATGGAGTTAAACTATTACAATGTTAAAACGGAGCTGAACAGTTAAAACAGAGTTTAACACTTGTTGTCATTTCTGACTTACGGCGAACCTATCACAGGGTTTTCACAATTGGGATATTGATACAGTACATGTAAGCTGGGCTTACGGAAAAGAAATGTTTGTGAGGTTGTGTTGCTATTGTTTGCCTTCAAATTGTTTCTGACTTGTGACAACCCCAAGGTGAACTCTATCATGGGGTTTTCTTGGCAAGGTTTCTTCAGAGGGGGTTTGCCTTTGCCTTCCTCTGAGGCTGAGAATGTGTGACTTGCCCAGGGGTTTTCAGGGTCAAGCAGGAATTTGAACCCTGGTTCCCAGACTCCTAATCCAATAGTTAAACCACTACACCACACTGGCTCTCCTATCTTAACCTCCCAGCTTGCAAAATGTGAATTTTAGGAGAAACCCAAGATGATCAAAGGCCTGGAAACTAAGCCTTATGAGGAATAGCAACTTGTGCATCAGGTGGGACACCCCCTGTTTGGTTTTGAACCTCCAAATGCCCCCTAAATCTACACATCTAACACTTCCTCACCCATCCACCCAGCCCAATGCAACCCATGCCTCCCGTCCGGCGTCTTACCTGAGCGGTTGTGGTGGACGGCTGGTTGGTGCCGGTGCCCTCGGGCTGCACCGCGGCGACCGTGGCCGTTGGCGTGAAGATGAGCTGGGGGGACAAAGGAACAGCACGGCCTAGGCTCCTAGCTACTTGCACAAGGTTACTCTGCTGAGCCTGGAAATCACAGGAAACGGGGAGAAGGTCCCCTTATACATCACCCGTCACCGGCCCAGCAGAGAAATTGACACAATGGGAAAGGGGGGGAACCAACTGGGACCCGAGAAACGCATCCCTCCGAGTGGGCTGGAGGCAACCGAGCAAAGGGCAGGATACAGAGAGAGCTGCCACTCAACCTGACCCAAAATTTTCTTGCAAAGCTTGCAAAAAGACCCCATTTCTCTCCCCCCCCCGCCGCCTCCAAGGAATTGACTTAGAGCCTTGCAAGAGCCATGCACCATTGCAGCACTACGATGCCACTTGGACCTGCCTTGGTTCCATTCTATGCAATGCAGGGATTTGCAGTTTAGAATTCTCAGCCAGAGTGAAATTCTGCACCTCACCAAACTACACATCCCAGGACCCACAATTGCAGCACATGGCACATGGAGTGGCACATGGGCCCTTGGGCAGTACTTTCCCCACTCACCCGCCCACCAACTTAAGAACATCCTCAATAGACCAGACCAAAGGACTATCTAGTCCAGCATCCTATGGACATTTTGGTCAACCAGAGGGCAACTCCATCCCCTGAGGGACTTACCATCTGAGCCCGGAGGTACATCTGTGCCTGGCTAGCGGTCAAGGTGGGGTTATTCGTGTTGCCCAGGAGGACAGCTTGTTGGGCGATACCCGAAGCAGCGCCAGCAGCTGAATTCACACTCTGGGCCCGGTTGATAAGTTGGGCGGCTGCTGGCGAGGTGGCCAAGTTCATCTGAGGAGAAAAGAGGGAGAGATCGGCATCATGGGCTGCAGAGGCACCAAGGACAAGACCATGGCCTCTGACAGATACTTTGAGGTCTACCCCATCTCCCAGCCCCTTGCACTACAACCAGAATTTAGGAGAGTGGCTTTCCTGGACCACAACTCCCAGAATCCACTCTCAGCTGAGGAAGTAATCTCGAGTCTAAGAAAGCTCAGGCTACTAACTTTTTTCTTTCTGTTAATCTCAAAGGTGCTACGAGATCCCTTTGCAGACTGTTTTTTTCCAAACTAACATGGCTATACCTTTAAATTCTACCTTTATTTTGCATAGTGCACTAAATGCCATTCAGAAACAAACCCTGCAATTAACCTAAGTTCAGCTGAAACCACTGACTTTAAAAGAGCACTATTTTAAAGGAAAGGAAAGGAAAGGAAAGACAATACTTATTTAAGCTAGTGGCTGCAACATCTGAATGGCTTTTTGCAACTTGATTTAGTCCTATTATTGGTGCGGTTGTACACATTAATGCAAGACAAACAAACGAGCAAACAGAAACTAACCTAAACCAAAAGAATTAGGGAAAGCGAGAGGAAGAGCTTCTCCTGTCTTACCGTGGGCTGCTGATTTGAGGTCTGCGGGGGTCCATTGTTGCTGGATGAACCCCCTTGTCTGTTGGCTGCCAGACTTGCCTGGGAAAGAAGAAACATTCAAGAATGAAATCCCACCACCCATAAATTGTGGAATAATTTTTTTAAAAAAATTACAATGGGCCCTTGTCATCCACTGGGGTTTCATTTCAGGAAAACAACAACAACCACAGATAGCAAAATCAATAATAACAATAACAATAATAACAATAATAATAATGTATATCCTGCCTCTCTGTAAAATACAACCGAGGAGGCTTACAATATAAAGCAAACAATCCCATACCCCAATAGCCCACCCTCCAAATATATATATATATATATATACAATTAAACAGACAAAATATAAAAACATACTTAAAAATTACAAAAATCCATGGATGCTCAAGTCCCATTAAATACAATAGCACAGCAAAATGGTGTCTCTTATCTAAAATGGTGAACCAATTAAGATTTGCTTTCTGGAATACATATTATGTGGAGGCTGGAATCCATGGATTAAAAAAAATCTGTGGATCTGGAGGCTGACCGCACACCCTTCCTTGCCAAGAGACCCCGATCCTGCGGAGGAAACAGGACGCTCCTCGCAAGTTTCTTTCCAGCCTTGGTTCGTGCCACCTTCGGGCATCTCTGGCCTGCCTACCGTCTCCCCAAAAGGCGTACCTGTTGGACAGCGGCCAGGCTCTGGAGCTGGCTGCTTCCAAGGTGCTGCTGTTGGAGGGCGGCTGTCTGGAGCATCAGGTGCTGCTGCTGGGCTGCGTACATTTGCTGCAAGTACTGGGCGGCCGTGTTGGGCTGGCGGTGCAGCGCCTGCTGGATCACCTACGCAAGAGGAGAAAGAGATCAAGTTGAGAAATAAAAGCAATAGCTCCTGATGTGTGCACATGTGTGTGTGTGTGTTGTGTGTTGTGTTGTGCATGTCCTGGAATCAGTTCCAAAAAACACCAAAAAAGCCCTTGGAGTGGACCAAATTCCAGAAGGTGAGACTAAAGAACATCATCCATGATTCCCTTTTGCTGCAGCCTTGCAAGAAAAGTTTCATTCCAAACTTTTGCAATGGACCCTTGGTATCCACTAGGGGTTTGTTTCCGGAGACACACACACACACCTGCCCCCTTGGATACCAAAATCCGTGGATGCTGTTAGATACAATGGCACAGCAAGATGGCATTGCTTACATGAAATGGCAAGATCAAGGTTTGCTTTTTGGAATTTATCTTTGCTTAAAATGTTTTGCAAACCATGGGTGCTTGAATCGGTGGATAAGAAATCTATGGATATGGAGGGAAACATGGGGAAGGAGGTGTAGAGATCTGGACTCACAAAAGGGCCAGATTCACCCCAAAGGTGGCCCTAGAAGAAACCCAGATTCGCCCCATCCAAGGTCCACATTCACCCACAGGAGAGGCTCTTAAAAACTCTTAAAAACACCATTGGCTGGGCAGTTTTGGGAGCTGGAATCCAACAAATACGTAACTTTTCCAAGCTCTCCTTAAGAAGTATGCAGGGATCACTATCCAGGGATAAAGACGGTGGAGTCCTTTGTCTGCATGCTTCAAGTGCCTCTGCGTCCCCAACCTCTTATCCGGGCAATAAGTTGTCTTTTTCTTTTCTTTCCATCCCCCTTTTTTGCCCCTTCCTCCATGTGGCAAATGGCTTTGAGGGCCGATTACATGCTCCTTTCACACATAATACGCTCAAGCCTTTCCTCGGCTCAAGTGACGCAGCCCTTTTTCCCTTCTGAAAACAGTCGAAATCTGTTCTGGCCATGGCTACCTTTGGGCTTAAGCTTTCTGCCAGCTGGCCAGTGAGTTTGGGGAGGGAAGTGGGGCTGGATGGCTTGTAGGTCACCCCTGTGGCCTTTTATTTATTGATTTAAAATATTGATGAATTGCTTCCCTGCCCATCCTGGCTCCCAAAGGGATGGCCACTAAAAAAATGACAAAATCCCAAACTACAGAGCAATGCAATAGCACTTACAGAACACAAAGAGTAATGAGAATTACTTGCAAAATAGCCAACTCTACTTTTAAAACTACATACCTATATGTATGTATATATATATATGTGTGTGTGTGTGTGTGTGTGTGTGTGTATGCATATATATACATGCATTTCATGTCAACCTGGTATGCAGAGGATTTTTTGAAGAATCTTGAACCGCAATTTGTTGCATTGGGTTATCATACAATAACCAAATTATTTGGACTTCTGTAATGTACATACAAGCTTGTAAGATGGTAGTTTTGTAAGTATACTAGGGTTTTGTAGGTATAGTTGTCTGTCACTCTTATCCGAAATTCCAGAATCCTCCAAACTCCAAAACTGCCCACATGGGTGGCTAAGATTATGACATCTTTGCTTTCTGCTAATTCAGTATGCAAAAAAAAAAAAAAAAAATCATGCACAAAATTTGGTTTGTTACATGCCTTCAAATCCTTTCCAGCTTACAGCAACACTAAGGCAAACCTATCCTGAGGTTTCCTTGGCAAGTTTCTTCAGAGGGGGTTTGCCATGGCCATCCTCTGAGGCTGAGAGAGTGTGACTTCCCCAAGGTCACCGGGTGGATTTCCATGACTGAACTGAGATTCGAACCCTGATCTCCAGAGTCATAGTCAACGCTCAAACCACTATGCCATGCTGGCTCTCAATAACTAAAAGGATTGTGTATAAAATTACCTTCAGGCTCTGTTTATAAGGTATATACGAGACATAATTAATTTCATATTTAGATCTCAACCCCAAGACTCCTCATTATGTATATATATAAATGATGAATTTTAGATGGGGATTGTTTTAATATGTGCACAACTTATTTGTCCTTTTAAACTGATGTGTGTTTTAACCAATGCATCTTAACTGATGTTGTTTGTTTGCTGTTTGTTGATGTCCCCAGCCTTGATCCATGGAGAGGGATGGGTAAGAAATTAATAATAATGATAATGATGATGAAGATGCAAATATCCCACAACCTGTGGGGGGGAATCCAAAACCCTTCTGGACCCAAGCATTTCAGATAAGGAACAGCCCAGAGAAGTAACAGAAGGAAAGCCAAGAGACAGAGGGATGGAAATGGTTGAACTCTGGAGTCCTGTTCAAGCAGAGGGTTGGATTAGATGACTTTTGGGTGTCCCTCCCAACCGAGAGAGAGATGGAGGAATGGAAAGAGACCCTGTCCAAGCATCCCTATGCTACCCTCAGCATCCCCCACCTTTGCTCCCCCCAAATGCAAAAGGCTCAGGCCAAAGGTTAACTGTGGTCAGCAAAGGGCCTGAGAACTTTGACCTTGCGGACAATTTGCAAGATGCTCCCAGCCGCTTTGGGGCATCCCATCCATCAGCATGGCAACCTGGGGGTCTGCAGCCCCTCTTTTTTTTGGGAGGAGGGGACCCTCCTCCCCACCCCTTTGCCCCTTCAGGAAAACAACAATAAGATGGAATGAGAGATCAACAAAGAAAAAGGAAAGGGAAAAATGCTTTGGGTAACGGTATTTTGCATGGTTTTCAACCCAAGAAATGGCTTGCAAGAGAAGTCCCCCAAAGTCAAGCTGTAGAGGATTCTGGGAAGAAAATGGAGTAAAATTATGCCCTATGTAGTAACTTTGGGTAGGAGAGCTCAGAGTCCTGTTAGTCTGGAAAGCAGGTCTGCAAAGGGATCTTGTAGCACCTTTGAGACTAACTATGCAAAAGAAGTTATAGCAGACGCTTTCCTAGATTTGGTTTACTTCCTCAGATGCAGTGAGTGAACTGATGCCCAGGAGAGTCCTTTGTTACCAGGCTACATGAATAGTCCTAGAAATGCAAAACTTGTGGACATAAATCAGATATTAGGAATGGGAATATACACAAGCCTGTTGCATCTGAGGAAGCAGGCAAAGCCTATGAAAGCTTATATGACAACTTCTTTCGCACAGTTAGTCTCAAAGGTGCTACAAGATCCCTTTGCATTTGGGCAGGAGAGTCATGGGAAACGGTTCAAAATTCACAGATGATGTGGATGATGTTATGTTTGTTGGCCTAGACTGCCTAGGACCAAAGTCTTTGTAAGTGGGCTTGCTTGTGCAAGAAATGAGTTGTTTTGCAATGTCTGTCTTCATCTAAGGGAACCAATGCTCATTGGGGCACCCCAGTGAACATCCAGACACTGAATAGGAGATGCCAAGGTGCATGGCAACACTCTCGCCGGTGTCCAGGTGCACACCTTCACAATTCACTAACAGTATTTTGCTGCACACCTGAAATATAGTTTTGTTGTTGTTGTTGCTGCTAACTGCCTCCACATCGAGCTTCTTGACCCATGGCGACTCTTATGGATTTGTAAAGTTAAGAAACACAAGACTATGATGTATAGAAACTCAGTCACTTTCATTATCTTGGAGTCCAAGTCTACAGGCTGTGACCGGAGTTTCCCCTCCAGAGGGCTGGATATTTCTTCTATTTGAATTGTGAAGGTGTGTGGTTTTTGGGGATTCTGGGGCTTGCAGTCCAAAAAGTCACTTTCCTAGCTTTATGTTTCACTCATCCCTCTCTGGACAGGAGTAAAAAAAGAACCCTAAGCCCAAAACCTGTCCAGTCAAACAGAGCAGAGGATGGAGAGGTAGCAATGCAAGCAGCCTGGATTGTGGATTGTGCAACAATGAAGAATTGCAACTCACACTTCATACACACACACACACCCAAAACTCTTTGTGCAAATATTCATGAGACCCAGAGATCAGAGGGGTGCCAACCTGGGCCCTCGAATCCTGACCTCAGAGAGAAAAGGGTGCCAGTTATGCCACAAATTGTGCCTACCTCCAAAGGGGGAGAAACTAAGGTGAGTCCTCTCCCCCTTCTGCCACCCTCCTCCCCATATATTCCCTATAGAATCATAGACTTATCTATTTACAGACACCAAAAGCTCATCCACAAGAAAAGAGTTACTTACAGTGACAGAGACCCGGGACTCTGAAAAGACTTTGCAAGCAGAGCAAGAGTAGACCCCAGACCACCCTGATGGATGGAGGCAAAGGTTGGTGGGAAGGGGGCAGAGGGAGAGGAAAGAGGGTGCCCTGACCCCCAAGTCCTGTCATCCAAAGCACCAAGAGTCCTTTTGGAAAGGGAGGTGGTGAGAAGAGGTCCTTCCAAGCAAGCCACCTCTGGGGTCTCCTGCTTTCCAAGGGTCGCCTCTGCTTCCTCCCAGGGCTGCGCTGCTTTGCTGCTTTGCGTGGGAGGAGAGCGGAGGACAAAGGAGTGACCTCTGGCCTCTGGTGAGCCAGAGAAGGACGGCAGGGAGGGGAAGGAGGTCCCGGGACAAAAGTCAGGGAGAACCCAGTAGAATGACCAATTCCCCCGGCCCCTGGCCCCCTGGGCTCCAAATCAGAGATTGCGAGAAGGACCTTTGGACTACAGATCCCAAAATTTGCTCCCCACCGTGCTCTTAAAGGCATGGGAGTGCCATTACATCTCCTAAGGACAAGAGGCTAATGTCAGGACAGAATATGGAGAAAACAGAACGGTTCCCAGTTGGCAAAGGGGTCAGGCAAGGGTGCATCCTTTCACCATATTTGTTCAATTTGTATGCAGAAAATATCATGCAAAGAGCAGGATTGGATACAGAAGGAAGAGGAGTGAAGATAGGAGGAAGGACTATCAGCAATCTTAGATATGTGGATGACACCAAAGGACTAGCAAAAAACATTACTGACTTGGAACGATGACTAAAGAAAAGTATTGATCATCTTAGATATATGGATGACATCAAACACTCATAGAAAAAACATCATTGACTTGGAACAATTACTAAGGAAGACAACCATTTGCCAGATGGATAGACTGTAAGAAGATCATGGGTATGAATTTGCAGGACCTGAGCAGATCAGTGGAGGACAAGGGATCTTGGAGATGTCCACAGGGTCGCCATAAGTTGGGACCGACTCAAGATCAGTTATTAATAACAAAAATTGTGCTCCAACCCAGTTCTTGGGAAAATGACCTTTGGATTACAGCTTCCCAAATCCCCCGGCTACTGTGCTCCAAACCGGATCTTGGGGAAAGCAAATTCTAGACTACAACCCCCCCAAATCTCCCGGCCACAATGCTTTGAACAAGATCTTGGGAAAGTCGACTTTTGGACTACAGCTCCCAGAATCTTCCAGCCAAAGGTTGCTGTGCTTCAAAAGGGATCTTGGAGAAAAGCAATTTTTTATGACAGCTCCCAGGATCTTTTACATCTGGCTACTCTGCTTTACACACCGGATCTAGAGGAAAGCAAAATTGTGGAGTCCATCTCCCCAAATCCCCTAGTCATGGTGCATAAAACCAAACCTCGGAAAAGAAAGGTTTGGACTAACAGTCCCAGAATCCCCCAACCAGCCCTTATAGCCGGAATAGGCAAGCCACAGGAGAGGCATTTCAATGTGCCACCGCTAACCAAGACATTGCTCTCCAAGAGCCACAAGAGGGCACCACTTCCCCACAGATGCCAGAATTGGACTGGAATGAGGCAGTCTAGACATCCCTGCATTTATAGAGGCTGCGTATGCTATGTCTCCCATGTGCCATCCCATAAGAGGCACCTAGCCTTGCACTCTGGGGAAAAGTCTGCTCCGAGGCCCATCATTCACTTTGCATGGACAGGTTGATTCAGAGGAGCTTTTCCATTGTCTTCCTCTGCAGCTGAGAGAGTGTGCCTTGCCCAAGGCCACCAGTGGCTTTCCCTGCCTGAGCAGAGATTCGAACCCTGCTCTTCCAGAGCCCTAATCCAACTTTCAGGCTGCATCTGCACTGCAGAAATAATGCAGTTTGACACTGCTTCAGATGCCACGGCTCAATGTGATGGAAGCCTGGGATCTGTAGTTTGTGAAGTATTTAGCCTCCTCTGTCAGAGAGCTCTGGTGCCACCACAAACTACAAATCCCAGGATTTGCTAGGATGGACCCATGGCTGCTAACCCAATGCACCTGAGGAACCAAACTACATTAATTATGCAGTGCAGATGCATTCTCAGACTTCTGCACCATGCTGGCTGTGACCTGTTCAGGGGAGCTCTATTGTACCTCCTAAATGTGTTTTAAAATGTTTATGCCCCATTTGTCCTTTTAAACTGTTGCATTTTTAAAAAATGATGTGTTTTAATTGATGTTGCCCATAGTGGATTTGTTGTTATTCCCAGCCTCGATCCATGGGGCAAAGCAAGGAAGAAATAAATATAATTAGCCCTCTGTACCCATGGATACTTTATGTACGGATTCCAACATCTACAACTTGAAAATATTTTTTAAAGTATAAATTTCAAATAGCAAACTTTGATTTTGCCATTTTATATAATGGACCCCATTTTACTTTGCAATTGCATTTAACGGGAATTGAACATCCACAGATTTTGGGATCTACAGAGGGTCCTGGAACCAAACCCCAATGGATACCAAGGATCCACTGCATTATTATTATTATTATTATTATTTGATATAGCCATGTTAGTCTGTAGAATCAGTATGTAGGGAGATCTTGTAACCCCTTTGAGACCAATTGAAAAAAAGAAGTAGGCAGCAGGAGCCTTCATAGACCTGAGCCTACTTCCTCAGGTGCATTTGGTTACTACTACTACTACTACTACTACTACTACTATTATTACATATAATCCACATTTAGGGGGTACATTAGAGCTCTCCATCTGGGAATTCAATGTGCCTGCTCATGAACTATAAATCCCTGGATTCCACAGGCTCACAGAGCCATGGCGGTCAAAAGGAATATGAAACTGAGATAACTCTGAGCATGCAGACAGCGTGTTCAGATTCCAAGAGGGAAAACTTTGCCTTCGCCAACTACATCTGCTTACCTGGACGGTCTGTCGATCGGGGATCCCGCTGTAGACGGAGATCTGGGGCCCGCTCTGGCGCCCGCTGGAGGTGGTGTTGGAGACGGACGTGGTGCTGTTGGTGGCCGGGGCCGCTCCGACGCTGCTGGGGGCAGGCAGTGGGGCTTGCAGCTGTTCGTTCTCCATGGTGCCCATCCAGGGTCCCAAAGAAGCCACCGAGGGAAGGCCTGGGAGGCCAAGATGGCGGGACGGGCGAGACCGGCGACAACTGCGAGGAGATAAAAAAGCAGCGATGTTGGCATTCAGTCTTGGGTGCAAATTCTACCTTGGTTCCACCCCAAGTGGAAGGGGTCCCAGAGGTCATCAAGACCAACCCTCTGCTCAATGCAGGATCTCCACCTCCACCAAGGAAGTTTTTTAATACCCATCTGAGCAATCAGCCATTGCCAATCCTAATGATTTCTTATTCAGAGGAGGTTTGCAGCTGCCTTCCTCTGAGGCCGAGAGAGTGTGACTTGATCAAGGTCACCCAGTGGGTCAAGGAATCTAAACTCTGGTTTCCCAGAGTCCTAGGTAAACAGTCAAATCGCTATAACATGCTGGCTCTCCAGATCTTGAGCCATCACCATCCAAACCATCCATAACAGGGCAATCATATCCCATGGAGGGAAGGAAGGAAGGAAGGAAGGAAGGAAGGAAGGGCTTACCTGCCCTACAGAAGTCAAGCAGCCCACCTGCTAGACTTCTTGATCTAAAATTCTTTGCTTTTCCACCTTGAAAATTCAATTCCATGTTACCTTAAGGTCTAGAAACTTGCCTTGTCCAGGAAAGAAACCAACCGACCCATGAATGGTGGCATTTCTATGGCCAGCCCACTGGATAAACATTTGCACATGTTGGTTGTCTCCCCAAGCTGTATCCAAACCAATGCTCTCCTCTCCAAATACACCCGGATACCTCCTCAACACCTACCGTACCTCCACTACCTCCACATTTTAACAAGGACTCGTGGCATGCATCCAAAGGTCAGCACACCGTCTTCAAAGGGCTGAGATGCATGACATCCCGTCGAGTGTCCAAACCCTCAGCTCCACACTTTGCCCTTCAATCCAGATGCGCTCCAAAGGACGCCTCCCTCCTCTGCCAAAGATTGGCGTCAGAAACTCACTTTCAGGAGAGGGACCGTTTCGGGGACCCCTCCGGTCATCCAGGCCAGGCCTAGAGAGGCATGCTTTGAGCCTGGGATGCCCCGACGGCATGCGCTCTGGAAGATGTCATGGCAAGGGAAGGGAAGGGAAGGGGGAAAGAGAAAACTGCCATGCCCACAAGCAAATCCGGCTGCAAACGCTCTTTGTCTCCCGTCCTCCCCTTTCTGCACATCAACTGCACACATAGTCCAGGGTTGGGAAAAGGAGGGGGAATCGAGGAGAGAGCCCAATTTCCTGATGATTATGAGGTCGCTTAGCAACCGCCAATCGGGGCCTTGGCTTTTTGCCTGCAGTATTTCATGCAAATATAGTTTTGGGAAGCACACTCCCTCCATCTCTTTCTCTCTCTCTCTCTCTTTCTTTTAAAAATATTATAGGGTCATCAGCAAAGTGGCTTAGTGCTACTACTTCCCGAGGGATACACTAAGAGACCTGATATGGGCCGCCAGGTGTCTTTCCGGGGCCAAGAGCATCCCTGGCCTGGACCGTGAGGAGGGAGAGCGGGGAGACCACAAACCCGATTAATGCAAGAAGGAGCATCTGCACTTAAAGGTAAACAGAAATGCCCCAGGAGCTACCTGGTGCAATCCAGCCAAATCCAAGTTGACAACTTGCTTGGCCTGTGTGCATTCCCTTCAACTTGGAGCGTTAAGGGAGGGTTTTAATCTGGAGTTTATGGAAGGCCATTTCCAGTCCCAGTCCCACCTGGGCTAACCCACTACTATTTTGGGACCTGGGTCTAGAATCATAGAGTTGGAAGAGACCCCAAGGGGTCATCTGATCCAACCCTCCCTGCCGCCATGCAGGAAGACACCATCAATGCACTCCCAACAGATGGCCATCCACCTCTAAAAAGCTTCAAAGAAGGAGACTCCACCACTCTCCAAGGCAGCATCTTCCACTGTCAAGCAGCTCTTAATGTCAGGAAGTTCTTCCTAATGTTTTGGTGGAAGCTCTTTTCCTGTAGTTTGCATCCATCGCTCTTTGTCCTATTCTCTGGAGCAGCAGAAAACAAGCTTGCTCCATCCTCAATATGACCTCCCTTCAAATATTTAAACAGGACTATCATATCACCCCCTTAACCGTCTCTTCTCCAGGCTAAACACACCCAGTTCCCTAAGTCTATCCGCATAAGGCTTTATGGTTTCCAGACCCTTCACCATTTTCGTTGCCCTCCTCTGGACACGCTCCTGCTTCTCAACATTTTGAATTGTGGTGCCCAGAACTGGACACAGGATTATTCCAGGTGAGGCCTGACCAAAGCAGAATAGAGTGGCACTATGACTTCCCTTGATCTAGATACTATACATCTATTGAGGCAGCCTGGAATCGCATTGGCTTTTTTAGCTGCAGCATCACACTGCTGACTCACGTTCAACTTGTGGTCTACTAGGACTCTCCTAGATCCCCTTTCACAGGATGCTCAACACCATTGCATAGAACTGTAGAACCATAAGAACTGGAAGGAGCCGCAAGGGCCATCTAGTCCGTCCCTCTGCCATGCACTCCAAGGGCCTGCCTCTTCAAGTCGCCTGTCCATTTATATCATAGGGTTTTCTTTGGCAAGGAATCCTCAGAGGTGCTTTTGCCAGTTCCTTCCTCTGAAATATCACCTACGGCACCTGATGTTCATTGGCGGTCTCCCATCAAAGCACTAACCAGGGCTAACTCTGCTTAGCTTCCAAGATGGGACAGGATCTGGTGCCTTTCAGGTATGTAGGCCATACACATGGCGGAAAGGATGCAAGGAGGAAGACTACTGTAATAAAGGTGGAGCGATAACTCCTATCATGGGGTAAGAAGCACTCAACCATTCTCCCTCCCCAAGCAGCCCATTTATCGTCCCCTAATTGCTTCGTTTTCATTGCTGGCGTCGGCTTCAAAAGGGTTCCTTCCATTAGCTGGCTGGTCCACGGTGAGGGTGGTGCCCATAGGATCCCCTATTGATCTGCAGGCGCCATCGATTTCCATCAGGCTCATTAGCATATAAATTAGCCATTTGCAGGGAGAAGGAAGGAGAGGAAGGCATTAGGAGCAAATTAATTTCAATTCGGTAGCCCCTTAAAAAGGGGGTTGCAGGAGAGGAAAGTGTGTGGTTGGGAAAAATAGTAACAGCAACCCTAGATTTCCAAGGCAGTCGGGGTGATCAGTAGGAACAGAGCTCATCAGTAGGAACAGTGAAACTCATACCAATCTGGCAAAGATAGTCCCCATTAATCCAACTTTTCCAACCATCCTCCTTGGTCTTCAGCTTGCTTCAGTTGCTGCAAACTAAATTCAAAAGTTTATTAGTTTGCACCAAATCAATTTGCAGGAGGGAGAGGCGGCGGCAAAATCTTTCCCTTCCCAGCAGAATCAGGCAAAAGCAAATTGCTGCAGCCTTGCCTAGCTAGTGAAATTTTCCTCATTGCAGGTTGAGTCCCTTATCCAGAATGCCAAAATCCAAAATATCCCAGAATCTAAAACTGTCCAGAGGAGTGTCCGAGATCAACCTTTGCATTCTGATGGTTCGGTCTATCCAAACTTTGTTTCATGCACAACATTATTTCAGCTATTGTGTATAAAGTTACCTTAAGGCTGTGTGTATAAGGTGTATATGAAACATAAATAAATGAATACAGACAAGGTGGAACATGTCCAGAATGCCCAAGATGATCGCAAGCTTGTTTTCTGCTGCTCCAGAGAAGAGGAGACAATGGAGCAATGGATGCAAACTACAGGAAAAGAGATTCTATTTAAACACTAGGAAGAGCTTTTTAGCAATGGAAGATGCTGCCTCAGAGAGTGATGGAGTCTCTTTCTTTGGAG
>CM034715.1:10473892-10484478 GCA_020142125.1 Phrynosoma platyrhinos | reverse complement strand
GGGGGGGGGCAGGGAGCAGGGCCTCCTAAATGTTTTCTTCTTTTAACTCATTATATATATATTAACTCTTTAATATATATTAAAGAGCAAGCTTCCCACACTTATGTGAAGAAAGAAAAGAGAGAGACCAACCAGATGTTCTTTTAAGGGGGGAAAAAAAGTGGATGTGTGAAAAATATTACCAAACTCCTCCGGGATTTTTGCAGAATGAAAAAGCAGTCTGGAAAAAAATCATAATAAGAACAACCGAAATTGGAATTAAACGGTAGTTAAAAGCCTTTATGGCTTAGCCCAGTTTTTTTCCAAGCTGGGGCCATCTGGAGGTGTCAAGACTACAACCCCCATAATCCCCCAGCCAGCAAACTGGGAGATGGTGGGAGTTGTAGTTATATATAATTAGTTTAACTATAGTGATTATTCTTGTGTTACAAGCAGATGTTGGTACCTAATTTCAAACGCCTTTCCCTCCTCTTTCCGTAAATGTCCTCTGAGCAATGAACTTAAGAAACAGACTAAGTCATGGAGTGAAACTTCAGTTCCCTGGCATTACCAATGGTGAGGAATGCTGGGAGTTGCAATTCAACATCTGGAGGACTACATAGTTCCCATCTCTGGACTACATAAATAAACTTACTACAAGAACTTAACCGAGGCTGCCTCTGCATTGCAGAATTAATGCAATTTTGACGCCGCTTGAACTTTCACGACTCCATCCATGGGATTTGTAGTTTTGCGAGGCACCAGAGCTCTCTGAGAAGAGCATGGCTAAACATCCCACAAAACTACAGATCCCAGGATTCCACAACATGGAGCCACGGCATTTAAAAGCAGCACCAAACTGCATTAATTCTGCATTACAGACGCAGCCTAAGACTTAAGATACGTAAGTGACATTGATGGTTGGTTTAAATGGGGTAATGATCCTCTCTCTATTAGCCATTTGTCAGAGGGAATGACAATATATAAATGCATACTAAGTATTATGCATTACAAAATACATTTCAAAAAGGAGATTTTAAAGAATTAAGTCCTGGGATCCTTGGTGGGAGCACGCGGCCAGCCAAAAATGCCCCCCAACAACAAGATAGAAGTGGACAGAAGTATTATTATTATTATTATTATTATTATTATTATTATTATTATTATTTTCTGGATGTTCAACAGCGCAGAGATGCCTTGGGCCCTATTTAGAAGGTCAGCAGGAGGCTTCCAGGAAAGTTAATCCACCCTTTTTCCTTCGCCAAGAAAAGATCTTTAGCTTTAAGCTAAAATAAGCTGGCATTTTGGACCCATCCCTTTGGCCATCGCAGGAATTCAGCCCTCCAAAATATCTCTCTGACACTAAAGTTGGGCTTCAGGCTGATAGAGATTCCCTATCCTTATTCAACAACCTTGCCGGATAGGAAGAAGCAGATACATTTTGGGTGTACAGAAGAGTCCAATATGTTTTTGGACCGTGTTTGAGTCCCTCCATTTGGAGCATCATCCTTCCTCCTCCCAAAAAATATGAATGCACCCCAAAGCTTCATGCTTTGGGGTGAATGGCCAAGGACTCATATAGTTCAACCAAACAAGGTGTATACCTCCCCCATCCATTTAATCGCCCCTTTACCATATTAGTTAGGTAACCTGAGGACTAGAAACCCGATTCCTTTTTAAATCTGAATTCCTAAACATCATAGGTTTTGTGCTTTCCAAAGCCAAATCCTGTTATTTGTTTCTTTGTTTGTTATTGCAATCTATTTTAAGTATGTTTTAAATTGTTTCATTGTTTAACACTATTTTTTGGGTTTATGGGATATGTACCATTTTTGTACTGTATTTTAATGTTGTAAGCCACCCCGGTTATTATAATTATTATTATTATTATTATTATTATTATTATTATTATTATTATTATTATTCCAGACATCTTTTGCAGAAGTCCACCTCCATGGAAGGGTACGTTTGGTCCAAAACACACTACAGAAATAAGCCAGTTTGAGACCGTTTTAACTGCGGAAATGCTGGAAAGTGTAGTTTTGTGGTACATTGAGCCTTCTCTGTCACAGAGCTCTGATACTGGAATAAGCCACAATTCCCAGGATTTTGAGCCAGGGCAGTTAAAGCGGTCTCAAGCTGGATTATTTCTGCAATGTGTTTTGGACCTTGGTCACAACTTTGCCACCCTCCCAGCTTATATTTCTTGGGGAAAAGATCTAGAAACATCAAACTTTGGGTGTGGGGATGTATTTGTATGAGGAAAGCATTCATTTCCAGCCAGAAAGAAGACTCCAGAGGAGAACAAGGGAGCACAATGCTCCATCATTTTGAAGGTCAGCTGTGCCTCCATTAAATATGTTTCAAGTAATCTGCTAGTGGCATCGGCCATCAATCAAACCCATCTCAAAGGCCATTGCTACAGCTGCAAATTTTAAGACAATAAAAGGCATGGATGGAAACGAGCCAATCCCTTCGTCTTCCTTCTGCACTTTAGGAACAAACAAATACAGAATCCTGAACCCAGAGCCAGGCGGAAACACACAACTACAGCACTCCTGAAAGATGCCCATCCAACCTGGGTTTAAAAGACCTCCAAAGAAGGAAAGAGCATCCCTTTCTCCAAGGCAATCCTTTCCGCCGTCAAACCGTTCTCAGTAAAAAGGCTCTTGTAGCACCTTTTTTAAGACTAATTTTGCAAAAGCGTAGCATTAGGTTCCGTAGACTTGTGCTTAAAATTATGCTACAACTTCTTTCGCACCGTCGGTCTCAAAGGTACTACTACAAGATCCCTTTGCAAACTGATAATCCAGTCCAACACAGCTATTATGGAGTTGATCCCACGGAGGCAAATCCTGTGCAGAAATGGGATTTTAAAATCCACTAAACACCTGCAAAGGTTTAGGGTTGTTTTTCAGACACGTTGGCAGAAATAATAATAATAATACTAATAATAATAATAATTTATTTCTAGCCCGCCTATTTCCAAAGGGAATCAAAGCAGGTTACACGCATCAAAATGAAAGAATGCAATAAGAAAACAATAATATAGATGTTGCCAAAAAATAATAATAATGTGAAAATAACCCAAACAGAAAGTCAACAAAAAACACTCCTCTCTACTTTCAGAATTTCCCAAAAGTAAAAAGGAGAGGTTTTTGTCGGCTTTCCGTTTGGGTTATTTTTGCATTATTTCTCTTTCACGCAAACGTTGTCTGTAAAACAACCCACAATTGAGGGTTTTGTCTACTTTCTGTTTGGGTTAATCCCAAACGTCATGTGAAAAACAAAAAAAAAAATAATTGCAAAAGTGGGTTGTTTTCACTTTAAATCTAGTTTCTGCACAGGATTTGTCCCATGTGATAAACTCCTCTGTCCCTGAGCCCTTAGTAAAGACATTCTTCCTAATATTTGGGTGGAAATCTTTTAATTCAAATCCATTAATTTTGCAAAAGAAATTGTACTATAAGGTTTCATAGACTTATGCATAAGATTATGTTACAACTTCTTTCACAGAGTTAGTCGCAAAGGTGCAAAGTATCCCTTTGCAAACTATACCTCTGAGCTCTTAGTAAAGAAGATCTTCCTAATATTTAGGTGGAAACCTTTTAATTCAAATCCATTAATTTTGCGAAAGAAATTGTAGCATAAGGTTTCACAGACATATTATGCTACAGCTTCTTTCACAGAGTTAGTCTCAAAGGTGCTACAAGATCCCTTTGCAAACTGATATTCCAGACCAACAGGGCTATGTCTGACTTCTTAGTGAAGAAATTATTCCTAATATTTGGGTGCAATCTTTTAATTCGAACCCACTGCTATGTGTCCTAGTTTCTGGAGGAGCAGAAAACAAGCTCTCTCCATCTTCTACATAACATCATGTCAGATTGTTATAGATGGCTAGCTATTATGTTATGCTAAATCCAGATTAGTCAACATCCCCTTCCTTGCAGGGTTGTTGTGCAGGGGAAAGTAAATGCATCCCTTTGGACTCAGAGACAGGACAAATCTAACAAATATAAATGAACTCTGGACTGATTTAAAAATAAGGAGTCTCAAGACTGGAATCCAGCATGCATTAAAATCACTAGTATTCAAGATCTGCATTAAACTCAAAGGGAAAGAGCAAAGCGAAGCAAAGCTGCAGAGGGAGCAGAGCATCAAAAAGTCCGATTTGGTGAGAACTCAACTCCCAGAATCCCCATGCAACTGGGAGCTGCAGTCCAAAACAAGCACCTTTTCCCAATTCCTAGACGCAAGACAGTCAGGGAAGGCAATACTTTTCATCACCTCCTTCCGCCGCCTCCATGGAAGGAGCACCAACATCCCTTTTTCGGATGGCGTGACTTGCCATCCAAGATGGAAACCTGCTTGCACTAAGCCTGGACCAGAGACTGAGAATTTGGGGCCTTTTTGGTGAAAATCTGGGAGTGATTTCTCTACTGACACACAGGTTTGGTTTCAGAGTAAGAATGAATGAGAAGGCTCCTGCAATGATCCCCAGTCCAGGGTACTGATGCAGCTGGGCACCCCACAAAACATGCCACTTTTTTGGGTAGGGAGGGCAATAGACACTCCATGGGGCCCTCTTTGAGATGGGGCACCATAAGTCAAAAATGACTTGAAGGCACACAACAACAATAGTAGTCCAAGGTACTGAGAATTCAGATGCAGCTGGGCATCCCACAAAACATGCCACTTTTTTGGGTAGGGAGGGCAATAAACCCTCCATGGCGTCCTCTTTGTGATAGGAGTGCCATAAGTTGGAAACAACTTGAAGACACACAACAACAACAACAGTAGTCCAAGGTACTGAGAATTCAAATGCAGCTGGGCAACCCACAAAACATGCCACTTTTTTGGGGGGGTGTGTAAGGGGGGCAACAAATGCTCCATGGAGCCCTCTTTGTGACAGCCAGCCAGCCAGCCTCTCCTTGGCTCATCATTAGCCATCAAGAAGCATGGATGGAAGTTAATGAGTCTGCCGTAAGAAGGGTCGGAGAGGAGGAAGAGGAGCCCCCGGATGGAAGGGAGATCAAATGAAAATTAAAAATTCTGCCCCCCCTTCCCAATCCTCCCCATGAGCCTTCTAATCTCATCTCCATTTCAAGGGACGGGTTCCCAAGAGAGACCCTCTTCCTTGCAATCAAACACACCACCATCATCATCAGCCCTGGCTTTGGTTATTTTAAGACTCCATGATAGCCGGTCTGTCCTCTCTTCCCTATCCCTGCCTGATGTTTCTTTCCTAAGGTCTCTACTCACAACAGCCCTGCAAAGCGGGGCGACGCTAGAGAGGAACACAGGTCTGCCTCAGTCCATCATGTAGCTCCGTTCCAAGGCATGACTTCTTGGACAGATAACTTGGTATTAGAGGCAAAAATTAGCAGGGAAAGAACTCAGGTTCCTGCACCACAAGAATTGCATTTTGACATGTTCTAGTTAAACGTCTTTTCTCCAAAACTAACAATATGCAAGTTCTCTGATCCAAAAATAATAACATGTAACTTCTTTGATCCCAAACAATATGCAACTTCTTTGATCCAAAATTAATAATATGCAACTTCTTTGATCCAAAACCAACAATATGCAACTTCTTTTATCTCTCAAACTAACAATGCAGGTTGAGTCTCCTTTGTCTGGAATGCCAAAATCCAAAATAGTCCATACAACAAAATTGTTTGCATGGGTGGCTAAGACAGTGACACTTTTCTGATGGTTCAGTGTACACAAACTTTGTTCCACGCACAAAGTTATTAGCAAATCTTATGTATAAAATTACCTGCAAGCTATGTATATAAGGTGTGGTTTTGTGGTGGTGCTGGTGGGCCTTCAAGTAATTTCCATCTTATGACGACCGGGTTTTTTTCATGGCAAGATTCGAAAACTACACCATTTTCTAAGCCTATTTGCAATTTGCGATTTCCACTGCGCAAAATTCGCACTGGATTGTTTTGCACAGAGAGTGGCATTTTCTGCACAGGAAAATAATATTCCTGTGTAGAAATATTAATATTTGCTGTGCAGAAAATGCTGTTTCCTTGCACACAAAATGCTGTTTTCTACACACAATGCCCAGGTGCAAAGTTTGAGCAGAATAAGTCCTGAAGTGTGAAGATTCTCATCAGTCCAGGATTTTTCTCATCAGCGTTTCTCAACATTCAAAAACTTATGTTTTTCAAACATGTCTTGGGATATCTTCAGCTTCTTTTTTCAACCCTACTTGGCACTTATCCGGAGATGCCATGATAGTTAAAGCGGTGTCAAACTGGATTATTTCTGCAGTGTGGATGCAGCCATAGCTAATCCCAGCTTTAGCTATTGCTTACTAAACCTTTCTTGTACGGCTCCTGGGCTACTGTCACACTGGAAAAGTAATACAGTTTGACACCACTTTAAGTGTCATGGTTCCATCCAGCACAAAGGACAGCAACAGTGGACATTGCATCTAACGCTGAAACCCAGCATTTACAACTGACCACTGCAACTGACCACTGACCATTGCAAGCACTGGACACTGAGAATAAGCATAGCAAGTGAAATCGAGCCTTGGCAACTGAAGTGGAGCATGACAACAAAACCTTGCAGACAGAGCATGGCCACCGAAAGTCAACATTTGCAAATGAGCACCGCAAGGTGAGCAGCGTCACCAAAGCTGAGCATTGCTTATTGAGCATTCAGTCCTGATATCAACTGAGTAGTGCAAAGGGAGCATGCCGGCTGAGATTCAGGATATGCAAAACTGAAGACCGCGCATGGCAACTGAGCATGGCACAGGCCACTCAGCCTTTGCCACGGAGCAATGTTAAGAATATTGCAAACCGAGCACAACAAACACTGAAGGCTAAGCATGGCCAAGAGATCCTTGGCTGGAGAGATGGAACATGACAAGGGAGCATTGGAAATGGAGCCCTTGACACTGAGATGGCCCATGGCAATTGGGCATGGCACATGCCACTCAGCATTTGCAACTGAGCTCTGCAAGATGCATATTGCAAAAGACTAAAAAGCATGGCCAAGAGATCCTTGGCCACAGAGATGGAGCACAACAAGGGAGCACTGGAAACTGAACCCTTGCATGGCAACTGAGACTCAGCATTTGCGGCTGAGCATTGCACACGGAGCCCAGCCACAGAGGCTGGGCATGGCACATGTCACTCAGAGCATTGCAAACCGAGCACAACAAATCACTGAAGACCCCCTTGGCCATGGGGATCGAGCATGACAAGGGAGCAAGGCACATTTGCCAAAGGGATGGAGCGTGGCATTTGTGACCGAGCATGGCAAAGGGAGCCCAGCCACTGAGAAGGAAGGAGCATTTGCAAGCCTCCTGAGCATGGCAACGGGAACCTTTGCAAGCAGGATGAGTATTGGAAAATGGAGCCCAGCCACTGAGAGAGAACATTTGCAATCAGTCTGAGCATGGCAAAGGGAACCAAACCACTGACAGGGAGCAATTGCAAGCAGTTGTGAGCATAGAAAAGGGAGCCCAGCCCCTGAGAAGGAGCATTTGCAAGCAGGCTGAGCATGGCAAAGGGAGCCAAACCACTGACAGGGAGCCTTTGCAAGCAACGGACACATGGCAACCCTGGAGAGACCTGGCATTGCCAACTGAGCCTTTGCCCCAAATGACACCTTCCTTCCCAAAAGGCACAGCCAGACAGGGGGCCTCTGCAAGCCTCAGGAGGCCCAGGAGGAAGGGGGAGATGAAGGATGCACCCTCCAGCCCCCCAGCCATGACAGCCAAGGTAAAGCCCCCCTGCCAGCCCTGCTTACCTGGCCTCCAGGGGCATGCGCAAAGGGGCACCTAGCTATGCCTCTCCAGAAGGCACACGAACAGCAGCCCAAAAAAGGATGGAAGGGGGGAATCAATGCAGCCCACTGAGGCAGAGGAGGGGAGCTGGAGGGGGGGCAAGGGGGGGGGTCTAGAGAAATACCAGAATTCATTAGCATTCCTGTGTGCATCACGTGTCAGCCTCCACCAATGGCAAGGCACAGGATTTGCCTGGGTTCCTCCTTCCTCCTGCCTCCTCCCTGCCTTCCAAAAAAGAGAGAAAGAAAGGAAGGAGGGGGGGGTCTGTCCCAGGCAGTTGCCATGGCAACCATGGAGGGGTGGGGGACCCCCCATCCTGTGCATCCTATTCCCTCTTAAAGGGATAAATGGGAAGGAGCAGACAGATCTTCCCCCCCCACCAACCCATATACAGAATGCAAATATATTTAAAATGCAAACATGCATATATTTATACATGCAAAATGCAAATAAATAGCTAAAATGCAAACACACACACACACACACATAAATATATGCAAAATGCATGCCATATCTGTGCGTGTTGTTAAGTACAACAGCATCCAAGGCTGCATCCACACTGCAGAAATAATCCAGTTTGACACCACTTTAATTGCCATGGCTCAAGGCTACAGCAGCCTGAGCTTTGCTCTGGTGCCCCACCAGACTCCCATTCCCAGGATTCCATAGCACTGAGCAAAGGCAGCTGAAGTGGTGTCAAATCGGATTGTTTCTGCAGTGCGGATGCAGCCCTAAATCCATAAAGCAGTGATATCTTTATTCCCCCCCCCCCCGCAAGACAAACTGCACAAAATACATGATGCAATCAAATACATATTTAAAATGCAAATATGAATTTTGCATCTATATATTTATTTATATAAGGCATGAACTTTGCATATATATTATATCTATATATATACACACACATACATTATTGGTGTTTTTTCTATATTTAATATGTTTTGGAGAGTGCAGTAGTTTAAGTACAGGACTAGGATTCTGGAGATCAAGGTTTGATTCCCTGCTCAGCCATGGAAAGCTACTGGATGACCTTGGGCAAGTCACACTCTCTCAGCCTCAGGCCCGCCTTAGGGTTGCTGTAAGTTGGAAACAACTTGAAGGCACAAGACAATATCTGTTTCAAAATTTGTTGTTGGCTGCCACATTATCAGGAGAAAGATGGGATACTAAAAACCCTAAAATCCACATCCCAGATTCCATAGGATGAAAGCAAAGCCATTACAGTAGAAACATAATGCTATAATTGTGCAAATAATTTGCACATTGTTATTTCTTTTTCCATACGAAGTGGTGACAACAGATTTTTTATTCTATAAAAATAATATAGAGGTACTGAACTTACCTTGTGATAATCATCCAAATGCAACGGTAACAAAAACAATTTCTTTTCATATAGACAGATTTTTCTCTCTTTGTGTCAAATCCATTTCAAGGGAACGGCTGGAAAAATACTTTCGATGTCATCTTTTCACCAGAGACAGCCCTGAGAATGAAGAATGGCATTGCATGGTTATTATCTGATGTTTTTAATTTCTCGCCTTCTTTGTATTAATATGTATTAATTTTATTATTTTGTAGAATGTATGCCATCTTTACCTATTTTTATCTATTTCATTGATTGTATGTACAGCGCTGTGTAAATCTACAGCACTATATAAATAAAGCATAATAATAATAATAATAATAATAATAATAATAATAATAATAATAATAGACCAACTGGATCAGGAGACAATTTAGATAGATAGATAGATAGATAGATAGATAGATAGATAGATAGATAGATATGCATTACAAAAAGATTGGAAAGTGTCTTAAAGGAGTTGTATACTTTCTCTTGACCAGGGAAGGGAGAGACTATGGTGCCCAAAAACAAAATTATTAAATCCATATTTTAAACCCTATGCAGAGTCAGGTTAAATGTTTGCATCACACGGCTGCCATTTATTGATGCGATCCTTAATGCTCTTCCAGCAACAACGATTTATGGAAAGAAAGGCCTATGGAGAGAAACCTGTATGTGACTTTCCATTTTAACATTTGTATCAATCATCACAACTGCTTGGTGCACTGCTTTCAGTTTGGCAAATGTGTATTCATTCCATGGTTTGTATTTTGCAGAAGAAGGATTGGTCACCAAACAATTGTAGTATAACTTAAAAAGAAGAAAGTGGGAAAGAAAGGAGAATCAATGTAACTAACCAAACAAAGCAGCTTTTGCAAGACACTTTGTTGAGTTCATGAAGAAAGTGATTTAGGAAAGAAACATTTTTGTATCTATTCAAGCTCTGTCTGGACAAACTGCAGCTTCCCTTGTTTCGCACTGAAAACTCTCCTTGCAAGTTTTTATTAGAAAGTTTTTATTAGCACTAGCAGCCTCCTTAACGTTTAAAAGCCAAGCCTTTTCAATATACCATTTGCCAATTTTAAATTTTGAACAATTTTAAATAATTTTTACATATACTATTTGGCAAATATTGCCATCTTCCATAGGCTTCTTCTTCCTGTGCGCCTTCAAGTCATTCCTGACTTAGGGCAACCCAAAGGGGTTATTATAGGGTTTTCTTGGCATATTTCTACAGAGAGGGGTTTGCTGTTGCCATCCTCTGAGGCTGAGAGAATGTGACTTGCCCAGTGACTTGAAGGCACACAGCACACACGGGATCAATTATGGGAAGAAGAAAAATTAATAAATTGGGGTCTTGGCTTTCAAGATCCTTGCAATATATTAAGTTTTCCATAGTGGGAGAAAAGCATAAGGAAGTGAGGAGCAATGGTAAGCAGCATCTAC
>CM034715.1:10460873-10473792 GCA_020142125.1 Phrynosoma platyrhinos | reverse complement strand
TGAAATCTTAAGCCTTGCCACCACAAACCACAAAATCCCAGGTTTCCCGCAGGACAGAAACAAGTTAAAAGTGGCATCAAAGTGCATTAATGTTGCAATGTGGGGCAGCAACTATGGTATGGCTGAATGTGAGCAAAATGCACCATGTGCTGGAGAGATTTGGGAGAAGGGGACTGACTCCCATGTCTCAAAACCTCTTCTTTATAAATACAAACACACACAGAGAGAGCTTCTGAAGCTGCCATATCTGTTTCTGTACAGAGGGCCCCCAACGTCCACATTAGAAGCACAGCAGGATATAACCAGCGTGTGGATCAGAAGAAGAAGAAGAGGGGGAAAGGCACCAACAATCCCCACATCTCAGGTCATAAATAATTCCAACAAGGATCAAGGGGCTAGTCCCTGTGGTCCCGGCTTCTGCAAAAGGAAAGAGCGTTTCGGCTGAGCTGGACCGGTTCCTCTGAAGTTTCCGTTTCTAGATGTCTCGCAGTGGGCAGATGTTGTGGCAAGCCAGCCATCGGTGCTGTTTTCGGTCCCCCGGGGTGGAAGGGAAATCCCTGCAGATGTTTGCAACTTGGCCTTCCTGTTCGTTTAAAGCGCTTGCAAATATATATATATATCAACCCTAAAATGTGCAACATCAGGAGTGCAACGGACAGATAAGGATGGCCACAAGCGATCAATTTTGCAACAAAAAGCCAAATTAGAAACAGAAGACAGAGCTTGGATGAGTTATGTGCTTTTTTACATACAGCTTCCAGGGTCTTCTGGGGATTTTAGGAGTTGCTACATCTGCATCTGCATCATCATCATCATCATCATCATCATCTCACTGTCTTGTTGTTGTTGTTGTTGTTGTGTACCTTCAAGCTATTTCCAACTTAAGCCAACCCTAAGGCTTCTATCATCAAGAACTTCTTCCTAACTTTTAGGTGGAATCTCTTTTCCTGTAGCTTGGAACCAAATTTATGCAGACGTCAGTCCCTCTGAACAAATCTTGCCAAGAAAACTCTGTGATAAGGTTGCCATAAGTTGGGAACAACTTAAACACACAACAACAACAACAACAACAACAACAACAACAAGAGGTCCCAAACAGAACCCCTGCCAATATATTAACTATATGCCGTGTTTTCCCAAAAATAAATGACTCAGGGAGGTAAAAGCAGGCAAAAGCTACAAGGTGTTGTGGTTTGACCATTGGACTATAACCTGGAGACCAGGGTTTGAATCCTAGCTAAGCCATGGAGACCCATTGGGTGGCCTTGGACCAGTTACACTCTCTCAGCCTCAGTAGAAGGCAAAGGCAAACCCCCTCTGAACAATCCTTGCCAAGAAAACCCAAAATAGGTTGCCCAAAGAGCCAGCATGGTATAGTAGTTTAAGCATTGCACAACAACTCTGGAGAAAAGGATTAGCCATGGAAACCCACTGAGTGACCTTAGTCACACTCTCTCAGCCTCAGAGGAAGACCTAGTCCAATGCTTAAGCCACTACATGAGGCAGACACTCATTTCATCACTAGGTGGCAGCCAAACCTTTTGGGTGACATCCTCTCAAGCTGTAAAGCCTGTTTCTACATCCCCCTTACAAATTAAGCCCCCTTTGTGTTGCCATTCAGATTTTAAAATATGCATCCTGTTTGGGGGCATGTTTTGCCTTGGACAGACCCAGCAAGCCTTGCAATTGTGCAAAGGTTCAAGGTGAGGCATGCATTTTCTTGCAACAAGTCTTGGGAGATGCGGAAATGCTATTTCCATTGAAACCGTCAAGCCTGATGAAATTTCTTTTCCTGCCTCTGAGTGTAGCTGCAACTCCATGGATTTTTCTCCCAACAACTCTCTGTGTGTAAAAGTATAGACTATTCATATATCCATAGATATGGATCAAGCAATGGAGAGCCAGCACGGTTCAGTAGTGGGTTAAGCATTGGACTAGGACTTTGGGAGACCAGGGTTCGAATCCCTGCTCAGCCATGGAAACCCATGGGGTGACCTTGTGCAAGTCATACTCAGAGGAACTTGCCATGAGTGAAAATCAACTTGACAGCAATTTACAACTATCTGGTTTTTCTGAGAAGGAATAACTCTGTCACTTCACCTTGATCTGAACAGGCCCTTTTCCTGAGATTTCTCTCTTCCTTTCCAAATAGGAAAATGGATATATATGTGTTTGTGTGTGTAAAGATATAAAAGATATATTGTCCAGTCCACTGTATTTCCCATCATTATGTATGGATGTGAGAGCTGGACAGTGATGACAGCAGGTAGGAAGAAAATCAACTCCTTTGAGAGAATGTGGGCTGGAGAAGATTGCGGAGGATGCCACGGAGGACCAAGAAGACAAGCAAAGGGGTCCTTGAAGAGATCAAACCTGAACTCTCCCTGGAAGCCAAGATGAAGAAACCGAGGCTGTCCTACTTTGGCCACATCATGAGACGGCAGGATTTATTGGAAAAGACAATGCTAGGAAAAGTGGATGGTGGTAGAAAGAGAAAACAACCACATGCCAGATGGATAGACTGTAAGGAGATCATGAGTATGAATTTGTAGGACCTGAGCAGATCAGTGGAGGACAAGGGATCTTGGAGATCTTGGAGATGTCCACAGGGTTGCCATGAGTTGGGACTGACTCAAGATCAGTTATTAATAACAAAAATTGTGCTCTAACACAGATTTTGGGAAAGTGACTTTGGACTACAGCTCCCCAAATCCCCCAACCACTGTGCTCCAAACTGGATCTTGGAGAAAGCAAAATTCTAGACTACAGACCCCCTAATCCCCTGGCCACAGAGCTTCAAACAGAATCTTGGGGAAAGTGACTTTTGGACTCCAGCTCCCAGAATCCATCCGCCAAAGGCTGCTGTGCTTCAAAAGTGGAGATGTCCCATCTGGAGACCTGGGCTCGATTTCTAGCTTGGCCAAGAAACCCACTGGGTGACCTTGGGCAAGTCATACTCTCTCAGCCTCAAGGGAAAGGCCATGGCAAACCTCCTTTGAACCAATCTTGCCAAGAAAACCTATAGTAGGGCTGCTTTAGGGTTGGAAATGACTTGAAGGCACACAGCAACTATTTACAGTAGGCCCTTGGTATCCCTTGGGGTTTGGTCCCAGTATCCCCTGTGGATCCATACTCTTTCCATAACACTGCATTAAATTAGGGGCACAAATCCATCACCCCAGATTAAGGCAACTGATCCACCTCAGGCCCTGCACTTTTCTAGACTTTACTGGACAAGGAGGACTGTTATAGAAGTTTGGACTGTCGGGTGCCTGGCCTGAACTCCAATCTCTCACGCCGGTCAAGTGTGTTCCCGTTGTGCATTTTGCTTTGGCCTTCGGACCTGCCTTTTGGACTTGTCCTCAGCTTCAACTTCTGCTTCTCCCCTCGGTTGATCCCTGTTTTTCCCCATTCGTCCCCCTCTCTCCGTTTTTTGGCTCCTTGCTTGTTTGATCAGCCTCATCTCCTGTCTCACATGGGCTACGGCTGACCGAATGGTGGTCCATGCATTAAAATGGACTCTGAGGTTTTCAGGTACACAGGCATCACCAAAAAAGGAGGCTCTTTTTCCTGGGCTTTGTAAGGAAACAACATCTTGTCGCACCTTTGAGACTCACTGAATGAAAGAAGTTGGCAGCATGAGCTTTCCTAGATTTAAGTCTACTTCCTCAGATGCAGATCCTCACCAAATGCATCTGAGGAGGTAGACTTAGGTCTAGGAAAGCTCATGCCTCCAACTTTTCCTTCCTTGAGTGAGTCTCAAAAGTGCTACAAGATCCCTTTGCAGACTGATTTTATGTCTTTGAATTCAGCCCCTGTAGTGGCCGTTCCTACAAATAACATTGGGAAAGTGGTTTGAGAGCTGGACTTGGGACTCTGGGAGACCGGGGTTCAAATCTCTGGGGAGCCTTGGAAACCCACTGAGTGACCTTGGGCAAGTCACACTCTCTCAGCCTCTGGGGAAGGCAAGGGTGGCAAACCTCCTTGCCAAGAAAAATCCTGAGATTGGGTTGCCATAAGTTGGAGTCAACTTGAAGGCACCTAACCCCAAAACATGGCCATTCCTAAAACGTCCAACTGAGTCTAGGACTCAGAGACACAGAATATTATTCTGCAGAGAGCTGGCACCGTATTTTCAGGGGCATCTGGGGGCATTCGATAGAGTGGCAATCTGGGTGGCCTATAAGCACTAATGAGGACCCTCCTCTGTGAAATCCGCTCCCAGCGCCCATTGAAAATGGCAGGGCTGCGTCAATCTCCCATTTCCACTCCAATGAAGAAGTTAAGAGCCGCGGCCATGTGCCCAAATGATAGGACCTCCAGTGATCCAGTGTGACCTCAGAGAGTCCCCAAAGAGATGGACATTTTCACCTACAAAATGTTGGAGGTTATGTAGATGTCAGTGGTCTTTATTCTGGATTGCTGGGTATGTTTTTTTGGTGTCCCTGCATCCATACTGTGTACTTGCTTTGCAATGGTTTTAATTCCCCAAATCTCCCAGGAAGTATGGCTAATGGCAGTGGTCAAAAAGAGTCAATTTCCCAGGCTTTGAAGCTGAGGGATTTGCATTGTTAATGGATAACTGTTGCAGAAACGGTTGCAAAAGTTTTAAAAGACCTTTGGAGTTTAGCGCAAACCCTGGGATGGGGTGCAGGAGACCATGTTTTGGAAGTGCTAATATTGGCTGCACAGGATTGATGAGGCAATAGACAGAATATTTTGTTGTTGAATTAAGGCTGATTCATAAACAATGTCACCTTATAAGAGCCATTATGGAGATATGGCCGCTGAGACGGGATGCGGCATTGTGGCAAATGTTGTGCACTGCCCCTTGGATCCCATGTTGGGAGAAAGCCACTGTTGTTGTGTGCCTTCAAGTTGTTCCCAACTTACAGCGACCCCAAGGGTTTTCTTGGCAAGATTTGTTCAGAGAAGGCTTGCCATTGCCTTCCCCTGAGGCTGAGAGAGTGTGACTTGCACAAGGTGGGCTTCATTGCCAAGCAGGGAATCGAACCCTGGTCTCCAGCATCACAATCCAACACTCAGTCCACTACTCCACACTGGCTCAGGGTAGAAACACATGCAGCCAGCCCTCTGTATCCATGGATTTTTTTAAAAATGCATAGTTTTAAAATATTTTAAAAATCTATTAATTCCAAAAAGCACACCTTGATTTTACCATTTTAAATGAGGGATGCCTTTTTACTAGGCCACTGCATTTCATGGGACTTTAGCATCTATGGATTTTGGTATCCACAGGGAGTCCTGGAACCAAGCCAATAGTAGCAGATACCAATAATAATAATAATAATAATAATAATAATAATAATAATAATAATAATAATAATAACAACAACAACAACCCTATTAGCTTTAACGAGACTTGCACATCCATAGCTTTTGGTATCCATTGGGGTTCCTAGAACCAAACCCCAGTGGATGCCAGGGGCCCAACATAGTAGCAATAATACCACTTCATTCAATTTAATGGGACTTGAGCATCCATGGGTTCTGGAACCACCCTCCAGCATCCAAGGGTCCACTGTAGGCTAAATAGGATATAAATAATGACATTAAATGTTTCAAAATAGCTCAGAGGCAGAATTGTGGACTGCGGCTCTTATCTTTCCTCATTCTGCTGGCCCAGGCTGCTGGGAATTGCCATCCAGAAACATCTGGAGGGGAAAGGGAGGTGGGCATCTCCTTCGAGGCACCATCTTCTGACTTGCTTCGGAGGAAAGGGCCGGCCTGGGTGACCCAAGGATGCAGAAGCGGCCTCCCTTCCCTTCTTTTCTCTTCTTTTCCCTTCCCTTCCCGGCACCCCCGGACTCACTATTAAATTATTCTGCCCCAGTAGAGCTTGGCATCCCATCCATGCCACCAGGTCTCCTTTGGAGCCATAGAAGCCGGGCACCTAAGCTAATGGGCCACGACAGCCTCTCCTGTTTGGAAGCCAATCCTCCCCAGTTTGCAAATGGGCAAGAAGAGACTGGCACTTTGCTAATGAGGGCTAATGAGGGCGAGACTCCCACGGGACAAAACCAGGGACAGAAGGTGGCACTGGAGGGGGGGGACGGGACACGAGTTCAAAAACTGCCAGCTTTCGGGCCCACAGGTGGGACTGCGGAAGGAGCCCGTGGGAAGACTTCCCTGGGCAAGCACAGAAATAAGCCCTGGCTACTTTTTTTGGCTTGGTCAGTTGGCAATCTGGCAAAAGCCACCCTCATGCCATACATGCCCCCTGCTTCTTCTGTTAATGGCCAGCAAGCGACAGTTTGCCAACTTTTTCTTTCTTTCCAAATGCAAAATGCAAACTGTTGTAGGGTTTGCTTTTAAAATGTTGATGGTAAAGCTCTTTAGAAGACATTATTTTCTTTTCTTAGGAAGTGAGATGTACGAACAGAAAGACCAAAAGGAAAACTCCATAAAGAAAGAAAGAATAGGGAATGAAAAACTGAGGAACGAGAATAAATAAAGGGAGGAGAAAGACGGTAAGAAAGGCAAAAGGAAGTTAAAACCCTAGAAGATTAGAAAACAATAGATAAATGCAAATATTTATACATATATACAGGTGGATAGGACTCAGAACTGATTTTGAGAAAAACTGTATCTGGAATACTTAAAAACATACAAAGACTGATAAGGTTGTAACATAAACATTATGTTGTTGTTTCTTGGTCATCATGATGAAATTAAATAATGAAATGTCAATGAACAGATTAATGATAAGTAAAACTGAAGAAACAAAAATTGAAAATATATTTAAAGATTGAAGAAATGTATACTGAATGAACGTAAAAACAAATTGCCTACTGATATCACTTTATGATTCAGGGATATGAGTGTGAAGTGAAAGATGTCCTCTTCTCTTTTTGTAAGTGTGTAAAATATTAATATATTAATAAAAATATTTTTTTAAAAATAAAATGTGATTTCCTAAATATTTCTCTTCTGGTAGAATTAGACAATCGAGCATGTTATCAGATGGATTTAAGATATATAGAAGAGCAAGACTTATATGAGAGGAAGTCAAGAATTAAACATTGCATGCATTTTATGTAAAAGAATGGAATGTCTTTGTAAGAATGGACGCATATGGATTTGTCAAAGATGTCTTCTCTGATGTGTTAGTTGGTCTGGAGTCAAATGTGCAAGAAATGTCTGTTGAATAAAGATATTTTTTTATTGGGAGGGAAGGAAACTAAAAGTGGTGCCCTTTTGGGGGTACAGGGGAGCTTTGACTTCCTATTAGGAGGGGTTCAATGCTTGTTCCATGCACAACAAAATGGCAAATGTCCACCGAATTGCCGCCCCTAAACAAGATCTCTAGGACCGACATTCAGAGGGATTATGCTCCCCCAGGCGCAGCGGGGCCTTTGCCAAGAATTTGTTAATTCCCAAGTAATTAAAAAACAAAGGAAGAGAGGGAGGGTGCCATGGAAGAAGGTGACCCAACATCCTTTGCCCAGGATGAGTGCGATGGTTCCCACAGACAAGCCCTGAGGATTTATGGGACCACAGAAACACATGGCAAGGATTTGGGTTTGGAAATGCCCAGGTTGCCCACTTGTGGGGGCACCAACAAGAAGGGGATTGAAGCATTGCATGGCACCAGGCAACCTGTCAGGTTTTCTTCCACCGCTAGACTTATTATTCCTCCACAGCCCTGAGACCCAATTTTTTTTATTTTTATTTTTGCAGGTGACAATATAAAGTATTGTGGTTAAAAGTGCCAGAATAGGGTTTGGGAAATCTAGGCCTCTCCTTGTTCGGGAGCCAATCCACCCAGTTTGCAAATGGGCATTTCCACCACACGTGGCAGAAGGTGCCACACAGTTCTTGGCATTTCCAACATTTATCGTTGCTTGTATTGTACATTATTTTCAATCTGGATGGGGATAGGTGCCATTATGGCACAACAGACACACATCCCACCTTCCATATTCTCTAGATTCTTTATCCACTGATTCAATCATCCATGGCTTGGAAATATTCAAAATATACTATAAGTTCCAAACAGCAAACCTTGATTTCTGCCATTTTATCTAAGGGAGACCATTTTACTATGCCATTGTACTGAATGGGACTTGAGCATCCGCGGATTTTGGTATCCATGGGAGGTCCTGCAACCAAACCCCAGCGGATACCAAGAATCCTCTCCTCTGCTCTGTTGCTCCTTTGCAGATAACGCAGTCCCCTATTAATAACGGTGGCTGGGTTGTTCACTCATCCATTGGTCCCTTTCAAAGAAAACGCTATCTTAATACAATGGCTTCTCTCTTTGAAGGTCAACATAGGCCCCTAAACAATGCAAACCATCTATCTGAGACTTTGCTGTCTGACTCTGTAATCTCTCCTCCAGAGACAGACGTGCTTTGCTAATTTCCCTACCCTTTGGACCCATGCAAACTCCAGCTCTTTTCAGCTCATCCATATTTTTCTGCCATATCTCCAGTTCTTCCAAATAACCCAGAAGGGTTATTTTGTCTTGCTTTGCTCTCTGTACAACAAAAGTGGGGCACCTTTGTCAGTCTCCTCCCCAGTTCTTGAGGGTCACTTTCCAGCGATGGGTTGGCAAAAGGAATGCAGACAAAAATGCCAGCATATCCTAATTTAAGCCTCTTCCTCCTCTTAGTCTGAGGAGTAACCAAACCTTAGATTTGGTTAGCAGCTAGGATGCAGCTACAGCATTTAAAGTGGTATCAAACTGCATTCTTTCAACAACCCAGAATGGTGTCTGCAGTCAAGAAATGAGATAATGACTAGGAATGGGAAGGGCAGCTATGAAAGAACTAGAAAAGATCCTGACGAATGAAGATATACAGGGGGAGTCAAAAAGAATGGTGCAAAAGTAAAGCTGCTTCCTATTTGGTTTTGCACCAATCTTTTTGAATCAACTGAGCACTAAGGTTAGAATCATCCAAACCATTGTATTTCCCATCACCATGGATGGACATGAGAGCTGGACAGTGAAGGAAACAGACAGAAGAAAAAACAGCTCAAGTGAGATGTAGTACTGGAGAAGAGTGCTGAGGATTCAGTGGATGGCCAAAAAGACAGAGAAATGGGACTTGGAACAGATCAACCCAGAGGTCTCCTTGGAAGCCAAGATGATCAAATGGAGGCTGTCGTACTTTGGCCATGTCATGAGAAGGCATGGATCATTGGAAAAGACAATGATGCTAGGAAAGGTAGAAGAAGGAGAGGAAGACTACATTTCATGTGGACTCAACCAGGGGATCATGGGAATGGATTTGCAGGTCCTAAGCAGAGAAGTGGAGGACAGGGGTTCTTGGAGATGTCTCATCCACAGGGACACCATAAGGTGGAATCGACTTAAGGGCATCTAACAACAACAGATGAGCCCATGGAGTGGTATAGATGGGCACCTCCTGGGAGTAGAGCCAAGTAGATGGGTTGTGTTTGTGTGTCCATACAATACATGGCATCGTTGGACACTGCCAGCTTGTGTGCTCTGGTCACTCTCTTTGGTGGCCAACCAATATTTGCCGTGGTTGTGTAGAAATAAGATCCTAATGCAGAGGCTTCCCATCATTATGCCATGTACCTTAGTTCACCTGCAAGCTATTGGGACTCTGCCTTGTTAAACAAATGGAGTGGCGGCTGCGTTATTCCTTATTCTTTTAAGAACCGTGCCAAGTTTTGCATGCATGGAGATAAACCAGGCAGGTGGAAACACACAATCCTTTCAATTAAGGGCCTATTGACAAAATGGATCCTTCCCAGTGAAAGAGAGCTGCGGAAATCTGAACCCTGCCAAGATGAAAATGATATCGAGAGGGAAATATGATAGCAGAGGGAGAGAAGAGAAGGGTTGTTGCTGTTGTTATGTGTTGTCAAGTTGGTGCGCCTATGAAAGAAAGATCAATAGCGGGGTGCGGGGAGAGAAAACCACACAAGGTGACACCCTAAAAGGGGGTGACACCACTGATCCCCAAGTGTTTGCTTTTTGGAAGAAATGGGTTGTGCCATTTGCCTATGTCCCCTTAAAACCCTGGAGCTCAGCAGTAGACAAGGCATGAGTGGGCTGAAGTTCGGATGAAAACCCAGAGCAAATTCTCGGCCACGACAACAAGGGAGGCACCAGCATCCTTTGGGCTTGCATGCTCTTGCTTGGAAAAATATTCCCAAGATGGGAAGGTTGCCACTAGTTTCTCAAAGGCAACTCATTCTGTTGCTGAGTCACTTTTTTGGCTTAAAAGTTCAAAGATTTTAGCGAAATCCACCTTCCTGCAGTTGGCTGAAAGCACATCCTTGTTGTTCCTATTCATTATTATTATTTTTTGCAAAAAAGCAAGTTGATTTATGATCCTTATCCTATCCTTGTTCCCAAGACTTCTCTTACGCAAGGAAAAAATAAATATACACCCTTCAGTTTCTTTTCCTTTTAAGAAATAGATCACCTCCTGTGTGGCATGTGCCACAAAACAGTCAAGAGATTTAACCAGTTTAGAGGCTGTAAAGGAAAGTAGCTTTGCCTGTCATGTTGGATGGAAAATGTCATGACTGTATATGTTATAGTTGTTGTTGTTGCTGTTGTTGTTGTGTGTCTTCAAGTCGTTTCCAACTTACGGTGACCCTATCATGGGCTTTCTTGGCAAGATTTGTTCAATGGGGTTTTGCCATTGCTTTCTTCTGAGGCTGAGAGAGTGTGACTTGCCCAAGATCACCCAGTGGGTTCCCATTTCTGAATGGGGATTCATACCCTGATCTCTCGGAGTCCTAAGAGTTCCCATGGGAGGGAAGTGCCCAAATCCTGTGAATAAACAGGGTTTAAATTCAGGAAAACCCCACAAAATGAGGATCATTTTCAGATGACTTTGGGCTAATTGAGCATTAATGTGACATTAACCTGTGCAGAAAGTCGCCAAATTGCTCCGCTTTTTTACTTTCAGAAAAATCCCAAAAGTAAAATGCAGCACAATTTTGCCTATTTTCTGCATGGATTAATGTCACGTTAATGCTCCATTAGCCCGATGTGTCTGAAAACAATCCCACTTTTGCATGTTTTCCCCAGGATTTAAACCGTGTTTAACCACAGGATTTGGGCCCTTTGCTTCCCCTGTGATAAACTCCCTAGTCCAGCACTCAAACTACTGAACAATGCTAGCTCCCAAGGTTTATTCAGAGGAGGCTTGCCACTGCCTTCTTATGAGGCTGAGAGAGTGTGACTCACCTGAGATCACCCAGTCTGTTTCAACAGCTAAATGGGAATTCAGACCCTGAACTCTCGCAGTCCTTGTCCAGTACTCCAAACACTACAGCAAGCCGGTTCTTAAGATTTATTCAGAAGAAGTTTGCCATTGCCTTCTTCTGAGGCTGAGAGAGTGTGACTCACTTGAGGTCACCTAGTGCATTTCCATGGACGAGCAATGATTCGAACCCTGGCCTCCAGAGTGGTAGTCCAGCTTTCAAACCATTGCACCACACTGGCTCTCTGTGGGGAGGCGAAATTACAGGTATGGTAAGGATATTCATTCCAATATGTGACTATAATGGAGACCAGGCTTATTATCCCTGGACCTGTGAGTGGCACAGGATTTGAACCCAGGCCAGGGTGTTGATGCTCACCCAAAATACCTGAGCCTCCTCCCCACCGGCCCCATAGTGAGAAATGTTTATTCAGCAAGGACCCAGATATCCTTGTTCCAGCTAGCTTGGCCAAAGTTTTGCTTGACCAAAGATATATCTTAGCCATTTATTAACATGCCCAAATCCCTCCGTCAGCTTAGAGAGACGTCTCAATCTCAGGCGACACACGCAAACATCACGTCCACACACTGTTGTACCTTAAAGGTAAATGAAACAAAGAGGAAGATTATAACTCTCAAAGGATTTCTATCACACTCCTTCCAAGGAATCTTGCTAAGCGGGGATCTGCAAAATGAAGAAGGCATCGCTCTCCCTAAATTTTCCTTCAATCCCCAAATTTCTAGCATTACAGTACCTTTCATTTCGAGATAAGGGTTCAGTTATCCCAACACTTTGCTTCATGTGGTGGCAAATGGGGGTGCATCTACACCATAGAAATAACATAGTTTGATACCAGTTTAAGTGCTGTAACCCCAGCCTAAGGAATCCTGGGATTTATAGCTTTGCAAGACAGTGAATTTTAAAACACATTTGCTTTAACTATTGCAAGCCCCCTGGAGTCCCCAATTTTCAGGGAAAGGCAGGAAATTAAAAATAATCTAGGTTGAATCTCCTTTATCTGAAATTTCAAAATCTTCCAAAAATCAGAACATTTTTCATAGGTGGATGAGATAGCGACTCCTTTGCTTCCTGACGGTTCAAGGAACACAAACCTTGTGTCACAAAATTAGTTCAAAGGTTGTATAAAATTACCTCCAGGCTATGTGTATAAGGTGTATATGAAACATAAATGAATTTTGTGCTTAAACTTGGGTCCCATCTCTAAGACAGCGCATCATGTACATATTTGCAAATACAGGCGTTCCAAAAGCCTCCCAAAATCCAAAATCTGAAACACTTCTGGTCCCAAGCATCTCAGATAAGGGAGACTCAACCTGAAGGAAGGAGAAAGAGAAAGAGGAAAAGAGAAAGAGAAGGAGGATGAGAATTGTGTCTCCTCTCCAAGATTATATGTACATTATTTGCAAATACAGGTATTCCAAAATCCCCAAAAATCCAAAATACTTTAGGTTCCAAGCATCTCAGATAAGGGAGACACAACCTGTAATAGTAATAGGAAGAGGAGGAGGAGGAGGCAATGACTTGGGTCTCCTCTTCAAGATTATATGTACATTATTTGCAAATACAGGTATTCCAAAAGCCAAAAAAATCCAAAATCCAAACTCTCTGGTCCCATGCATTTCAGATAAGAGATACTGAGGAGGAGGAGGAGGAGGAGGAGAAGAAAGGCAAAGTAACCAAGGTT
>CM034715.1:10426827-10442899 GCA_020142125.1 Phrynosoma platyrhinos | reverse complement strand
TGGTTATCTCATATATCTATCTTTCAACTAATATATATATGCATACACACATATGTATATCATATCTGTCTACCTATTTATCTCCTATATCTATCTAAATTCCAACTTCTATCTATATAGTTTGTGTGTATGTGTATATATATGAGATAGATATCCTCTATATCTATATAAAAAGCCAGAGTGGTGTGTGTATATGATATACGTATACTTGTGTGTGTACGTGTCTTATTTTCAAGCTGTGGATACGGAGGGCTGACTGTATATATTAATGATTCATTACATCCTCTGGAATCCAGGACTAATTGTTGGTTTGCTTTTTAATCATTCATATATAAATATATTCATCTATATCTCTCTCTGTGTATATACAGTTTCAAAGGAAGGAGTATTCCTAACTTGAACCCAGTGAAATGCATGGGCTCTCCATAAATTGACAGCTGATGTAAAGGCACACATGCAAACATTTTATGTTAAAAGTTTTCAATGAAACAAAGTGTTGCTTTTTGAGGGTTGTTGGGTTATTGATTGGAAACAGTTTTGGACCGCAGTTGTATTTTAACTGTCTAACAGTTAAGACGGAGGCAGAGACAGAACCTGATTTAGACGGAAAGATGGGATATATCTAATTTTGTGTCATTTATTGGTTTCAGCCCCAGGGCCTTGTGTTTAAAATAGGGGTGTGTGTGTGTAGTTTGCGATGGAAAGAAAGAGCAGGCATAAACAGAGGCGGAAATGTGGGTCTGGACTAAAACAAACAGGAGAATGTCAAAGACGTATGTATGGCACTTGCAGAGACTTTGTGGATTTGATAGGCATCCCCTTCTCTCCACTGCCATGTGCACAATGTTACACTTACGCAAAACACATGCCTTTTTGAGTCACCGGCTGCCAAAGGCTCAGATCCGGGTTTGTTCGAAGGGCAGAATGGAAAATTTTTGCAGTCTCCGGTTGGTCTGAAAATGAGAGAGAGAGAGAGAGAGAGGAAGAGAGAAAATGCACATGATAAGTTTTTGGCTTGAGAGGCTCCATTTTTTTTATTATTTTTTTTTTTGCTTTGGTTTCAATGTCTCCATTCCCCCCCCCCCAAAAATTTTTTTTCCTGTTTGGATGCAAAACACCGGCGGTGTGGCATGGTCACTGATGTCCTCTCCTCTTGTTTTGGACAGGACAAAAATTGTACAACCTTTAATACCATCTGGAGAGATTACCTTTAGTATGCTTGGACTTCTTAAAAAATAAACCGAGATCCAATATCCCTCCCTTCCCCAAGTTAATCTACTGTCAGATCTCACTATTATTATTATTATTATTATTATTATTATTATTATTATTATTATTATTAGGCAGCAAGGATAATATCTCTGTCGGTGTGTATTTTTCAACACATCTTGTAATGGCCTGCCTTATTTCTTACTTTAAAGTAACTTTGGACAGTTTGACTCACTGTTAGAAACTTTACAACCTCTGTCTGTTGTGAGGAAAGGCTTAAATCCAATTACTAGTCTGCTAGAATTGATCACTAGAATAGATTGTTTGACAACAGAATTGATAACAGAACTGATAACTAGAATAGACTGATTGATAACAGAATTGATAACTAGAATAAACTGATATAACATCAATAAGATAATATACATGTTGATTTATCATTCAGAGATTGTTTTGAGTTTTAGACTCTGGAGAGCAAGGTTCGATTCCTGCTGAGCCATGAAACCCACTGGGTGAGCTTGGGCAAGTCACATTCTCTCAGCCTCAGGGGAAGGCAATGGTAAAACCTGTCTGAACAAATCTTGCCAAGTCAACCCCAAGATTTGTTCAGAGGAGGTTTGCCATTTGCCTTCCTCCGAGGCTGAGAGAGTATGACTTGGCTAAGGTCACCCAGTGGGTTTCATGGCTGAGCTGGGACTTGAACCCTGGTCTAAAGAGTCGAAGTCCAATGCTCAAACCACTGTAACAAGTTTAAAGTTGTAATTCTGCAGCCTGAGCTTAGGAAAGGGGCTGTTTTGGACTCTTAAATCCTACAAATTGGTTGAGACAAAAATGGATTGGGTATTCCGAGTGTGGTAGACTTTTCAAAAATGCCACCTTCCCAAGCTCTGCTTCCTTGTCCCCAAACTCAGTTTATCAGTGGAAGAAACTATGAGGTTTCTTTCCAACAGGATTTCAGGAACTTGCAGCCAATTTATGTGCAACAGTTAGGAAAAAGAAAAAAAATATATTTGTTTTTATATTCCACCCCTGTTTCAGTCTGAAGTAACTCCACTTCATGTGATGCAAGAAGAGGGTGCAAGTTTTTTCCAGGAGAAACCAAAGCTCTTTTAAACGTTATTTACTCCTTTGTTTCATTTTTATGAAATAAAACAAGATAGAACAAACATTTTGTAAAAGGCCTTTGCATCGTGTATGTGTTGCAGTAAACAATTTCATTCCAAAGTAACAGCTTTCAAATTGCAAGTTAGGCAAACACAAGACATCATCTTTACAATGGAATACTCTCTCTATTGTGACTATATATTGTAACTATACATGTATCCATATTATATATATATATATATATATACACACATATATACATATACACACACAGACACACTCTTAAATAGTCAAATACACTCAATCTAGGAGCAAAATGCAAAATATATAATATCTAACTGCACAGCAGATGCAGTAAATCAACTAATAGATCAACCCTCTTTGGACTACAACTCTCCTATTCCACAGCCAAGAAGTTGCATTGGTGTCTGGGGTTGATAGTTGTTATAGTCCACCACATCTGCTGCATTGGCTATACTTCAATAGTGCTATTTTGTTTCAGGTGAGCAAAGTGTTGTCCTTTCCATAAATTCTGGGAATCTGCTATTATTTCTACAGATAAGGCACTGAATAATTCAATGCCTTATCAATGCCTATCATAAATCACCAACCATAAATAATCTCTGACCACGTTTTCACGATCGTTCAACTATACTATATCTGTATGATTCATGGCTCTGTTTATATCGTACCCAAGCCTCCGTCTCATTGTAACTTTGTTAGTATTCATTAAAAGGCTCCAGTAAAATAGATGTGAATTGATGGGGACAGTTCAAATTTCTAATTCCTTTTTAAAACATGGAAAACCTCTCCTCTCAAAACCCATTTTACAGTCATGAAAAAGCAAAACACATTCACTCAGCTTGGTTAGCCGAATGAAGAACAGAATATAGTTGAGATTTTACAGTAGTATTTCGGCTTTGCTTTGGGACATAGATGTACACATTAGTGAATATCCAGTTTTGGGATGTATATATGGGATTTGACTCCTTTTCCAAAGTCATTTTTGAAGTTAAAATATCAAAAAAATAACTAGAACTTGTATATTTTGGGAGGAGAAAGTACTCAAAGTAATATTCCTAGACATTCTTCCCTATGAAGATGTGTAATAACAGGATTTGGTATGAATTGGTAAGTTATTGGTCTTGGATACTTCAGTTTAAGGGACAGACAACTTCTGCAACTAAAATAATCCCTAAACTAGTTTTGGAATATGGTTTCTGCTTTGAATTAAAGCCGCCGCATTCAGTGATGCATTTTGCTCGCAGTTTGGGATCACTCTTGCTTTTGGTTTGTTAAATTCTCTGGTTTCTCTTCAGATCGTATAAATCTTTTGTTTTTTGCATTATCCTGTTGAAACAATCCTAAATGCTTTAAAAAATCCCCTGCTTTTGTTCAAACTTCCTCTTCCGATTCATGAAGTTTGAACTGTTGTTTTTGCTGTGTGCCTTCGAGTCATTTCCGACTTCTGGCGAACCTAAGGCAAACCTATCATGGGGTTTCCTTGGCAAGATTTGTTCAGAGGAGGTTTGCCATTGCCTTCTTCTGAGGCTGAGAGAGTGTGACTTGTGAGACTGTTGTTGCTATTATGGGGTTTACTTGGCTCACAACCTGAAGGCCCACAGCAACAACAACAACCATGAACTTTAAAACCGGATCTCTAATCTTTGTAAGCCATCTTCAGTCCCAGACGGAGAAGAAGCCAGGACATAAATACAAACTGGAATGGGAGCACAGTCCCAATCCTTGCTCTATGCATTACACCACCAAATAGCTTTTTTTGTACATATGCTGATTTGTGTTAATATATATGGATATATATGAGAACCAGCTTGGTGTAATGATTTGAGTGTTGGACTATGGCTCTGGAGACCAGACTTTGATTCCCAGCTCAGCCATGAAACCCACTGGGTGACTTTGGGCAAGTCACACTCTCTCAGCCTCAGAGGATGGCAATGGCAAGCCTCTCTGAACATCTCCTTCCAAGAAAACCCCATGACAGAGTCTCCTTAGGGTTGCCGTAAGTCAGAAACGACCTGAAGGCGCACGACAGTAACAGCAACAAATACGCCTAGCCGACAATTCTATTTGCTTATATTTCCATCTCTCCTAATCCTTTTCTCCTTTATCTTTCTTCCTCTCCTTCCCTTTGTTTCTGTGTTTAGCATTTTGGAAGGAAAACCCATTTAGAAAAGCAACTCCGCTAGACCGCAGTGCCTCTCTTAGTGCGATGCTTGAAGCCTCTTTCTCCCTGTGGACTGCATTAATGAATTGAACTGAATTTTTTATGAAATGCTGAGAGCAGATGCTCTTCCCTCTCTATCCTCTATCAGGCTGAAAGCTGGCAGACTCTTTATTTCTGCACAGACCATATTATTTTCATCTGAGTGATTCTCCCTTGGCTGCTTCCATTGGATTCCACTGACCAAACCACAAATTGATCAGTCATGAAGAGCCAGGGTGCCACAGTGGTTTCAGCATTGGCGTATGACTCTGGAGACCAGGGTTCAAATCCCTGCTCAGCCCATTGGGTGTCCTTGGGCAAGTCACACATTCTCAGCCTCAAAGGGGAGGCAAGGGCAAACCTCCTCTGAACAAATCTGGCCAAGAAAACCCCATGATAGGCTCACCATAAGTCAGAAATGACTTGAAGGCTCATACTAACAACAGCAACTTTTTGGTGCTTTTTAAAGGTTCATTTCTCCCCTGCAGCTTCGTTCCTAAATCCACTTGCCATGCACCAAACATGGATCCATTTTTCTGTGTCTCTGAACACTAAGGATATTAATAATAACTTTTGCAAGCCCTCTATCTTCAGTTCCTTCTGGGATTCCGGCATCGAAAAATGCAACGGCTGCCATCCCTGGCTGAATATTCATAATTTTGCAAGCCTTCTATCTTTAGTTTCTTCTAAAATGCATCTGAGGAAGTAGACTTAAATCTAGAAAAGCTCATGCTGCCAACTTCTTTCTTTCAGTTCATCTCAAAGGCGCTACAAGATCTTTCTATATACTTCAGCTCCTTCTGTGATGTTGGCATTGAAAAATGCAATGGCCTCTTCCCTCCCTGGCTGAACATTATTAATTTTGGAAGTCCTCTCTATTTTTAGGTTCTTTCTGTGATCCTGCCATTGAAAAATGCAACGGCTTCCCTCTCTAGTTGAACATTAATAATTTTGCAAGCCTTTTTCTAAAAGTCTTTAGTTCCTTCTGTGATTCTGGCATTGAAAAATGCAACGGCTTCTTCTCTCCTTGGCTGAATATTAATAATTTTGGAAAGCCTTGATCTTTAAGTTCCTTCTGTGATTCCGGCATCAAAAACTGCAATGGTTTCCCTTCCCTCTCCGGCTTCTTTGTCGGAAGCCAAGCCTAGAGAAGGCCCGACCCACAGCAGAGGGCATTTGAGGCCGCATCTCTGTGTGTGCATTGGTGTGTCCATGTGCTTTTCTGGGTGAAGATGCTCTTGAAATGGTGCAACGGGCGTCCTTAAATCCTTTCTGTATCCCTCTCCTTTTTTTGTGTGTCCTAAGTGTGACTAGGCTTGGGTGATGGTCATGAGGTTTGGTGAGGGCTGCAACATCCTGGCTGCAAATCTGAAAAGAGATGTGATGCATGCTTCTCTTTCTCTGGAAGGCTGCCTGTGGTTAAGCGCGAGGTCGGCCTCTTGCCAGAGTTGGTTGAATTCAGGCCTTGGGAAGGTGTGGATTTGGAACAAGGACCGGAGGGACGTGACAGCTAGGAGCACACCGCTAGGAGCTCCCCGTGGGGAACGGAAAGCATGGCCCCTGGCCTCAGGCTTCCTCCTTTGCTCCCGGAGGCCAACATTTCAGAAACTGATAGGACTAAAACAACACTTTGCAAAGGAGGGCAGTGCAGGGGTGTGCGCTTTGTGGGTGTGTTGCGTTGTGCTCTTTCCTCAAAGGTACAATGGAGCCCTCTTTGATCCCCTCTCAAGACAAGTCTGGGGTCAGTTGGGAGTTGTCCGGAATCATTGTTTTGCAAGGCGATCATAATAAATATTGCAGAAATTTATGTTTTTTTTTTAAAATTGCAATCTGCTTTGCAGGAGTTCTGCAGGCTCCACAGATCCTGTGTCTGTATGAAAACAATTGCCGTTAAGAGGCAGGTTTGTTTCTCGGGGGTTTTTCCACCGCAGAACATTGTGCATCATTTGGTGTACTATTAATTATATTAATGTAATTACTATCCAAGGATGCCACAGTGGCTTGAACGTTGGACTATAACTCTAGAGTCCAGAATTTGATTTCCCACTCTGCCATGAACCCCACTGGATGACCTTAGGCAAGTCACACTCTCTCAGCCTCAGGGGAAGGCCATGGGAGACCTCTTTTGAACAAATCTTGACAAGGAAACTCTATGTTAGGGTCACCTAAAATCCCTCGAAGGCACACAATGACAACAACTTCTATGCTATCTTTCTCTCGCCATGGATTGCAATCATTTAAAAGCACAGTACATCTGAACAAAATAATCACCTGTTACGGTAATACAAATGTTAAAACATAATAAAACCAGACCTCCGGTTCAAAGACACACATTAAAAGCAGTTTCAAAACCAGATTTAAAGCATAATAATAGTTTCCCCCTTCCCTAGCCTGGTGCCTTCACCGTATTTTGGGCTACAATGGCTAAGCTGGGATTGCCAACTTCTTTTATGGGTGGGATTCTATGATTCTATGAATTAAATGGGAAAATGTTATTTTTCTAAAAAAGCAACTGTGTAAGAACTGCTTTCCACAAAGAATTTGGCATATGCTAATGTACCAAAGCAAATAGACTGTGTGGACTAGTTTTGGCTTAATTTGGTAATTTGTGTATTGGGTGCAACAATAGTTTGAAATATTGGAGGCATACATTTATGCAAAAGCAGAATAGGTATACATGGAGCTGTGCTCATTTAAAAAGAAAACAGAAAAACGAAAGCCGGAATGATCACAGATATGCTCCCTTTAATGATAATTTACAGTGCAGCCTTTTACCAAGAGTACTCAGAAGTAAACTCAGACATCCAGGTTTTGTGTATAGGATTGCACACAATGCGGACAACATAATCCTGCCTGTATCCCATTGAGGCTCACTCCCAAATACATGTATATAGGACTGCAGGCTTAATGTGGGACAGGAGATTATCGGAAAGCTTCCACCAGGGTCATGTTTTGGCTTTCTTATTTCAAACACAGTGGGAATGCAGAGATTGAAGCTGCATTTGGAAATGCCTAGGCTGTTATATTGTGTGCAAAGGAGGAGTAATTCATTGCCATTCAAAAACTCTTTCAAACGCGCTGTGTCTTGGTTGAAGAATTTTCTGTAACTCATAGCAGTTTGCTTGGTTAAGTCTGGTGTGTGAAGAATTCAGGCTTATACAAAAGCTTAAGTGTAGCAGGCAAACTGTCCTGTGTGACTCAAAAGCTGGCTTGCATGGGGTCCATTTTGAAGAGTGTGATTTCACTGTCGCTGTTGTGTGTCTTCAAGTCGTTTCCAACTCATGGCAACCCTAAGGTGAACCTATCATGGGGTTTTCTTGGCAAGATTTGTTCAGAGGAGGTTTGCTGTGGCTATCCTCTGAAGCTGAGAGAGTGTGACTTGCTCAAGGTCACCCAGTGGGTTTCATGACCGAGCATAGTCCAGTCATAGTCCAAGGCTCAAACCACTCCTGTTATTTTCTATCCTCCAACATTTCACAGATGGAAACCAGGACCCATGTGGCCACACAATGTGCTTTTGCCTGACTCCGCAGGGAAGGGCAAGAATTAATGCACTTTGGCATCACATTAGCTGCCATGCCTCAATGCTATGGAAGTCTGGGGTTTGTAATTCTGTGAGATATTTTTGTGAGATGTTTAGCCTTCCCTGTGCCACAGGAAAACTACAAACCCCAAGATTTCACAGGACAGAGCCATGACAGTTAAAAGTAGCGTCAAACTGGATTATTTCTGCAGTCAAAACTGGATTATTCTTGCAGCGTGGATGCAGCTTCAGCTGAGTGCAAAACTTCTTTTGCACACTGAACTCAGTCTGTAGCAACCGAACGAAGCTGAGGACAAAGCAGGAGGAAGAGAGGGAAACCAGGACATTTTAAAAGAAGCCGGAAAAATAGGATGGCAGAGTAATTGCAAAATTGGGACAGTTGGAGGGTATGTCAGTTTGATCCACTCTGCAGACAGTTTTGTTCCAGTTAGCTTCTATCTGCTAAAATTTTGTCTGGCAATGAGTTGCTGTTTTCTCTCTCGGTAGCCTTGAAGTATTATTATTTTCTTTTAAAGGAGAGGAGGGAGACTCACGCTAGCAAGAGCAAGCCTGCAGTAGGGCAGAGTTTCAGGAGGGGAATCCAGAAAAGGCTCACTGTGTTCCAGTTGGCAACCGCACACAAACATAAACACAAACACACTGCTGCTCCTTCCAGCATTGGTGTGTCCAAATATGTGCAACACAACCCTTCCCTCCAAGTCTGCCTGTCCATCCTCCCTTGCAAAGGGAATTGCCGCATGTAGGAGTCTTGCAAAGGAATGGATATAGGGGAAAGGGGAGCATGAGGCTCTATGCTCAGAAAAGAGGGAGTTGCTGCCATGCTTGTGGGATTTTGGAGCTGATAGGCTGTCCGAGGACAAGCCCCCCCGAAAAGAAGGCTTGAGATCTGAGGTCAAGGGCTGGAGGCCAACTTGGGCAAAGAGGAAGGAGGGTGTGTGGATCCGCGCAGAGACAGAAACCCTTTGCAAAGCGGCATGAGTCATGTCTGGAGGCGAGGATGGAAAAGTGGAAGGCAGGCTTAGTGGGTGATGCTTTGCCCCTCCAAGGGGTTAATTTCCAAGGAAGGAGGGTCAGGAAAACCAGCCCCCCTTTTCTAATCCTCTTTCTCAGCTTTCCTTCCTTCCCTCCCTCCATCTTGCCAGAGGGAGGACATAAAGAGCATATTCTTCCAAACCAGTAGTTTTGATGGCTGATAACTTTAAAAAAAATGTTAAGGACACCCACCGCATCTATGCACACACACACAGAGCGAAAAACACAACCTGAGCTTTGAGTATTAGCTGCAGAGGAACAGTATAGAGAGAGGGATTTGTGATCCATGGTGCAAATGTGGTTTTTTTTGTCCCCATGTGAAAATATTTGTGTAGATGTGATTTTTCAACATACATCTTTGTTTTGCCCGGTTCATAAAATGGAAGACATAATACAAGATTACTTTGAAGGGATGTTTGTAAGGATGACTGAATCTCTCTCTCTCAGCTACCAACTATCTATCTACCTGTCATCAATCATCTATCTATCTATCTATCTATCTATCTATCTATCTATCTATCTATCCTAACCCTAACCTTCTACCTACTTACCTACCAACTATCTATCATCAATCAATCAATCAATCAATCAATCAATCAATCAATCATCTGTCTATCTACTTACCTATCCACTATATATCAGTCATCTATCTACCTACCAACTATCTATATCTACCTTATCTACTCTATCTATCTATCTATCTATCTATCTATCTAATCAATCATCTATCTACCTACCATCTACCTACCTATCTATCTACCTATCTATCATCTCTATGAAAGAAAAATCTGCCATCACAGTTTGCTGAGCACTCATTTCAGCTCCTGGAATAATGATGATGATGGTGGTGGTGGTGGTGATAAATTTTATTTCTTCCCTGTCTCTCTTTGAGGCAGGGCAGAGCATGTGAAAAATACCAAACACCACTTAAAATACACCACCCCACAGTTGGGATAAAGTGCTATAAAACCACTGGAAGAGATGAGGTTTGAGTCTGGGGCCTTTGGCGAGGTTGCCAGCTCAGAGGCATTGTAAGCTGTGTCACTGGAGGCCGGGCGATGTGTGTCTCCTTCTGTCCTTTGCTGAGCCAAGGCATGTGATGGTGATGAATAGCTATTATGCAACTACAACACAGACAGATGGTTGGCATGCCCCTCCCACGCTACACCTTGACGGCTTTTCTCCAGCCGCTCAGCTGGCAGCTTCTGTTACTCGTCTTCGGGCCAAGCCACAGTGTTGACATCCGCTTAGGAATGTCCCCGGATACATTGCAAGGGTTCTTCAGTCTGCTTAGGGTCCGATTGCTGGAGGGAACCCAATTTAGGAATGTCTCTGGATGCATTGTCTGCTTATAGGTCTCATCCTATTGCTGGAGGGAAATCCAATAGGACGGTTATCTATACCCCACTCTCTGTCCAGAAGCCTTAAAACTTTATGCAGTGGGTCCTTGGCAACCTTATCCTAATCTTATCTTATATTTGTTGTTGTTGTTGTTGTGTTTTTTCATGTCATTCCCAGCTTAGGGCAACCCTAAGGCGAACCTGTCCTGGGGCTTTCTTGGCATGATTTGTTCAGAGAAAGTTTGACATTGCCTTGTCCTAAGGCTGAGAGAGTGTGACTTGCCCAAGGTCTTCCAGTGGGTTTAATGGCTGAGCAGGAATTGAACCCTGGTCTCCTGAGTCGTAGTTCAATGCTCAAATGGCTATGCGCTGGGACATTTTAGATATAGTCGGACCTCCACATCCATGGATTCTTCATCCGAGGATTCAGTCATCCACAGCTTGAAAATATTAAAAGAAATATATAGTGGGGCCTTGGTATCTGCTGGGACTTGGTTCCAGGACCCCCTGTGGGTATCACAATCTGTGGATGCTCAAGTCCCATTAAATACAACGGCATAGAAAAATGGCATCCCTGATATTAAATAGAAAAGTCAAGCTTTGCCTTTTGGGCATTTACAGTCAGTCCTCCATATCCAGGGATGTTTTTATCTGTGGATTCAAGCATCCACAGTTTGAAAATATATTTTTAAAAAAATATAAATGCCAAAAAGCAAACTTGGATTTTGCCATTTTATACAAGGGACACTATTTTGCTGTGCCCTCGTATTTAATGTGACTTGAGTATTACATGATTTTTGTATCCTGGAACCAAACCTCAGTGGATACCAAGGCTTCCCACTGTATATTTCTTTGAATATTTTCAAGCTGTGGATGGTAGAATCCGTGGTCCGACTGTATTTAAAATGTCCCAGTTTGTCCTTTTTATGCCAGTCCCCCAGGACTGTTTCGAAGGAGCTCAAGATTGGCAAGCAGGCCATTATGAATTTTGTGTACCTGCATGTATGGTTAACAACTTTTCTCTTACTTGGAAGAAGCTACAGCCTGCATTGCAAAGAGACATGATCATTAAGAGTGAAGATTTGGGGAGGGTTTGATCTGTTGTAGTAGATTTATTGGCTTTAGATTTAGTAGATGTACTGTTGTTATTAAAATATATCCATCCCTTCCTGTGTCAAAAGATGCGTACCGAAAATGGAACAGCTTGGAAACAATGCATCATAATCAAAGGATTAGAAACTAGGGGATCCATAGTGGCCCCAAAAGTATAGTGAAGAATCTCATTTTGGTGCCAAAATGAGAGCAACGTGAATGCCAATCGCTCCACCAAAGGGAGGGCATTTCACAAATGGGGAGCCACAGCAAAGCGGGTCCTGTCTTGCTCTCTGCAGAATCCATTGCTTCTGCTTGTAGGGTTATTGAAGTCATGTATCAAAGGACATAGAGGATTTAGGGGTATAAAGACCATCACCACCAGCTGTTGGATCAGGTGAGGTTCTTGCACCCGTGGCAGAGCTGCAATGCGATGTTCAGCTGCAGAGTCTGGTTGGGAGGAAGCCAAGTGTGCCAAATGCTTTCCTTTCTGGCTGGGCACTGGTCTGATCCTGCCTGACAAATTCTTGTATCCTTTGCCCAGGAAAGGAAGGGTGCATCCTTGCCACAATCTTTGCCCCACTGGAGTAATTTTTTTTTATGATGCTTTGACGTAAAAACATTTACCTTTTCATGAAACAGCTAAGGTGAGGTCACTGGTGTTTGGGTCAGTGTGTGCCATTCTTTTCTTACATTACAATGCGCCAATGCGCCGGGTGAGTCAGAAAAATAAACACAGCCAATGTGGCATTTATATCGACTTCCTGGGGGACAGGTCCAGCTTGGAAGGAGGAAGTGGCAAAAAGCATTTCTCTTACACAAAGTCTCGTGTGTCCACATCTCCAAAGACATCCACATTTCCAAATCCAGATCCACTCAAATCCCCTATACGTTTTGTTTAAAAAAATAGCTTTTTGCAGTGTACACAACAACACCCGTTTGAATTGAAATGTATCAGACAATGTCTCCGGTTTCCGTTGTACTCTGCCTTTCTGTGAAGGGCTGCCAGCCTCCTCCGGCTTTGAGTGTGTCTTTGAGATTAAGAGAAAGCAAGACTGCGGGAGACGCTTCCTCCTTGCTTGCCTAGAAGGTTGGCCAGGAAACAGAAAGGTCAACCTCCTAGATCTTAGAATCATAGAGTTGGAAGAGACCACAAGGGCCACCTAGTCCAACCCCATTCTGCCATGCAGGAACTCCCAATCAAAGCATCCCTGACAGATGGCCATCCAGCCTCTGTTTAAAGACCTCCAAGGAAGGAGACTCCACTACTTTCCCAGGGAGTGTGTTCCACTGTCGAACCGCCCTTACTGTCAGGAAGTTCCTCCTAATGTTGAGGTGGAATCTCTTTTCCTGTAGCTTGCATCCATTGTTTCGGGTCCTATTCTCTGGAGCAGCAGAAAATAAGCTTTTCCCTCCTCAATATGACATCCCTTTAAATATTTAAACACGGCTATCATATCACCTCTTAACCTTCTCTTCTCCAGGCTAAACATCCCCAGCTCCCTAAGTCGTTCCTCATAGGCTTGGTTTCCAGACCCTTCACCATTTTAGTTGCCCTCCTTTTTGAATTGTGTTGCCCAGAACTGGACACAGCATTATTCCAAGTGAGGCCTGACCAAAGCAGAATAGAGTGGCACTATGACTTCTCTTGATCTAGACACTATACTTCTACTGATGCAGCCTAAAATTGCATTGGCCTTTTTAGCTGCTGCATCGCACTGTTGACTCATGTTCAACTTGTGGTCTACCTTGTTCCCTTGTTCCGACAACCTCCTTTGTATCCCCTTGTTCCGACAACCTCCAATCTGATTCATGTGGTTTGGTAGTCCTGGAATCCTTCTCTTTCTAAACCAAGATACACCGTCTGGGATTAGCCTAGCACTACGGCCATTGTGTCCCTTTCCCCAAAACAAAGAGTGAGTGTGTGTGACACAGCTAGGAGAAAGGGACTTTGCACGGAAGTGCATGGGAAGGATCCAAAGTAGCTTAGGCTGGCCCATGAAAATCGGATCCCCTTTTCGCTCACTTGCAAGGGATGAAGCATAGCTCCTGGGAGCCCTTCTTTCCACGGATGATCATTGGGCAAATATCCAAAACTGGGCTGCCCTTGTTGACCGAAACAAGGGCCAGATTGTTCCTTTGGCTTAGGTGGTCTGGGAAAAGGGACTTGGCCAAAGCTCCTTGGCTTTCCCGGTAAACCGAAGCCCAATTTTGCCCCCTTTGTTAGCCATGGATAATGACGCGGGCATTTTGTGTTGGAACGGATGTCCTTAGCAAACTGTTCTCAATTAATTTGCTTCTTTATAAAACCAGAAAAGCAAACCTAGTCTTGCCTTTCTCTCCTCTAAAGGAAGCATGTGAGGCAGTCAGCGTTAAAGGAGTAATGTCACAGCACAGTCCAAATGATGATGATAATTGAAAGAAACATAATTTCCAATACTTTTAAAAATAATCTCACCAAAAGGAGTGGTTTTGGGGGGGGGGGGAGAAACTTAACTAGAGGCAATGATGGAGAGTTTATTGTTTTCCCAAGGCTTCAAAAGAAACCTTTTTGGAAAGAGAGTTGGCTTATGCTGACCACTGCTCAGACTACTATCCCATGCTGTCTCTCATTGCAAAATGGAAGCACATTTTACCATGAGTCCTCAGGTTCGACTGGGATTGACAGAACATAAAAAGATATATTTATTTTATTATAATGTGACAGCAAGAAAACTTTTCTACATTTCTATGAAACAAACTGGGCATTGCGTACACTTTTTGGAAAAGGTTTGCAATAGAAACTTAGGATGTACCTTAAAAGTAAAGAATGATCTCGTAACGAAGACAAACAGAACATAATCCACATAAAATTTCTTCTGCCTCTGCTTTTCCCTTTGCGGAGCAAAGCCCAACATGCAAAGTAAACTCAAAAGTACTTGTTTAACCAAGGGTTGTTGACTAGTGATGCACCAGTTCAAGGCCCCTGTTGCTTTCCCTTCCTGGAAATCCTTTATCTTTAAACCAGAGTGAGACCAGATGGCCCCATAAGCAGAGCATGCTTTCTAAATAGAGGACTGGCCTCCGTAAAGTAGGATGCAGCAACAGGTCTGCAGTGTATAATAAATTCAAGAGGAAGAAGCTCTGCTTCAGTTGCAAAAAGTTGCAAATCCAATCCCTGGCAATTCCAGTGGCTTCAAACTGCATTATTTCCGCAGCATGTCAATAGCCTTGGAAGAGGGACTGAGGATTATTACATCAGGTTACCTTTAGAACTGTAGTTTCAAGGATTCTTTCCAAGAAACCTAGTGGAGAATACTAAATACTGTAGCAACCTACAGATCCCAGGATTGCACAGGAGGGAGCCATGGCAAACTAAAGCGGCATCAAATGGCTATAACAAGAGTTTACACTCAAAGTATGAAGTTGTGGTTTGAGGTTGGACCAGGGCTCTGAGAAACCAGGGTTTGATGATTGTGTATTCCTGCATGGCAGAATGAGGTTGGACTGGATGTTCCTCGAGGCCTCTTCCAACTCTATAACACTTTGGCCACTGGGTGAACTTGGGTGAGTCTCACTCTCTTAGCCTCAGAGGAAGGCAATGGGGGGCAGACCCATTCTGAAAACTGCCTTGAGTCGAGAGTTGATTCGAAGGCCCATCGCAACATACTCTCAAGGTGTAACTATTGCTGTGGGGTTGTTTTGCTTTTGGTTTTTTGCTTTGAAATCCCTCTGACTGAATTCTCTCTCTCTCTCTCTCTCTCTCTCTCTCTTTTTTGGGTCTTTTCCTTCCCTGCCACCCCGTTTGCAGCAGATGACGGCTCGGCTGATGCTAGCGGTTGGAGGAGCAGTAATAGGCTCATTGCAGTTTGGCTACAACACCGGAGTCATCAACGCCCCACAGAAGGTAGGACCCTTCGAAATGAGAAATTTCAGCTTTCTTAAGGAAGAGTGGATGGTCCCTATTCTTCTGCTCTGTCTTGCCAATGATTTCCACCTCCCCATCCTCTTCAGTGGGTTTCAGTGGGTTTCAGTTGGCCAGCTGTTCTGAATCTTTGCTGCTTCCATTTGTTCCAGAAGTTAGCCAACAGTCAGGAATTATGAGAGCTGAAGTCCAAAACATCTTGAGGACCAACGGTTGGGAACCTCTGGAGTAAACTCATTAAATCAATGAGATTTCCCTATGCATTGCCTCTCCATTCAAAACCTCATAAAGAAGGGGTCTACTCTTAACTGGGAAGACCTAAATTAAGTCGGAAATGATTTGAAGGCACACAACAACATCAAATACCTCAAAGGCACCAGAGTCTGTCTGATCTTGGAAGCTAAGCAGAGTCAGCTCTGGTTAGTACTTGTAGGAGAGACAGTCAACAAAGACTAGGCACTGTAGGCTGTGTTTCGGAGGAAGGAACTGGCCAAACCACTTCTGAGTATTCCTTACAAAAGAAAACCCTGTGAAATTCATGGGGTTGCCATAAGATGATAGGCAGCTTGAAGGCACACACCCTTCCTTCCTTCCTTCCTTCCTTCCTTCCTTCCTTCCTTCCT
>CM034715.1:10404437-10426727 GCA_020142125.1 Phrynosoma platyrhinos | reverse complement strand
CAAATAGCATGTCTGGTTAGTCCGCTTACTGCTGGCTCTAATGGGATTTCTTAAGCTGGTTCCCAGGAGATTTAAAACTTTTTTCTCTGCTCTGAGAACACTGGGGAACGTGTTTTTTTTGCATCAATGCCATCCCTGTTTTGGTTAATACTCAGATCCCAAAAGCGATGGACTTTGAAATAGGATTTGAGCCTGGATGGGGTGATTTGCAAACCTCAGGCAGGATCGCTCCAATCTTTGGACATCAGACAGCTACAGAAGTTGCATGGTTGCGGAAGCTAGGCATGAAATGGCAGCAAATAGAATATTTTCTCCTTGCTGTGCCAGATCTTTACTTTGTTGTTGTTGTGGCAAAACCACAACAAAACCACAGCAGAAGGTGGCAAAACTAGCAAAACCATCTCTTGAGCATTCCTTACCTAACAAAACCCTATGAAATCCATGGAATTGCTAAGTGCTGCATGCCTTCAAGTTGTTTCTGACTTATGGTAACCCTAAGGTGAGCCTAACATGGGGCTTTCTTGGCAAGATTTGTTCAGAGGAGGCTTGCCTTAGCCTTCCCCTGAGGCTGAGAGAGTGTGACTTGCCCAAGGTCATGGCCAAACAGAGAATCAAACCCTGTTTGCCAGAGTTACAGTCCAACACTCAAAACACTACACCATGTTGGGGCTAGTGATAATAATATTAGACCTGTGGTTCTTAACATACTCCCGTTTCTTTACAAGAAAATCTCCTTAAACGTTATAAAATTGTCCAAAATCTTTGGGTTTAGTCTTTTTCTTGGATCAAGAACATAGCAAAAGGAATATCCATTGCTCATTCTGAACACGCAATATGAACCAGGGCTTCATGGCATGTGAATTATTCTTGGAACTCTGCCTTCACTTTTCAAAAAGTGTTTGCTAAACTATTTAAAATACACACACACACACCAAGGGAAAACAAAAACAGCAGAGAGCGCCCTTTATTAGCCTAACACAACAAAACCCGATCTGTTCCCTGAAGAAATTCTGAATTAGAATTAGATCTGCATTCCCATCGTGACTCAGCAAGCTGCCAGACTTCTGGAGAGAGCTAGCCTTCTGTTTGTGTGTGTGTCTCTGTGTGTGTTTGTGTATTTAATCAGCAACAGTTGACAAGGAAGAACCCATCTATCTCCCATTTCCTCTTAGGTCTCCTCTATAACCTGGTTGGATGGGTGCCACCCTTCTCTGCCATGTCTGGTGGTGGAGAAACCGGGTCCTGGTCTTGAAGTCTCAAACCATCCTGTGTCCAAGAAACCTATTTAGGAGTAGCCATGTCGGCTGTGTAGCAAAATACAATGACATCCCCAATCCACAAAACAGGGACACCTTGAATCAGCGAACCGAAATGCACAGAAATGCAAGATGCAAGCTTGCATCGTGTACTTTGTACATTTTGGTTGGCTGATTGAAGGTATCACTGTTTTGTGGATCCTGTTTTAGTTCAAAGTTTAAATGATCTTTCTTTCTTTCTTTCTTTCTTTCTTTCTTTCTTTCTTTCTTTCTTTCTTTCTTTCTTTCTTTCTTTCTTTCATGTATTTATACCCTGCTCTTCAGCAGAAAGGCTCTCAGAGCGGCTTACAAATTGTTAATCTGACATTTCCCTGCCCCTTAAGTTTATAATCTATAAACAAGACACACTATACAAGCAAAAAGAATGGCAGTAGGGGAGAGGATTAAATCTTGCAAATATCCCCTCTTCTTAAATGTGTTTGACCTATTCATCCAACTGGAGTTTTAAAACCTGAACTCAGAGAAGTACTGGATATATCTGCAATTCCTAAACTTCAGTCCTCCAGGATTTTGAACTTTGGCTCCCAGAATTCCTGACTGTTGGCCAAAGTGGCTGAGGCTTCTGGGAGCTGATGTCCAAAACACTTGGAGGACCACAGTTTGGAAATCACTGGGATATATAATATAAAATGTTGTTGTGTGCCTTCAACTCTTTTCTGACCCTTAAGTGGATCTATCATGGGGTTTTCTTGGCATTTGAGAACCACTGGGCTACAGAAAACATATTTTTTCAGACTTGAGTAGGTGAAGCCATGGGTACTGGTCCCATGGATATGGGAGTCATACCTAAAGAGTGAGCTGGAAATGCCCTCAAGTCCATTAAGAGGGGATCCCTTTATGGATTCGATCCAACTGGTTCCTGTTTGCCATCCCTTTGCAGGTGATAGAAGAGTTTTACAATGAAACGTGGTACAACCGCTATGGGGAATACATCAGCCGTGGGACCCTCACCACATTGTGGTCCCTCTCTGTGTCCATCTTCTCTGTTGGAGGGATGATCGGGTCATTTTCGGTCGGGCTGTTCGTCAACCGCTTTGGACGGTGAGTAGCAAAATCTCTTGCCTATGGTGCCAGATTGTGGCTTCTACCTCAGCAGCGCTAAATTTGCTGCAGGTTTTAGTACAAACTTTAGTACAAGCAGTGATTCCCAAACTTTGGTTCTCTTTGTTTTGGACTTCAGCTCCCTGAAGTCCTAGCCAGCTTGTCTAGCAGTCAGGACTAAGCCTAAGCCTCAGAGAAAGCCACAATTTGGGATCTCATCTGACCATGGCAAAGGCAGGACCTCATGATTCTGTGCCAGCCGAGGAAAACTTAAGACCTGCCACTCTGCTTTTCTGCATCTTTCTTTTTAATCCTGACCCGCTCATGAAGTGCCGACTCTCTTCTTTCCAGGCGGAACTCTATGCTCATGTCCAACTGCCTGGCCTTCCTTGCTGCAATCCTCATGGGTTTCTCCAAGATGGGCAGCTCCTTCGAAATGCTGATCCTCGGACGCTTCATCATTGGGGTGTATTCGGGCCTCACCACGGGCTTCGTGCCCATGTATGTTGGCGAAGTCTCACCTACGGCCCTTCGAGGGGCCCTGGGGACGCTCCATCAGCTTGGCATTGTTGTGGGCATCCTCATAGCGCAGGTGAGCTGGGTTTTAATGGCTTCTGGTAGCGTGGATACAAAATGGGGTCTTATAATACCAGACCTTAGGGTATGTCTGACCCTCTTGAGATCCATGTCTCTATACCCTCTATGCTCCCCAAAAGGTTATGCCCCCTTCCCCACGACACCATGGTGGTTCCTAACTTTCATTCATTTTTAATGATTGAAATGCCTCTCCTAAGGCTTGTTGTCACTGTAGTTGTGTGCCTGCAAGTCATTTTCGACTTATGGTGACCCTAAGCCAAACCTATCACAGGGTTTTCTTGGCAAGATTTCTGAGGAAGGGGTTTCCCATAATTTCCTTCCTCTGGGGCTGAGAAAATGTAACTTGCTCAAGGTCACCCAGTGGGTTTTCATGGCCAAGCAGGGATTCGAACCCTGGTCAGCAGAGTCATCATCCAGTGCTCAAATCGCTGCATCACGCTGGCTCTCCTAAGGCTTATTTACTAGCATTAAGAGCTAACATATTGTGATATTTTGGGCCCATCTTTTTGGACATTGGTTCCATATGGGAAGAGCCAGCATGGTGCAGTGGTTTGAGCACTGAACTGAGACACTGGAAGACCAGGGTTCGAATCCCTGCTCACTCACTAGAGGTTCTTAGGAAAATCACACTCTCTCAGCCTCAGGGGAAGGCAATTGCAAACCTCTACTGAACAAATCCTGCCACAAAAGGCCCATGACAGGTTTGCCTTAGGGTGGCCATAAGTCAGAAACAACTTGAAGGCACACAACAACAATATATGGAAGCTAAGACAACCATTGCTTCTGTCCTCTCCCCAGAATCATTGCACTGGGGTTAAGGGATGCCTTGAGGTTTTAATTTAGTAAATGACTATACTTTAGTTTGCAGATGTTTCAGAACTGCTTTGTCTCTCTCTCTCTCTCTCTCTCTCTGGAATGGGTGTGGAGATGTATTTGGCATTGGGTCAGACATTGACCGAACTTCAGGTCTACTTCCAATTTTAAATGTCAAAGGAGAAACAAAAGGGGAGAATGGAAGGCTTGTTGGTTTAGTTAATTCTTTTTCACATTGTGTATGTCCCACAATTTTCCTAAAGGTCTGTTCTTTTAGTCCCTGGTTGTTGCAAACACAATTAATGTCTTCCAGGGTAGGGAAACATGAATGGATTCAGAGGGATGGAGGAAACGGTTTCAAATACTCTCATCCCAAAGAGAGGCAGACAGACATGTATTTCTAATAATTTCTAATCTTTTAATTGCTATTTGCTAGTTTATAATTCTATCTTTCCACTAGCTTTTCGTGGCTGTGGACAGATCCTTCCAGGGACTGGCCTGGGACGGTGCTTTGCTTCCAGCCTTTGCCAACTCCGGCTAAACCTGTTCGCTGTGCTTTTCCTTCCTCCTCCGTAGGTTTTCGGCATGGATTTGCTCATGGGGAGCAAAAACCTTTGGCCCCTCTTGCTTGGCTTCATTTTCATCTTCGCCTTGATCCAATGTGTCCTGCTGCCTTTTGCTCCGGAGAGCCCGCGCTTCCTCCTCATTAACCGCAACGAAGAGAACAAAGCCAAGAGCGGTAAGGCTCCTGAGAGTGATGGGAGTTGGAGTCCCAACACATCTGAGCACCCACTTTTTTTTGGAGGGGAACAATATTTAAATGTCACATGCTAGGATCTTCCAAGAAGCTTGTATTGTGTGAACTGCAGAGTATTTTCAGGATACAGAAATACATGGAGTACCCAAAGCAATGGGTATATATCTACCCAGAATTATTTTACTTATTTTATTTATATCCCGCTTGTCTCCCACATCGGACCCAAAGTGGCTTACACTGCATATTAAATATAGTTGAAGTCCAACCTGGAGGCCAGTGGTTGGGAACCACTATCCTAATCCAATGGTCTTGTAGATGATGAAGATAATCCTAGATTAGCTGAGCTTCGATCCTGCCAGCCTCTTCTTATGCCTCCTTTTTCTGTCTGCCCCTTCCCCAGTTCTGAAGAAGCTCCGAGGGACGACGGACGTCAGCAGCGACCTTCAGGAGATGAAGGAGGAGAGCCGGCAAATGATGCGGGAGAAGAAAGTGACCATCCCAGAGCTCTTCCGCTCGCCCATGTACCGCCAACCCATCCTCATTGCCGTCGTCCTACAACTCTCCCAGCAGCTTTCGGGGATCAATGCAGTAAGTCTTAGGCTGCAGCCATGAGCGTTCCTCAAGTTAGGTTTCTGAGAAGATGGAACATGTCTAAGGAGACTAGATCTGGGACTGGAATTGACTTCTGGTCACCACCTGCTTTGATCAAAGACCTCACTTGAGCCAAAAAAGCTCCCCATAGACCCTATAGGGCATGGGCGGGGGGCATTTGAGGACAAAAATTGGGGAGGGGGCTTTTTGTAGAGTATGTGTGTGCCCCACAAGGTCTCCTGAGGGCTAATTCAACTTCATAGCTTCCTACAGTTGCCCACCTCTACCCTAGACATATTTGAGAGGAAGCTTCAAGAGAGGGAGTTCACCTTTTTATTGCCAGAAAAGAAGGCAGTCCAGTGGGCTTAAAAACATTGTTGTGAGTGAAGAAGAGGGATTAAGTCTTGAGTACCAGTGAATTGTAGCATTAGAGCTCTCTACCAGAGGATTCCAGACTACAAATCCTAGAATAGCCCTGGGCAAAACAAATGGTGCCTAACCTCTACAGCTGTATACTGTGATGCATTCTTAGTTGATTAATGCTATGGGTTTTAATCAGTTATACCTAGATTTGATGCCGGTCGGACATCGGGTGGAAAAATATTTGGTCTGGGCCAGTGTAGTTGGTCTTAAAGTTCTCCTGTCCTTTACTATTCTCCTTGGCACCTGCTTCTAGTATACTCATAGCATCAGAGTTGGAAGGCACCACAAAGGCTATCTAGTTCAACCCTCTGCCTTGCAGGAAAACACAACTACAGCACTCCTGGAAGATGCTCATCCAAACTCTGCTTAAAGACCTCCAAAGAAGGGCAGTCCACCATCAAACAACATTTCCCATCAAGAAGTTCTTCCTGATGTTTAGGTGGAATCTTTTCTCGTACTCACCTGTTTTATTTCTTCTTCTTCTAGGTATTCTACTATTCAACAAGCATTTTTGAAAAATCTGGGGTCCAGCAGCCAGTCTATGCCACCATTGGCTCTGGGGTTGTAAATACAGCCTTCACAGTTGTCTCGGTGTGTGTCTTGTTTTTTTATTCCTTCTGTGTAAAATGGGGTGGTGGTTGAGTTCATGCTGGATGGTGACGGTATCTCTTGCCATAGTTTATTTTAATACCAGTACTCAGCAAAATTAAACATTTTGGACTTCATTTGTGAGCTTGGCAGAGCCTTTTGATTCAAGTTATGTTTTTCCAGGTGACCTCATGCATTTGGCCCTTTTGCTTTCTGGTAACCCAACTCTTTTCTTTGATCTTCCCCCTCTGACAGCTGTTTGTGGTGGAGCGGGCAGGACGAAGGACTCTCCACCTCGTGGGGCTGGCTGGGATGGCAGGCTGTGCCGTCCTGATGACCATTGCCTTGGCGCTTCTGGTGAGTGGTAGTTGGCCACATTTCCCCATAACAGGGGTGGGCAAAGGGAGTTTTTAAGGCTCAAACTTCTGGAGGGTGCCAGGATGGCGGGGTGTGTGTGTCAATATGCAACCATTGATATAATATACTGTAAATGAGTGGTTCCCAAACTTTGGTCCTCCAGATACTTTGGATTTTGGGTCCCAGAATTCTTGACTGTTGGCTAAGTTGTCTGGGGCTTCTGGGAGAACCAAATGTTTGAGAATCACTGTTGTAGATAGCAAAAAACAGCCCTAGCAATGGGAAGGGATAGCCAAAATATTGACTTGAACTCACTATGTAAGTTTAGTTTGGTCTCTCTCTCAGGTTAAGCAACTCCATGAGTTGCTTACTGGATAAAATGTGGAAAGTCTATGAGAACCATGACCTCTGTGTGCACAGCTCTTACTGTTTTCTCTTCCCATGCTTAGGACCAAATGGCTTGGATGTCCTACATTAGCATCATTGCCATTTTTGGCTTTGTGGCATTCTTTGAGATTGGCCCGGGACCCATCCCATGGTTCATCGTGGCGGAGCTGTTCAGCCAAGGCCCACGTCCTGCTGCCTTTGCTGTGGCTGGCCTCTCCAACTGGACTTCGAATTTCATCGTAGGGATGGGATTTCAGTACATTGAGGTCAGTTTCTGATCGTGCTGAGAGAGCTCAATGTGAGATCGATTCACCCTCCTTTGTGGGTTCAGTCCCAGGACTTAGGGTAGACTTAATATGCTCCTCTGTATTGCTCCATTTTTTTCTTGCGGGAAGCAGCAAACTGCTGAGGAGCATCAACCTTAGGGAATGGATGCAACTGGGAAGGGTCAACTGGGAGAAGAGGAGAAAGACTGGTGAGGGAAAGAAGATAGTTTCAGACTGAAATCTGGAGCAGACTTCCCTCTTCTTTCTGACAACAGGAAGCCACCAGCTGTCCTTGTTGGATGGAGACATGGTGGATGAAGGACTGAAGCTGAGCCACTTGTTTTTATCTGGGGGAGATGATCACCAATTTGAAAAGAGACATAGTCTTACATTTCAGTGACAGGTGGGAAAGAGGGGAGGAGGACATTGTCAGGGACAGTAAGTAGGACCAAAAAGAAGTTGGCTCAGTTTAGACCCTTTCCCACCAAGCAGAAGTACACAGACAGAAAAAGAAGGGAACATTGTAGTTGTATGCATGAGCTTGCAAAAGCTTAGTTCTTGGCAAGATTATGTCAAGCTTAACCACCTGGTTGTTTCTAAGAGCCTGGGACTCCATACCTGCAACGGTCTGGCCACCAAGCAGAGAGCTAATGATTCATGCCTTTAAGTAGTATCACGTTTGAAGATGAAGAAGCCTTAATTTCTAATTTTTGAACCGCATACAATATTGTGGGTGAACAAACCCAACTTTAAAGCTTTTTTTAGTGCATGAAACAATCTAAATTGAGCAGTGAGAGATTCTAATTTATTCAGAACAAAATTGCAAGCAGTAAAATCAATGTAATTGTGAACATAAGATTCAATTAGTTCTGCTTCTCATTCATTATTTGGTCAAAACGTGGACTTTTCTTGTTGGCTGTGATCTCGTTGACTTACGATCCACAGGTCTGCCTGTGGATTCAGGCAATTTCTAGATTTTGTCTTGATTGACAAAAGAGAACTGAATCCAGATTCACACAAGTCCTGAAATGCCATCTTGCACCCTCTAGTTGGAAAATGCCTGCTGAACTGGCATGGCAACTGTGAAGTGAGCTCATCTATCTTCCCTCTTCCTTTCCTCGCAGGAGCTCTGTGGTGCCTACGTCTTCATCATCTTCATGGTGCTGCTAATCCTCTTCTTCATCTTCACATACTTCAAGGTGCCCGAGACAAAGGGGCGAACCTTCGACGAGATCGCCTCCGGCTTCCGCCAAGGGGGCACCGGGCAAAGTGACAACAAGACGCCAGATGAGTTCCACAGTTTGGGTGCCGACTCCCAAGTGTAAGCCACAAAAGACTGGTGGGGCTTCTCCTTTGCTTCCCTTTTTCCTGCCTGTTCATGACACTTGTTTGCAGACGCCGGGTCCAAGGTGAAGTAGGTCTATCCCGGTGCCATTTCTGGGCCCTGCCACCTGGTTTCTTCTGGGTGACGAACTTGATGCCTGCCTTGCTAGGAACGGTTAGCCGGTTTCATGTCCAGGATTTCAATACTGATGAGATTCAGAAGCAATGGCTACGTTTGGGCCAGGTCTCCTCTTCAGGATGACCAAACAAGCTTCCTCCCTTCCATGCGCACACCCCATGTTTGCAAGACTGGAAGCAAACCATTTTAAAAACACAGGATCAGAAAGAAAGCCATTTTGAAATTGATTTTAGAAGATCAACTTCTTTTAAAGGCTATTTTTTAAAGGTTAGGGTAATAGAGATGGCTTTGATTTTCAGGTCAAGCTTCACCAGCATTTTTAAATAAATTGACTGGCTTTTTACAAAAACGACTGTGGGGTCCACACCAGAACCTTTCCCAAGATCTCCACCATTTTGACTGCATTGCAAAACTGATGTCTGAGCCTACTTTGGGCAAAATGACTACTTCCATTCCCATCCTGAATTTTTTTAGAGAAGTCAATAGAGATCAATATGTTTGGTAGATTAAAATGACACATTAGGAGTATCAATGCTACATGCAATGTGCCACTTTTGGGGTCAGAAGTATCTCATCATTAATTTTGAAAAGTGATGGTGGTAACCATGTTACTCTAGAAGTAAGACATCGCAGGCAGAGTTAATACTGCAAAATTAACTTGTTACTTCCAACATTGGTTTGGAGGGTGTCATTATGTGGGATTTGGAGCCATTTTTGTATTTTAAAGTGTTTCTTAAAAATAAGAAGTAACTCATCAGCCATGAAATGAGCCACTTTTAGTAACAAGTAACATTGAGTTACTTTTTAAAGGAAAAAAGCAACCCAAAGAGCAATAGAATACTTTTATAAAAAGTAACATTCAGTGCTCTGCTAGCAGGGTGTTCATTTGCCAAATCTTTCATCATCCCAAAATCTGTGTCACATAAACTGGGGGGAGAGTGAAAGTGTTTCCATGTTAACAAAGCCAGTTTGAGAAGGAAAGAAAAACATTCTGCATTTATTTGGTTTGTCTCTTGGCAAGTTTTGCACCCCATGTCATGCTCTAAAGCAAGTATGGGAAAAATCATGGCCCACTAGTTAAGTCTACAACTCACAGCATCACTTGCTACTGGCCATGCTGGCTAGGGGTGATGGGAATTAGAGTCTGATGACACAGGTCACTGAAGAGATTCCATTTTGTTTAGGGAGGGATTCAACATCCTTCAGATCGGGAATCTTGTGCCATGTTCTCTGTGGCTTCTGAATGGTTGCAGCAAGGGATGGGCCGCCACTGGCCAGATTTCAATAGCCCTTTGGAAGTTCAGATCCCTGCCCAGAACGATCTGCAGGAATGTGCTGTGAAAGGAAGGTGCAGAAGAAGTGAGGAGGAGAGAAGAGGAAGATGTTCTCTCCCTAAACATCTTTTGATTCTGCTCCTGTCCAAATTGAGCAAATTAGCCTCTGAAGGAATGACAGAACCATAGAGAACAGGTTCACCATCCCAAGAGTGAGTCTTCTACCAGCTTTCCACGTTAAGAAAAACAAACACAATTCCATGTTTCCTGTGTAGATCTCACCACTCTTCCTTCTCCTGAGGGGTCAAATCAAAAGTCCATCAGCCTCCGGTTTCCAACCTGGGGGTTGAGTGCCTCTGAAACTGGAGGTTCCCTTTAGTTTTGGATAGACTTTTCTTCACCTTCTATGAACTGGTCTCTTCCTCCTTCCAAGCAATCAAAATGAGTGGCCGTTTCTACCCTTTGTGGCAGCCAGTGCCAGATGTTCATTACACATGGGTAGAAAGCTTCTTGGGGTAAGGATGTTAGAACTGTAGGGATTCCTAGGGTCATGCAATCCACAGAATCACAGAGTTGGAAGAGAGCTCAAGGGCCATCCAATCCAACCCCATCCTTCCATGCAGGAATACACAATCAAATTACCCCCCAACAGATGGCCATTCAGCCTCTGCTTAAAAACCTCCAAAGAAGGAGAGTCCACTGTTCTCCGAGGGAGCGTCTTCCACTGTCGAAGATGTTACTGTCAGGAAGTTCCTCCTAATGTTGAGCTGGAATCTCCTCTCCTGTCCAGACCCTCCCAACAGAGGAAATTTGCTGCTGAAATCATCCAGCCTCTGTTTGAAAACCTCCAATGAAGGAGAATCCACCACTTTCAGAGGCAGTCTGCTCCGCTGCCAAAGAAGGAAAGTCTTCCCTCATGTTAAGTTGGACTCTCCTTCCTTTCCATTCCAATGGTTTGGTTCTTAGCCTTTGGAGCAGAAACAAATTCAAACCATCTTCCACCTCTCCCAGCCTTTCAGCTATTAGAAAGACGAGCCCCACAGAACAACATGGCTCAAGCCGCACATATCGCGTGCCTCACCCCAAGAGTCCCTTTTCCTCTTTTCCTTCTCCCCAAAGGACCCATAAAATACACAGTTCTATTGTGTCAATCCCAGTGGGCCTTTGGCATTCTCTCCCCATTGCCCTCGACAACACCCTGGACTCACTGAACCAAAAAAGAAAAAAGAAAGAAAAACATTTCAGATTTTAAAAAACAAATCAGTGAAAATGGCTGCATACATTTCCTGCTTACTGTGTATAGACTGGAAAATATTTATATTATATATATTGTATTTTGTTGTTGTTGTTGTTCAACCATGTTAATAGTACACTAAGTTATAGTGTGGTTTCAGATGGACAAGCAATTTAACTGTAAATATTTCTTGAATTCTACCCACACTGTATGATAAACAGATCTAGTTTCTGTAGCAACTGTAATGCAAAACTTGTATATGACTTTTTTTTTTGTATAGATAAACTCACCTGCACTGTAGTTGCATCTGTTGCACTGACATTTTAGATTTTCCTCAGTATATTCAACTCAACTCACCCTTGACCTTAAATGAACCCCTGGCTCCCCGAAAAAGAATAATTTTTTTTTTTTGGTAGAAGCTCTTGGGCAGGTTTGCAAAAAAGGAAAAAAATGCACAGCTATTTAATAGTCTATTTTTTATTTATTTGTCTGTTTTTAAAGTGAAGACACAACCACACTTGAAAAAAAGACAATGATGTTTTTAGGAATTTTAAAACAAAAGGTTGTTAACTTTGTTATTTGCTGTGTATGGTGTGATGTCAGACTGAACTCCTTTCTGAAGTGCCAATAAGAAAAGAAAACACACACAGAAAGGAGATGCTAGACGCTTGTATGGACAGAATAAATGAAATGAGTGGTTGAGAGTCCTGGACTATGTTGTATTGTTTTCTTTCAAGTCTTTGCAGGAAATTGTCTATCTTGATGAGACACAGATAGAGACAGGAGCAGCCCATTTTGAGGCAGATGCTCAAAGAGAGTCTTTTTATGGGAGCTGGTTTTAGGATGGAAGATTCCTGCTGTTCCACTCGCTTCATAGTAGGGATGCAATTCTTTGCTAATTTCAGAAGCAACAAGTTGAGAACAGAGTCAAAGAACAAAGGAGGGGCATTTTGAATTTAAAAAAACAATTTGGGTGTGTGGACTTTCTATTCTGGAGATAGCAGGGCCTAAATTGGGGATGTTGACATGCAAACAAGCATTGTGTGACAGCTGTTCCCACGTACACACCTATGCAACAGCACAGTCACACACATGGTGAAAACCTAGAAAGTGTCATTTAATTTTTAAAGATGTACCTTTCTGCACTGGGTAATCCTGGACCACAACTGCGGAGTTAAGAATGCTGGATACAAGATTGACAGATCTTTCTCTCACACTTCAGTTTCAATGTCTCATCTTTACAATGTAGTAGCGGTGGCACAGCTTCTCCTTTGCCTTTCAGCATATGACTTAGCACACTTGCCCAAGTTTTCTGCAGTTACTGGTTTTGCACTTGTTTTATGTGGCCCACCTGGCATAAACATCAGGGTCTGAATTTTGTCAGTTGATGCATCTCCACATATGTCCAAAATGTAGCTGCAGAGGAGGGCTCTTATTTTGCATAAATGGGTTTGGCTTTTAGCAGTTTGACTAAATGGCGAAGGGACTCATTGGGTGCTGCTTTGGGCAGCTGCTTCATCATTTGCTGAACTCTTGCCACAAGTTCCTGAGCCTGTAATGGAACATGACAGGGAGAGAAGGAAAGAGAAGGAGGAAAAATGTCACTCAGGGCTTGCAAAGCAGGAGAAAGAAAAGAAACAAAACTCAAGCAGAGGGTTGGCAGAAGAGTGGTCTTCTTCACATTAGCTTGGTCCTTGCCTCTCACTAATATAATACTATTTTCCAGGATACCCCATTCCAGTCTCCCAGGACTACCCAAGCTCCAAAACATGTTAAAACAGGTTTAAAAGGTTAAACCAGTTTAAAATCACATGCAAAGCATTTTGAAATAAACCTGTTAGGCCCAAAAGCTTTAATAAGCACCCATCTTTTATTTGGCATCTGAATGAAGCCAGCATTGATGCCAATTGGGCCTCCATGGGGAGAGCATTCCACAATTGGAGTGCCACAGCTGGGAAGACCCTCAATCCTCATGCAAGTACATATAGGGAGAGGCGGTCCCTCACAAAGTATCATCAAAAGAAGGAAACATACTCAGAGGTAGTTGTGTTGGGTGTGCAGCAAAATACAGCAAAATCCACAAAGCAGCAGTGCCTTTCTGGGGCCAACTCCAAAGCTTAAAATACATTATGCAAGCTTTCAAAACTTCACTGGCTTCTTCATAAGGCAAAGAGGTTAATAATAATAATAATAAAATGTATTTGTACCCTGCCCCTCTACATCATACAAGATTAAAATGGGAATGAAGTTTAGAATCCCAAGCCTACGGTCTGTCCGAGATGTTACTCTGTTGAAAGTTAAGATAGTGTTGAGGGATTTCAATGCAGGCAGAAGTTACCTTTGGCAGATCCAAGATCAAGTAGTGAAGCATAGCCAAAGCATGGACCACCCTGACTATCTTGGCCAGCTGTGGCCTGGAGGAATGCTGTTCAATTTCTAAGATGGCATTCAACATCTGAGTTGCTTCAGATTGTTCCTGTTCATCTGCAATGGAGTAAGATAACTCAGTGAATGTGGCCAATCTTGGCTGAGAGAAAAAGGAAAAGAGAAAATGAAGGGAGCAGAATCTTTAAGACTGACTGATTCTAGTGTGAGCTCTTGTAAATATCAACCCACTCCTTTAGATGCAGTGATAAAAGTGATATTAAAGCCACAGGTTTCTAAGCATAGTTACACAGTTGTGGGATTGTAACAGAATGTAGCAGGATACTAGAAAATGCAAACTGTAACCTTGGCCATAAATCTTGAAAAGAGTGGTGTGAGATGATGCCTTTAAAGCAGTCTGTTTGTACGACTGAATATTGTACACTAATCTTTGTCAACACAACTGAACACTAGGCAAACTTTCTCTAGACCAGATTTAGCTAAGAGCTTGTGCCCACTTTTCAGGATGCAAAAAGAAAGTGTAGTGTCAGCCATAAGAAGACTCTCAATAACTGTGTTCAGTTAAAACTGGTTATCTATCGGCTTCATTTGTCTGGAATAATTTGGGAGGGGGGCAGGACTGGGACAGTCTGCTGAAAAGTAGTTTGAGGAGCATTTTCCTCATCCCTGGTTGAGAGCAGTAGGGTATGTCTGAATACCTTTGCATACAAACAAAACAAAAACTCTGAGGAGGAAAGTAGCTTTGTTTTCAGGTGGCGCATTCCACCCTAATAGAGGCATTCCCTCTTCTTTTCTCACACAGTAAGGGATGCCTGTTCTAAGATAGCTGTGATATACTTTGAGTCCTGGAAATGTAAGAGAGGAAAGGAAGCAAAGGCATCTCAAGAAATGCAGTTACCCAGGGTCTCTTCAGTGGGCTCCTGTTCTTCAGTAGCAAACATGTCAAGCTGAGCTGGACTCATCAGTGTCTGATAACGGAGGTCAATCAAGTGGCTGAAGTGCTTGTGCCAAATATCAACAACCTGGTCAAAAAAAGAGCAATAGGCTTGTGAAAAGAAGGGCCAATGTTGTCTCCCTGGCTCTTTTAACATCTGGGCTAGATTGCTGTAAATGGGGCCATTGTTCAAAAGTACTACAAAGCTTTTGTTGATTCAGAACTGTTGTCTGGGACCACCCGCAAAGAACATACTACAAGTGCTCTTAGACAACTCATTCCCTTTATTTTAATTAATTTCTCACCCACTTTTCTTACATCACAAAATTCTAAGAGACAGACACAGTGCAGTGGTATATCGCTGGCATCTCATTCAGACATATTTAACTTCAGCAGGGTAGCTAAATCATTTGACAGCACATCAGTATTTGCTGATTTCTGATTTAATTATTGGTAGTAAAAGCTTTAAGCTAAAACATGCCAATATTTTCAGTTCCAACCTTTTGCCTTTGGCTCTGTCCACCTGTGAAATGTAGCGGCTGTGAACGTCTCTGGAATTGAATTGGAATGTTAGGATACTTCCCAATATGAAGCTTCTAAGTTCAGCCGTGTGATAAATACAACATTCAGTTTGCTCTCTAACCCTAAAATGTACAGCCTTTGTATACCCTGCTTTAACAGTAAACAAAGCACACCACCCTGAACATGCCAGATCTCGGCTGATCTCAGAAGTTAAGCAGGATTGGGCCTGATGAGTGCTTGGACTGGTCTGTTTGGCTTTACTAACCTCAGTGTACAGGGAATTTGCAATGTCCACTGCGTTCTTACGGAGGAAAACATTGGCCATATGGAAATACCCTCCTGATGTGGCGACACTGTTTGTCCCAAAAGCACAGGAGGAAAAGTAGATCTGCAATTAGATAAAAATATATCAAATGAAAAAGAAATCATTGAAATATGGAACCAGGGAAGGGTATATAGGTTATTTGGCTAAATCTTGCAAATGTGAGAATGTAAGCAACAAATAGAAACATCTCCCCCCTCATGATAAACAGCAAGGATAAAGAACAGGGGGCAGTACTAGGATGGAGCTATTATAAAGGGGATAGCTTGGCCTACACAAAAGTACAATTGAGCCATACGTCATTAGCCAGATGGTAAAGAGAGTCCTCAAAGTTCCCTTTGGCGGCATGGAGGAGACCCATGTTACGATGGAGCTTTGACTGAATGGCATTGCTGCAGTCAGGATTCTTGAGGACAATCCAGAGAGCTTGTGAAAGATATTCCTCTCCCTGGGAGACATGACCAAGGCCTGGCAGGAAAACAAAACCAAAAAAAGGAGTGTGTATTTAATATAATTCCATCCAACAGGGATAAAATTCAACACCCACAAACCTATACACCTGTTTTGTATGTGTTTTTTTCATTGGAACAAGCCAGTGTCCCGTGAGGATGGAAATACAGTAATGCCATTCCCCACTCACCCACTTGCTAACACCAACTCCCTATGTATTAAGAAGATTGCTTCTTTAAATCACAAGAGTCCCATGAATCTTACATGGCAGGAAAGAGAGTCATGACATAAATAACCTTGTTTGGGGTTTGTGTTTTGAACTGTGGGAGAGGAGATGGCTTCAGATAAGGAACATATAGGAAGAGAGAGAGAGTTGGAAGGAGCATTATATGACTGGTGTGTGGTCATGTGTGTGATGGGAGTGGGTCTGATTGAGAGGTGGTAGATGGATTGACCAGAAAGTACAGGGGTTGGGTCAGTGGGACTGGAGTTTGGAAATGGCAAATTCTAATCGCAGTTTCATATTTTTTGTTTTTATTGTTCTAAAATAAGCATTCTCTTTGTTAACCTAGATTCCTATCCTTCCTTGGAAGCATAGGGAGAGATAGAGGAACTCACACTCTTCCAACATAGAGGATTGTGAGCTTTGGACTGGTTTGAGGTTTTAAGGAAGTCTTCTGTATTTTCAAATGCCTTTTCATTGCCACTGGGAATGTGGCCTGATGAACCTAATTTGATACTCTTCAGTCCCTTCCTCCCAATCCATTGGAATACAACATGCTGACAATGGGATAATAACATGATCACTCCCTGTCCCATTTATCCACAGTGTGCTTTTTAAAAACATGATGAAGAAACTGGCTTGGAAAGCTTACAGAGAAATGTACTTTTTGGGTTGGCCAAACAAAGGAATGATCACAATAAGGACTTTAGACTTGGTTAACCTGCTGAACTGTCACTGAAAGCCACACTCTCAGTTAACTGACAGTAAAACACTCACAAGGCCTTGAACTCCTATCCTGATATATTATGGACACACTGTTCTTAAGATCTCCTCCTGAGTATAATGTCCTGGATGCTCATGTCAACATCATCCTGTGTCTTTCTGCTATCTGAAATTTGGTAGCCTGCCCTGAGTGTGGATGTGTTGGCTGTTGAAACAAAATCCCACTAGCATAAACCTCTGACAGGCTTGTCATCTTGTAAAGTGAGGAGATCTAATTTACACACATAACTTCAAGGGCCTGTCAATGTAAGAGCAGAAATTGTCCTGTAGCTTGCAAAATGAACAACAGAAATGGCTCCCTCCTATATCTTGGGTTCAAAACACACTGCAGAAATAATCCCGTTTGAGACTACTTTAACTGCCCTGGCTCAGTGCTAGGGAATCCTGGGAATTATAGTTTTGTGAGACATTGAGCCTTCTCTGTCAGAACACTCTGATGCCAGAATAAACTGCAATTCCCAGGACTCCTTTGATGCAGATCTTGTCCAACTCACCCAGGCTTGCCTCGGCCAAAATGAGGTACGCCGGCACCAGTTCCCCAGAATCCGAGCCATGAACGCTGATGCTGAACTTGAGAGAATGCAGAGCTGCTGGGATGGCCTCCTCATGTTTGCCTTCGAACAAATAATTCTGGGCGACTGTGTATGTCAACCCTGCCAGAAATGTCTGTAAGAAAACAAGAACAAATGATCAGGCACACTGCCCGCTCCCAGCTGCAGTTTTTATTTTCTACGTTTTAACAACCAGTTTTTGTACTTAGTATTGCTAGACAGAGAGCCAGCATGGCTTAGTGGTTTGAGTGTTGGACTATGACTCTGGAGAGCAGGATTTGATTCCCAAGTTGGCCATGAAACCCACTGGGTGACTTTGGGTCAGTCACATTCTCTCAGCCTCAGGGGAAGGCAAACTTCTTCTCAACAAATCTTGCCAGGAAAACCCCATGTTAGGCCTTCAGGTAGCCACAAGTCAGAAACACCATAAGTCAGGCTCACAGTTCCAAACTGTATTTCCTTCCTTTCTTCCTCATTTTCTCTGGGCCGTGAGGAAAATAATAACAAATCAAATAACTCCTAGGTGTTACTTTTTTAAAAAAAGAATGAAAACATCAAGGCTTCAACACTCTATACCAGGGGTAGGCAACCTTTCCCCTTTAAGGGATGAGGGACTTCAGCTCCCAGAAGCCTCAGCCATGTTGGCCAATAGTCCCATGTTGGCCAATAGCTCCTGGGATTCTGGGAGATGAAGTCCCTCGGCCCTTAAAGGGGAAAGGTTGCCTACCCCTGCTCTATACGTTAAGCACACTGACTTAATAGCATTGAGTCATCAACTATCCCCCATTCTGACCCCTCTAAGAAGTTACCTCTCTGGTTATCTTTTGTTCCTGGCCATGTTTCTTCTCTTTCTCCGAATTGTAAAAAGGTGATGCTGTACGCAGAGGAATGAGCAGCTGGCAGATCTTCTCATGGATGCTGACCCAGTCGGCGCTCTGGTGCTCCACTTCACTAAAAGGAAATGAGAACTATTGTTATTAATAGCCTCCAAAAGCCTCTTATCCCCATTACCAGCCTATGGTTGCTGTTGTTGTGTGCCTTCAAGTCATTTTTGACTTATGGCAACCCTAACCCTATCATGGGGTTGTCTTAGCAAGATTTGTTCAGAGGGAGGTTTGCCATGGCCTTCTCCTGAGGCTGAGAGAGTGTGACTTGCCCAAGGCCACCCAGTGGGTTTCACGCCAAGCTGGGAATGCAAACCTGGTCTCCAGAGTTGTAGTCCCATGTAGTTTGACATAGCTCCATTCTATGGAATCATAGGATTTATTGTTTTTGCAAGGCCTTTAGCCTTTGCCAAAGAGGGATGGTGCTTCACCAAACTACAAATCCCAGGACTCTGTAGGATGGAGTCACAGAGGTTAAAGTGGTCTCAAGCTGCATTATTTCTGGCAGTCTGTAAAGTCCCCAAGAATCTCAGGATTCCATAGGATGGAGCCACAGTCGTTAAAGCGGTATAAAACCGCGTCATTTCTGCAGTGCGGATGCACCCCCCGGGTCCAAGCTTTGGGCCCAGGGCCCCCAGAGGGAGCTGCCTCCCTCCTCACCAGTAGTAGGTGACCCTGCAGGCCCCGCACCGGACGGTGGCTGGCCCCAGGCAGAGCTCGCAGAAGAGCCTTCGTCCCCGGGGCAGAGACAGCGGCTCCACCCGCTCCGTCCGCATCCCTTCCCACTCAGGCCTCCGGTTGCTAGGGACGCCGTTGCTAGGGCCGAACCAGGGGAGGGACTTCCGGCGCGCTACCATAGAGCTGCTACAGGGGCCTACCTATCGTTCAGCGGCTAGAGCGTCCTAAAGGAGTAACCATAGAGAGGGAGAACGTAGAGCGGCTCCACTCCCGGAAGTCCTCCCTTTTCCCAAGCAAAAATGTTGCAATGGGTACATCTACGTTAAGGTGCAGAAATAATCCAGTTTGACACCGCTTTAACTGCCATGGCGACCCCAAGGCGAGCCTATTACAGGGTTTTCTTGGCAAGATTTGTTCAGAAGAGGTTTGCCCTTGCCTTCCCTTGAGGCTGAGAGAGTGTGACTAACCCTATATATACTTGTTTTAGAAATTGTGTGTATGTGTGTGTGTGTGTGTGTGTATATATATATATATATATATATGAATTTCTAAGACAAGAATATAAAACAAGGATATAATAATAATAATAATAATAATAAAATTTATTCATAGCCCACCTCTCTCTGAGGATCGATATATATACTCTTTTAGAAATTCTTGTGTGTGTGTGTGTGTGAGTATATATATATATACACACATACACACACACACTGTATGTGTATATAAACATAAACAAGAATATAAAACAAGAACATATATTTATTTGTTTTATATACAGACATACAGGAAATACACACACACACACACTGTATGTGTATATAAACATAAACAAGAATATAAAACAAGAACATATATTTATTTGTTTTATATACAGACATACAGGAAATACACACATATATATAAGCAAGAATTCTAAGGGTATAAAACAAGAATATACTATATATATATATATATTTATAAGCAAGAATTTCTAAAACCAGAGTATACAACAAGAATACTACCTATCTATCTATACACACACACACACATGAATGGGAGAAAGGAGGGCTTCCGGTTGAGGAAGTCAACAGAAAGCGACGAAACAGGGGTTGCTGGGCAACGCCAGGAGGGCGGGGCGGGGGTAGGGGCGTGGCTTCCTGCGCCCCTCCCACTCCCGGAAGCGGAAGCGTCCGAGGGGCGGGGCTTGCCTGCCTGCCTGCCGGCGCCGCTTGCTGAGTCTGAGTCCTCCTCCTCGTCGGCGATGGCGGAGGCTCCTTCGTGGGAGTCTGAGGCGGAGGGCCGCGTGCGCCGCTGGGCGGAGGGGCAGCGTTCCCGGGGCCGGCTGCGGGTGGCGCTGGTGACCTCCGGCGGGACGCAGGTGCCGCTGGAGGCGCGCTCGGTGCGCTTCCTGGAGAACTTCAGCAGCGGGCGCCGCGGGGCTGCCTCGGCCGAGCGGCTGGTGGCGGCGGGCTACGGGGTCTGCTTCCTGCACCGCGCCCGCTCCGCCTTCCCCTGGGCCAGGAGCGCCCTGCCGGCCCCCGGAGCCGCCCTCCTCGACCTCCTCCACGAAGAAGAAGGAGAAGGAGGAGGAGGCGGGGAGCCGGCGGTGCGCGTGGCCCCGGGCGCGCTCCCGAGGCTGGTGCCCGCCCTGCGCGCCTACCGCCGGGCCAAGGAGCAGCAGGCCCTGCTGGCCCTCGAGTTCACCGGGCTCCAGGAGTACCTGGCCCTCCTCCGCGCCGCCGCCAGGGCCCTCGCCCCCCTCGGTGAGACCACAGCGGGTGGGAGTGAGTGCCTTGGCGGAGAAAGGCAGCCTTTTTTCCCCTTTAAGGGCCCAGGAGGGACCCCGGCTCCCAGAATCCCAGGAGCTATTAGAGGCCAACGTGGCTGAGGCTTCTGGGAGCTGAAGTCCCTCCTTGGCCCTTAAAGGGGAAAGGTTGCCTACCCCTGGGATACACAGTCCTAACCCCCCCCCGCCCCGATTCACAGGGGATCCATTCCAGACACACACACACGAAATCCCAAATCCTCAAGACCCATTGCTTATAATGGGTGCGTGCTCCCCTGTGCAACACACACGCCCCATTTTGTCCTTCCTTGCTTGCCGTCCGCAAAGGACCGAGACCGCAGACGCCAAGTCCGCCAACAGAGAGGGACGAGCGTGCTTCAATGCGTTTGTCCCTCCACATTTGCTAGGTTTGTGGGGCGAGCGTACTTCAATACACTCATCCTTCCACATCTGCTAGGGCTAGGGGCACAGGGCGCCTGTGAAGGCGGGGAAACCACACGTAACAAAAACACAATGTCTTGACCTGAGAGAACACCTCTCTAGGATCCTCTAGGTCAGGTGTAGGCAACCTTTCCCCTTTAAGGGCCGAGGGACTTCAGCTCCCAGAAGCCTCAGTCATGTTGGCCAATAGTCCCATGTTGGCCAATAGCTCCTGGGATTCTGGGAGATGAAGTCCCTTGGCCCTTAAAGGGGAAAAAAGGTTGCCTACCCCTGCTCTAGGTCCTCCAGTGCAACTCTGTGGTCAACATCTGCCAGACACTGACCCTAGAAATGCCTAGTTGCACCGGAGGACCTAGATATTCCTAGAGAGAACATATTAAAAACCCGTGAATAATCCATAGCAAACCTCCTCTGAACAAACCTTGCCAAGAAAACTCCATTGTAGGATCACTGTAAATCAGAAACAACCTGAAGGCACACAACAACAACAACAAACAACAAGAAACCTTGCATGGCAGCCATTTGGTGCTGCAGTCATTTTCATGAATAATAAGGAACTGAGTGTGTATTTGTGTATATTGCTGTAAAGTGGAGTGGGGATTTTGCAGCAGTTGAAGTCACAGCAAAAGTACATCAAAAGACAGTCATACGAGTTTGCATTTCTTACAGCGTAGGCTGGGTAGAAAACAACCAAAACAAAGGAGGGATGGTTTAGCTCTGGCTGAAGGAAATAAGAAGACCTGAACAGTTTATTTTCGAAAGGCGAAGGCCCGTCTTTGTATGGATGTTACGCCATCTCTCTCTCTCACTTTCTCGCTTCTCCCCATTAGGTTCCAGTGCCATGTTCTACTTGGCAGCTGCTGTGTCTGATTTCTACATCCCTCCTTCAGAGTTGCCTCAACACAAGATCCAGTCTAGTGATGGACCCCTTCAGGTGAGAGCCTAAACCCTTGTTGGGACTTGGTTCTGGAGCAGCTCCTGGTTTACTGGGTCTGTAACAGAAATCTGTACAGTATTGGAACAAGGTACAGGGAACCTCATTCCACCTAAGACATTCCACCTCAACATTAGGAAGAATTTCCAGGCAGTAGGAGCTCTTTGACAGTGGAAGATGCTGCTGCCTTGGAGCGTGGTGGAGTCGCCTTCTTTGGAGGTCTTTAAAGAGAGGCCGGGTGGCCATTTGAACAGGGACAATGGCTTCCCGACTCACTACACACATTTCAGCACTATCTGACCCCATCCTTGG
>CM034715.1:10331572-10392725 GCA_020142125.1 Phrynosoma platyrhinos | reverse complement strand
AGCAGCATGAGCTTTCGTAGACTTCAGTCTACTTCCTCAGATGCATTTCGGAAGTAGAATGAAGTCTACGAAAGCTCATGCTGCCAACTTATTTCTTTAGTTAGTCTCAACTAAATAAACTAAATTATAATATCTCTCTACATACTGATTCTGCAGACTAACACGGCTATATCTTTGAATTCTACAGATTTATTTGACCATCCCTCCTGGCCCCAGGGCTTCCCTGGACCGAGTTACTAAATACTAATGCAGAGAGGATTCCTCTTCTGCTCTTGAATTGTGGCTTGTCTTTCAGTCTCACGCTGAAGCATTGGCGAAAGAGAGTGCCTTGCGCAAACAAGCTGAGCAAGACCTGGATGAAGCTGCACAGAGGCTGAAGGGGGCTCATGACAAGATCCAGAGACTGACGGAGGAACTGGATGCACAGAAAGGGGAGGTGAGCCAACTGGGTGAGTTCAGCTCCCGTACTCTGGTTTATCTTTGTCTGCATTCTTGTTTTCTTTTACAGAAAATGACAAACCATTGCCTTTAACCAGACACATGCCAATTAAGCCTCTAGGGTTGCATCCACACTGTAGAATTAATGCAGTTCGACACCACTCGAACTGCCATGGCTCCATCCTATGGAATCCTGGGATTTGTAGCTTGTTTTGGCACCAGAGCTCTCTGACAGAGAAGGTGAAACATCCCACAAAACTGCCATTCCTAGAATTCCACAGCACTGAGCCATGGCAGTTAAAGCAGTGTCAAACTGTATTAATTCTGCACGGTAGATGCAGCCTAAGACATGGGTGGGGATCATGTACCTTGAGCCCCTCTTGTGGTCACCAAAACTGGTTTTGTACTCTCTGGGCATTCTTGGACAACCCTGATGTCCCTGCTGGTTTTTGTTTCTTTCAAGAAGAAGGAGAATTGTCACTTCTGGTAGCCTCTAGGAGGGCAATGCTATTTTAAGACAAAATTGGATGGTCATATTTTGGGAGGGCGGTAGATATGTCTACTTACAACACAAGGGGTTGGATTCGATGGCCCACTTGCTGGGTGCATTGCTGCCATTTTTTTTTTCTGGACCAGAAGTGACTCCCAAGTGATTAAGGGAGCCAAGTAGTTTTTCATAGTTTTTCTGATGGCTCTTGTATTCTCTGTCAATACAGTATTTTGATTCTGCTGTTTGGTATCTAAGCCATTTACCAAAAGTGTTGGTCAAACACTTTTGGGGGAAGGGTTTGAACTCCTTCAAAGTTTATCTCATTTCTATTTTACAGTATCCGGTCATTGCAATATGATCCACGCTGCCCACTCCATTTCACCTCCAACAGTTGCATTTTGCATGAGTCAGGGTTCTGTTTTGGAAGGATTTTGTATCCTGAAAGGGAAGACATCAGTGGTTTTAATATGCTTCAACATCACTTATTAACTGGATGGAATGTACTGGCACAGAGATAGGGTGGCAGACCCTTGTTTCCATGGTTTTCAAAGAAGTTCAGACAAATCCATTGACAAAGGGAAGACAGTCACTGAAAGGCATGAAGGCTGGTTTGTTTCCTTGAGGACCCCAGGCGAATTTCAGTCACTCATGAGTAGCAGGAGAGAGCTCTCTTGTCCTGACTGTGGACTTGTCTTTGGGCCTCCACTCTGGGAAACAGGATGAGGCTTTGGAGCTGATCCCCCTGGGCTCCTCTTTTCTTCTTATTTCTAGGGGTTTCCTTCTGGAGCCTTTGGCGGTTGACCCCTTTTCGTCTGGGCGAATAGTGTTGCAAAGCCACCAGAGAGCATCCAGCTATTGTAAGTTTCAGAGCGGTTGCTCTACTTGGCATCACCCAGCCTCCGCTCGTGTTTTGGTTGATATACAGACACACACTCATTTAGGGAAGCTTTTTCATCAGGGGGCACGTACTCAACAACGTGCTTCTGCTTCCAGAGAAAACTGCCACTGCATTCCTCCTCTGAGTGACCCTTTGGTACAGTGAGCCAAGGAGAAATTTTATTGTGACTTACAAGTCATGCATCTGGGCACCTTTCTGTGGAGCACTGGCCTTTACGGAGCAATGCTATATGTCTCTACTCTGAAATAAGTTCCATTGAGTTCATTAGGGCTACCTCTCAGGTAAGTGGGCACAGGTTCTTAACTCTAGTGTTTAGAGTGGCTCCTATTTTTAAGGGTAATTTTTGAGATTTTGGATCGACTGTCTTGGTTAGTTTGACCTCTGGATTATTTGATAAGTCTTGCAGTTATTAATAATGTGTTGAATCTTTTGTAACAGATTGCTTTTTTATATGTAAGAGTATGTGTAAGCATATGTGCAGAGCTTTAAAAAGTTACATTTTTGGACTACAACTCCTAGAAGTCCCCAGTGACCATAGTAGCTGGGGAATTCTGGAAAGTAGCAAGCAAGCTCAAAGAGTATGTATTCTCCAATTTAAAGGTTCAGCCAGTCACTCCATGCCTCATAGCACTCCATTCCATTTCACTTTTCCATTTTTCTATCTCTCTCTTAAAGAAAGAAAGTCACAAAAGAGCATTTAATTGCTCTGAGAATGCTCACAAATCGTACTGTTGCCCTGAGCATGTGCGGATATCTTCCTTCTGTTTCGCCTTCAGCCTTTTAAAATGGTAGCTGTCCTGTCAGCTTTCATTTGTTGAATTTGTAGCTAAAGAGAGTGGTACATCTGTACCAGGATGGTATTGGAAAAACAAAGTGTTGTGTTGTCAAATGACAACACTTTGCACCATGTTGGGGGCCACTGAGAACCCTAATCTTCTAAGAACCTTCCAAGAATGATGACTCTCTGGATGACCTCTGATCTTGATGTCTTCTTTAGAAATTCCTGACCACAGTCTTCAGCTGGACCAAGAAGTCTCTGCAATACGCAACAGAGTCCAATTTCTCAACATGTCTTTCTTATCTGGCTACCTGGACCAGGTAAGTCTGGCTTTTACAAAGCTTAGGAAACAAGGAACTCTGATGAAGTCTGGACTTAGTCTGATTTTGGCTTGGGAACCAGTATTGTTGGGATGGCTGAATTCTGTTGCATTACCAGAAGCAACAGGGAAGTCACAGGTCACTTGCAGTAGCCTTGCCCCCATACTTTGGCATTATTATTTTTAAAAAGTAAGATAGAGTTAATTCTGATCCAAAAATAAGCAACCACACATATTTACAAAAGGTGTAATTCATCATGGAATGCCAATATGGATGTATCATTTCTGAAACCACCTACTAGCTTTTAATACTTCTTGTTCCTGATGAAATTTAGCCACATCCTTGGAAACTAAGCAAGGTCAGCCCTGGTGAGTGCTTGGATGGGGGACTGCCAATAAATACCAAGTGCTGGAGACTCAGAATAAGGAATCGGCAAAACCACCTCTGAAGATTCCTTGACTAAGAACACCTTGTGAAATTCACTGGGTTGCCATGGAGGCTTCTGGAGACTATTTCATTCCCCCATAATGAGCTGTTTTAATGCAGTCCTCTTTTGGAAAATTCAGGTGGCATTTGAAACAAAAAGTAAAAAATGGATCATATTGGTGTTTTCACTTTTCTCATCCTGCCATAGTTGATAAACGTCGTAATGGGGATCTCTTTTTTTGGCACTTTAAGGCTGAAAAGCTTGACAGTGAGATTCCCGAGCTGACTGAGGAGAGGCCAAGATACTTACTAGGTGAAACGGTTGAAGCTGAAGAGGTATTGTAGATTTTTTTAAAAAGTGTTCGATGGTTTTGGTTATATGCTGGTTTCTCCAGAGGTGGCATGAATTCCTTCCTTTCATCCTTATATGTAGGTGGGTTAAGCTAAGAGAGACTCATTGGCTCAAAACCACAAACTCAGTTCAAACACTCAGTGGTTGAGTAAGAAATTTCAACCCACGTGTCCCAGATCTGTGTCTACCACTCCATGTTGGCTGTGTGATCCGTCTTTCAGTAAGGTGGAAGATGAAATGCAACAATATCTTCAGCATGTCGCTTTGTCAATAGGGAGTTCTCACCATCCTCTGGAAGCAATAAACAGTGCTGCTTCCATTCCCTTTGCTTCTTGACTTGAAAGCTCAGTCTCATAACCCCACCACTTTTAGGATGTTTGCTTGACATTTTCCTATTACAGTAGGATTGGTGAACCTTCCTCCTTCATAGATGTTTGTAATCTTCACTCTCATGAGCCTCTCCTAGCACAGTTAATAGTAAGGGACTGTGGGAACTGAAGTCAGCTCAGTTCAGTTTTACTGTAAAAAATAAAACATTTGCCAACATCCAGTGATGTACTTCCCTATCTTGCTTCCAGAGGATCATGGCAAAGTGATGCTTCAACAGCACTGAAGAGCCTGGGTCTGGAAATAGCCACAAAAAGCAACTTAAAGCTCATGTTTTGCCTGTAGAAGGACTCAGGTTCATTGTCGTTGTGTGCCTTCGTTGTGTGCCACATGGCAACCTATGACAGGGTTTTTTTTTTTTTTGGGCAAGTTTTGTTCAGAGGAGGTTTGTTTTTGCTTCTGAGGCAGAAAGAGTGGGACTGGCCCAAGGTCACCAGTGGCTTTCCAGAGCCAAGTGAGGATTCAAACCCTGGTCTCCAGAGTCATAGTCTAATGCTCAGACCACTACACCACATCCAGCCCCTAGTATTTCCAGGTTGAGCTAGAAAGTACATTGACTTGAGCATCTGCAGAGTTGCTGCCAAATTACACACGCAGGTGATTCATCCAGGTATAAGGCAGCTTCCAGAGCTACCAAATGTCTTTTCATTGCAGGGTGAAAAAGGAATGTTGGAGACCAGAAAGGCAAACGTTTTGGATGAAGCTGCCTCAGATCTTGAAAATACCCAAACCCTTCATAAAAGGTGAATGGCCTAAACCTAAAGGTTATGAAACTAAGCAAATGTACTAAAAAGCAGGTAATTCTCTCCTTCTCTTCTTAAATAGCGCAAATCTTCCTTTTTCTTGAATGCGCTCTTCTATTTTCAGCCAAAGCCCAGAATCTGAAGTGACATGACATCACTTCCAGCCCATGGGGGTCATGGGGAGAAATGGCCTCCATTCTCATTGTAGTTACCTGGCCCTTTTCTAATATCTGGATAGAAAACTGGTGAAGAGTCCCTCAGTGAGCATTACAATGGAGCTGGGATTTGAATGTAGGGCCTCAGGCCATTACACCATACAGGCTCCTAAGCTGATAGCCCCCTGTTCAAATGCTGACCATTTCCAGTCCCTTCTGTTCAACCCTGTTCTCCTTGGACGCAGATGCCAGCAAGTGATTGTAGGCATCGAGTGTCAAAACTCGCAGCTCTTGCACAAGCTGCAGAAGCTGGAGAGGGAACACGAGGACCTAGTAGAGCGGAACGAAGAGCTGGAGTCGCTCCTGGGAGAGACACAGAACCAAACCAGAGATGAGCGCGAGCTCTTTGAGTGTGAGATGGATGGGCTGCAGAGGAAGGTAACCAGGATGGCCAGCCGGCTGCCATCTTTTTCACCTCTTCCTTCCTACCTCTTTCAGTGTCTCTTGTTTCCCTCTTCCTGATCTCGCAGTCGGTAAGACCTGCTTGACTCATTCACACCATTGCAAGCAGAGCTGAATTTGACCTGTGCAGGCAGTTTGCTTGGTGTTTTTGATGTTTTGGCACCAGGCTTTTATCCATGGCCAGGTGAACACATAAGCAGTCAGTCTATAAATTATAGAAAATCTTTGGAGGGATGGAAGGTCGTTTTTGTGGTTTGAGCCATTCTAAAAGGCAATTCAGAACAGAGACGGGGAATGTCAGGCTGTGAGGTTCAAACTGGCCCTCCTGTGGCTTCCGTAATCCACTTTTCTGGGCTTCCATACTTTCCCCCATAATTTGGTGGTTTCCAGCTTTTGTACATTTTTTTCCCAATTTGAAAAGACTTCAGAGCCTTTTCTGAGATTTTATTTCTGAGGCTTAGTTACATGTGGTAAGAGTCTAAAACTAATATGTGCTCAGTTTTTTAGTCCCCAAATCACTTTTTTTTTTAAAAAAAAAAGTGAGGGTGGGGGCTGGCTTGAGGGACTGGTGGGAAGCATTGTGGATCTCAAAAGTTGGTTTCAGGAATTGTGTGCTTCTGCAAGGTAGCCCTATCCTTGCTCTAACCTCTGAGATGGATTAGGATAATTGTGCAAATCGAACTATTGATATTCTGGCCCAAATAAAATGTATGAGACTCTTTGTTGACTTTTCTGCAACCAATGAAATTGGTTTTAGCTTGGTTTTCTTTTAATAAGAAAATCCACAGAATCTCTCTCTCATTGGTTTGTTCAAGATCTCACATTTAGAGGCAGAATTATGTCAAGCACAGAAGGTGAAATCAGAGGGAGCTACTCAAGACACGACGAAAGAAGTGTCCAGTTGCCAAGAGGCAAGGAGCAATGGAAAAGGGGGTACTGGCAGTGGTGTGTGTTGCAAGATTGGGAAGGAGGTGGGAGAGAATATCTACTGGGCTTTGCCCTTCCTCCCATGCCTATCCTCATGCCTTTTCCACAGCTGAAGGGTTGTGATATCATTGGTTGCAGATGCCAAAAACTCACCATGAGAAAGTTGAAGTGCTAGAAAGTAGACTTTTGGAGGAGAGGGAGTGGAGGAAGCAGCTGGCGTGTGACCTTGAAGTGACACAGAAAGCTCTGAAAGATGAGCAGAAGGTGCGCTGTTCCAAAATGGTTTGTTTGTTTGTTAGTTACAGTCATGCCCCAACTTATCGCTCCTTTCACCCAGCAAACCCAAGGCACTATACATGGCCCTCCTGCTTTCTCTTCACAACAGATGTGGCAGGTGGGCCAGGCTGAAAGAGAGTGACCATCCTGAGGTCACTCAGGGCGTTTCATGGCTCACTGTGGATTTGAGTCTGTATCTTCCACACCATAGTCCAATGATGATACAACATATTTTTCTAGAATACTTTTCTAGAACTAAGCAGTACGTTATCTATTTATTTGACTATTTCCTTGGGGAAGAGCTGTTAGGACTGAAAAGTGGCATTTTGGACTATAATTCTCAGAATCCCCTAGCCAGCATGGCCACTGGGGAACCTGTGGTCTAAACCAGGAGCTTTTCCTCAGGTCTTCTTGCCCCATGCCCAGTTAAGTGTGTGTGTACAAGACTGATGTGCAAGTATTTTTTCAGCTAAAGGCTCTCTAATGAGTCTTCTTGCTCAATAACTTCCATGGTTGTTTTGCCAGGAGCTGCACAATTCTAAATCAGAACTTCTGCGGCTTTATAGTGAGATCCAGGGGCTCCGGGGAGCTGCAGAGGAAAGGGACTTTCTGCACATGACCCACGAGAAGCTGCAGCAAGAGAACTCACTATTTCAAACAAAGGTGAGTCCTCCAGGAAATTTAGCACTGCAAACACACACTAGTATGCCAGTCTTGTTTGATTCTGGAAGCCAGAGAAGTTAAGGGGTGAGGGATAACCAAAAATGTGCCCAGGTCGACTTTGTTCATCTGTAAGATGTCTGTTGTTTTTGTCGCAATAGGCTAAAACAGCTCTGCTCCTGGAAAATTTGGCCCTAGAGGCTCTTGAGGTGCCTTCTGTGGCCATTTTAACTGCTCTCCTCCTGTCCTGTCTGTCCTCCTCATGTAGGGCGCACCAGAAGAGAAACTCCTTCACCAGCAAGAAGAGCTCCAGCAGCTCCGGCATGACCTCCGGCGGGTCCAGAATTTGTGCAGCTCTGCTGAGAAGGAACTGCGCTATGAAAGAGACAAGAACCTGGAGCTGCAGAAGCACAACATTTTACTCCAACAGGAAAACATCAAGGTAGGGGCTATCCTTGAAGTCACAGAGAAGCCTAGCAAAAGCTCAGGCACAGTCGGGAGAGACAGGGCTATATTACCACTTCCAAAAAGATAGTTCTTTCTTGGAATGATTTATATTGATGGCAGGCAAAGGGAATAAGGTCAGCAGTGCAGCTGTTGGTCGCTGAGATGAGCTACTTCAGCTTGGTTGCAGGATCCCTTTTGGGTAGGATGAGGCCAGGAGTTCTCTCAATCTATGGGTTGCTCTGACTATACACAGCCAAGGCCCTCTAGGACAGCTCCTGGCTCAAGTCTCATGGCATTGTTTGGGCATGTCTGATCATCACTCAGATTGGCAAACTCTGGTCCTGTCAGCTGGCCAGTCACCATTTATGATGTGCATAATATTGGAGGACACCCTCCAACCCACAAAAGATGTTCATCCAACCAGTGTTTGCTTTTAAACTTTTGTACAAAAAATTATATATATATTTTAGCTGTACCCTGTTCTTAGTTCCTTGTAAGCTGCCTTGTATCCTATACAAGGAGAAAGGAGGGCTGTAAATAAAATAAATTTTATTTATTTATACGTTACTTGCAACTTGCACCTCTCTCCTTCCGAGCCCTGCTAAAAATGTGATCTACCTTCCTTTTCTCTTCAGACCAAAGCTGAGCTCAAACAGGTACAGCAGAAGCTTTCTGATTCCTCCAAGGCATGTTCGTCTCTCACCTCGCAGTGGGAGGTCAGTCATCAGAAGGTCAAAGAGCTGGAGCTGGAGCTGCTGAGGCAATCCCAAGCAGCAAAGCAGCAGAGCGGCCTGCAAGAGAAGCTTGCCCAGGAGAAAGCCCACGTGGCCAAAGCTGAGAAGAAGGTCAGTGGTCACATTTGGTTCAAAAAACCAGACAAATAATTCCAAGAAAGGTTTCATGCTGCTAATGAAAATGATAGGGACAGGACAACTCCATCTGTATTTTACATTTGTAGCTCAGAGCAGATCCATGTATGGGTGAAACTGGGGCCTCCTCTGAAGAATTTCTGAGCCACGATCCTGTAGACTCATGACTGGCAAAGATCCACAGTGCATGGATTTAAATTTTGTGCACTCACTTCTCCCAGAATGGATTCCTTCATGGTATAGCATGCAGATCTTGCAGTATTATGAACTGTAGCTTGCCGAGGTGGTTTATGCATTAAAACATCTGTGTGCTTGTTCAAAGCATTGTTCTGATAGTTTCAAAGAAGGAGTAAGGTCAGCCAGCCACGTTGTTAGGAGAGAGGTTATGTTTTCTTCTCCATCTGTTTCTGGATTCCTGTGGGCTTTGGGAAATAGTCATATTTTTACTTCATCAGTGTTAATGCCTATCAGGCTTCCAATAGGAGAATGTTCCAAAATCAGAGTGCCACCACCAAGAAAGCAACCCTGTGTATTGTTCCCACTTATGGAAAACAAAGGAAGGACTCTCCAGCAGACCTCTGTTCTTGCCCAGACATATATAAGTAGGCTATATTTTAAATTGTTTTCCTTCCCAGATTGTGGAGCTGCAACAAAAGCTGAAGGAATCTCACCATCAGCTGCGACTCTGTGAGACCCACATCTTGGGGAGGAAACGGCTGGAAGAGGAAATGAAGGAGCTCCGGGAAAAGGAAACGAATGCTCAGCGGCAGCTTCAAGAGGAGCAACGGAAAAGGTAGCATCCACTCTCTGTGCTGGGAAATATGTTCTCTCTAGGCCTTTTCTAGGTCCTCCAGTGTCATTCCATGGTATGCTTCCTTCGGAAGCGAGCACAGAGTTGTGCTGGAGCACCTAGAAATGTCTAGAGAGCTGTTCTCTCTAGGAATCCCTAGGTCTTCCAGTGTGACTCTGTGCTCAACTTCCGCCAGAAGTCATTCGTTTCAATAGAGCTTGCTATTATCTGTGGTTTCGCGTTTCCATAGTAAATCCGGGAATGTGTTCCCCATGGATATGGGAGACTTTTCAAATGCCCCTTTCCAAGCACAGGAAGGTTGGGGTTGGCACCCTCTTAACCCCTCCCAGGTTGTTCTTCTTCAGCGGGTGTGATGTTGTCTACCAGGAAGCTCCTGGATCAGCGGTTGGAAGAGCTCCAGCAGCAGCTCAGGCTCCAGCGGGAGAAAGAGGCGCAGCTGGTGAGGACGTGTGCGGAGCTGCAAGTTCAAGGGCAGCAGCAGGAAGCCCGGTTGCGGGTCCTGGAAGAAGAGAAGAAAACCCTCTCGAATGAGGTGAGCAAAGCCACAGTGCCTACAGAACATAGTCACTGCTTCTATTTTGCAGACAGAGCAGAGCTTGGCAAAGGAGATTAGGAAAAAAAAAGAGAGGACTATAGCTTCCAGACTCCCCCAGCCAGCATGGGTTGCTGTGAGGATCACCAACCACATGACTTCCATCTGGCTGGCTGGAAGCACTAAGAGTATCTGCTCCAACTGAATGTGCTGGAAAATTGACCAGGAACATCCCACATTTCTTTCTTCAGCATCTCCGTTGCCAAAAATACAGCCAGAAACTTTCAGAGCAGCTTTTAACATTGCAACAGGAGAAAGAAATCCTCCATGAAGAGTATGGGCACATCCTGAAACAAGTGGACATCTCTATCAGGTAATTTTGACACATCATTTCAATTTCTGTGCACCATGGGTCACTGAAAAATGAGAAGCAACACTCTGTGTCCCCCAAAGGGTACTGCAGTGGCAAAACCCAGATAATTCCACCTTAGAGTCATCATAAAATGGAAATGACTTGAAGTCACACAGCAACAAAGTCCCAACAGAGAAGATCAGTAACTTGAAAGATATATTCTGTGTGAGCTTGATGTGTTGATTTGAGCACATGTCTCAGGTGGGACTAAGCTGTTTCTGAAGCTGTCTTTGTCTCACCGCTCTTCTTAGGAAACACAATGAGCGGCAGCTGCGGCACAAAGCAAAACTCCGACGGGCCAAAGAGACGTTCATCTGCGAAGTGAAACAGCGCAACCTTCGCATCAGGCATCTTGAAGATGAAGTCAAGCTATCAAAAAGCCACACAGAAAAGGTGAGGGCCCACAGCAGGGATAAGGAAAGGGCAGCCTTGTGGAAGCCTGGTATTTGTAGCTTGGTGAGGTAATTAAATAAATCATTAGGAAGCAAAAATATGGAAAATACAGCTTTTTGTCCCCCAAACCAGCCGGTTCTCCAAAGTCCTGTCAAAACTGGTAAGTCTTCACCTGCCAACAGAGCCCAAAGAGTCCTGTTTGGTGCATGATAGTTAATTTCAGTGGATTTGTTTTTGAAGGAAACATATGACCCTCCCAAATGGCATTGGATTGCAATACCCAGCACTGTTGGTCATGCCGGCAAGTGCTGAATAGGAGTTACAGATCCAGAGGACTCCAAGTTCCTCCCTTCTCCTGGGGGTGTTCCAGTCATGGGTTTATGTAGCAGGAATGTTTGTGGTCATGTAGAAACCTGGAAATAGGATCCAGTCACACAGGTTTTTGTTTATTTTCTGCCTGGCTGTCTTGCCACATAGGATCATGCACTGATCCAACAGATGTCTACTGAGAATGAAAGGCTGTTGCAAGAGAAAAGGAAGCTCCTGCAACAGGCCCATGACCTTCAGGAAGCAGAGCGGAGCAGCAAACAGGTCCTCTGCACAATCCAGAACAGGTAAGATGACAACAACACCAAGGCCCTCTTTGAAATGTAGGATCAACCTACCATTCTGTCACGTCAGACCTTGGAATAGTTACCTTTTTTTGGACTATATCACCCAGAATCCCCCAGCCGGCTTGTGTAATTTTATACATTTTGTACACCTCTGTCTTTTATACATTTCTGTCACCTAATGGGAGACATGGCAGAGGTATATAAAGGATAAGAGAGGAGCTTATTTCTCTGTCTCATTCATAATACTAGGACTTGGTGGGTCATCCCATGAAACTGAATGGTGTGGGATTTGGGAGGCTTCAAAGGAGTTGAAACTCCAAAGGCTTCTTTACGCAGCACAGATTTAAACGGTGGAATTCCTTGTCACAAGATGTAGTGACAGCTGCCATTTTGGACCACCAGTAGGTCATGAGAACAGCATCTTCCATCTTCAATTTCCCAGCAGCTGATATCCAGAGACATCCTGCCTTTGATACAAGGGGAGATACACAAACTTCCTGAGCAGTAGCCATTGAGGGCCCTTGCTGCCCTGAGTTTATCCAGTCTCTAAATACTCTCTAAATCTCTCTTCAAAGTCCTCCAAGTTGTGGCAGCCATCTTGGGGCAGTGAGTTCCACAGCTGAACCATGCGCTTGCATTAGCTCTCCCCAGTGGAGCCAGTGTTGAGTTTTCTTCCTTGGCTAGCCCTTCCATATGGGATGAGGGAAATGTGGTGCTGACCCTTTCCTCCTCGCTCTATTGTGGAATTTTCCAGAGTTCAGTTTTTGGATGAAGAAAACAAGCAGCTTCAGGAACGGATCTCCCAGCTGACTGCTCAGGTTGGAATCCTGGAACGGACCCTGAGGAATATCCACAACCACAGCTTGGAGGTAGGAGGAAATGGCTTTTGCTTTATCTGTATAGTAGGGTGGTATGGGCAGGCCTCTGTCCCCACCATCTCCACTATCTTATTTTCTTGTGCAAATTTTCTGGTGGTTTAAATAATTGATTCATCAAGCACATCTAATATATATGGACTAACCATGTCATCCCATGCATGTCTACTTAGGAGTAACCCTCAGTCAATTCATCTGGATTTACTCCCACGCCAGTATACATAAGATCACAGCCTGAGAGGTCTCTAATTTGGTAAGAGGTCAAATCAGCCATTCCCTGGGAGTACATTCTCAAAATCCATTCATTATTCACCCTGGCCATGCAAGATGCCTTGTTTTGCCTCCAAAGTGTATTTTTCAAAACAAAACTTAAAAGTGAACCTCCAGCATTTCTAGTTTTCTCTGGGAAGTTGATGTGCAGTGGATATTGGTTTCTGGTTCTTCAGAATTGCCTGTTGTTGATCTTGATTTGGTAATTTTGTTTTCCAACTTGGGTAGGGCTGATTTAGGAAGCAAATGTTTTTACAGGTAACTTCCTAATTTGTTTAAATTTCTTTGATTTTCCCTTCCCACAGGAGCTGAAAAGCATTGGCTTCCCTGAGTGCCATCTGCAAAGCAAGATTCTACCCCTTCCCAACATCAGGTACTGTACTGGCATGCTCTGTGTACAAGGCTTAAACTTGGCTTTAAACCTGGTTTCTGTAAGTTTTCTGAGGGTAAATGGAGCCTCCATACTCAGAGGCACTGTGCTGATGATGATACTGGTTACTAAAGAGCAATCACACGAGATAGCTTTTACACTTTGCTGGTTGCATTTATTGGAGGCATCTCTGTGGGACAAAGGAATAGGAAACAGCTTCCAACATGATGGGGAATCCAGAGAAGTGAAAGGCTTTAGGTAAAAGTCCATCTTCTTTAGTGCTAGGATAAGGCAGTGATTCTCAGCCTTTGGGCCCTGAAAATATTTTGGACTCTAACTCTCAGAAAATCCAGTTGTCAGTGATAACCTTGGCATGGTCAGGTATACTCGAAGGTGACATTCAAAACCTCCCTTTCATTTTCTGGATGCCTCTGGGACTGTGTGATTTCCCCGAATTGATCTCTTTTTCCCATGGGTGGTGAGGGAAGCAGGGGCAAGGCCAGAGATGTTTAGGGTGAGACAAGGACACCATGAAATAGAGACCCATTCAGTGCTATCCATTTCCCTTCCAGCTTTTCAGTGACAGACCTTTTGGAGTCTAGTGGCCCTCTGAAAGCCATCCAGGCTGGCAAAGCTGAGGACACCATGGAAAGGATTCCGCTCTCCCCAATGCCTTTCCAGTCTCCAGAAATTGGCTACTTGAATGTGGCCTCCCCAGGGGAGCCGGCAGACTTTCACAAGGAGCAGTCGAGCGAACCCTTCTCCTCCGATGATGTGTGAGAGGATGGAAGTCAAGAGGTTTGAATGAGAAACGTGACACAACTGCCCTCCGTGGGGGTATCCCACTGCTCCCAGGTCATGCCAGTACTATTTCTCAGACTCTTGTTGTAATGAGGAAGAAACACCAACATCTTCCAAGTACCTAACTCAACAAATACTATTTTTGGACATGTATTGTTGTCATGAGTATTTATCTTGTACTAGATATAATAAATGTATATATTTTTGAAATACACTGCAGTTGGTACCAACTTTCTGAACTAGGACAGCTCAGAAGTTCCAGTTTTCCTTTGTGTTTTGCTTCCCTGAGCCCTAAAGCCTTGAGCTTGAATTATTTTATACATTGCCATTAGGACACTGCTGCGTGTACAAAATGGGTTTTTTAAGAGTGGAGGGAAATCTGCATCCTATTTCAAAAGTGAATTACACCTCAAAAGGCTTCCTGGAGAGGTGGTACATCAAGCTGGTCCTGGGGAATATGGAGAGGGAAGGGCACATTGAATTGGGACCAGAAACCAATGACTCGCCGTGTAGATGGCTCTGTAGTGGACCTGATATGGGTGGTGTTGGGTGAGAAGGAATAGAATGGAGATGGTGGGAGAGGTTACTAGGGAGACAAGAGAATGCAGCGGAACTGGGGGGGTTAGGACAGTTCAGGTGGGCAGCTGGAAGGAAGGAGGAATGGACTGAAGGGTTGGTAAGAAATGCAGTTTAATTCTTAACAGAACCCATGTGGGAATAGTGTGAACATCCCCACAGCATATTTCATTTTCTACAGTGTCTGTCGTTTTGGGCTTTTTTCACAATCAGAGCAATAGGATCCGAGCTCCCCACTCCATTTCAAACTCCGGACAGTTGTATTTTGCGACTGGAATCAAGAATCCTGTTTTGGAAGGATTTTGTATCCTGACAAGTAAGTCACCAGTGGTCTTTGTACAACTGAAAATACTTGGGTCCTCTAGCATTTGAGACTTTAAATATGGATATGGGATTTACTGTTACAAAGATAGGATGGCAGCCACCTGTTTTTATGCTTTTCAAAGGAGTTAGATACATTCATGAAGGAGGAAAAGACTGTCAAGTAATGGAAAGGTAGGGTGGCAGGTTTTTGCCTTTGAGGATCCAGGAGAATTTCTTTTGCCCATGAGTAGCAGGAGAGAGCTCTTGTCCTCTTCTCTTGACTGTGGACTTCTCTTTGAGTATCCATTCTGGGAAACAAGATGAGGCCTTGGGGCTGATCCACCTGGGATAATCTTTTCTTATTTTTAGGGATTTCCTTTTGGAGCCTTTGTCTGTTGCCCCCTTTCTTCCAAGCAGATAGTGCAGCAAAGCCAGCAGAGAGCATCCAGCTATTTTAAGTTCCAGGGCAGATGCTCCAGTGTGATCCCCCTCCCATTTGCTTTCATTGAGGCATAATTAACTGCACAACTGTGTCACTGGTTAAATACTTGTGGCTTGGACATGGTATTCCATCAGCGCATGTGAAGAAGAGAAGTTCAGTGCCACAAAAGTTCACTCTAAAATAAATCAGTTCATCTTAAAGGTGTCACTTGATTCCTCCTTTTCACACTGAAACAGACCAATATGACCTTCTCTTTGAAAACAGTTGCCTGCTGTCAACTGTGATGCTTCAAATCAGGGGCTACTGGAACAGTTCTACTAGCACCCTGTTGCCACTTACTATGCATACCAGGAATGGGAAAAATGTGGTCTGTGGGTAGAATGTAGACTCCAAACCATATTTGTGCCCCAGAGTATTTCTGCGGACACCCCAGAATCCCCAAATCATGAAAAATGGCTTTCATATCCTCCAAATTGCTACAATGCCATTAAACAAAATGGCAGTTTCCCTCATAAGAAAGCCTGAAAATATAGCAGGCTTTTGGCTGAAAAGCAAAATTGGAACTGACATGTCTCCATCAGGCAGTTGTTCATGCAGGAGGTAAATCTTTAGAAAAAGCAGTCATCTATTGCTCTCTTTCCCCTGTCCCCAATAATGACTTCATTGTCTTGCTATTTTCTTAGTCAGTGTCTAAGAAAATATGGCGGAAAATATGGAAGAAGAGGCAGATGAAATGGAAAACAGTGGTAAGTTGCACGCCTGCTCATTCTTTTGGCGACTTGGTACAATTGGAGGGTGTGCAAAGAGGATACCAGATTTGCTCCCTTTCCTTTGTGATTCTGTTTGGTCATTCATGGTCAGTCTCCCATCCAAGTACTAATCAGAGCTGACCTTGCTTAGCTTCCAAGATCAGACAGGATCTGGTCCATATTTAGGTCCATTGCCAGGGTTACACACCAGGACAGTAAAACCCAAAAACAAGGTGTGCACTTTGTGTATCATAAACAGCCATGAGGCACAAAACAGCAGCAAAGTTGCACATTTGGGGGCTTTCACTGGCAGTAGCGAATCAGTTATGGAAACCAGTCCTCCAGAGAGGGAATATCATGAGATGTTTATACCCTCCCAAGAGAAGTGACTCCCCGGATGCCTCGGTCATGGTCCTTTATCACCTTTAGAAATCTCAGAGCTACAGAAGGTGAGGGTGCGTAACATTCATCTGGACCAAGAAATCCTGGCATTAAGCAACAGAATCCGCTCGCTTGACTTGTCTTTGTTACCTGGATACCAGGAACAGGTAAGTCTTGATTACTAAAGTTTGGGTAAGGAACCCTGATGATGTTTGTCGGGTCACAGCTCCAAGGATTCCTCATCACTGGCTAGGGCTGATGGGAGTGGCAGTCCAAGATATGGAGCTCCACAGTTGCCCCTATCCCAGTTCTAATGCAAGGGAGCTATGGCATCGCAAACCCCACTCTCCAGAGTCATAGTCCAACACTTAAGCTGGTACACAACGCTGGGTGGCCTTGGGTTAGTCACACCCTCTCAGCCTCAGAGGAAGGCAACGGCAACTCCCTCTCTGACCAAACTTGCCAAGAAAACTCCTTGATAGGTTTATCTTAGGGTCACCATAAGTCGGAAACACCTCAAAGGCACACAGCAACATCAACATCATTATCATCATCATCATCATCATAATGATGATAGGGAGGATGTTGCTTACAACTCACTCCTTCCAAGCTCTGTTAAAAATGGCCTCCTCCTTCTTTTTCTTCTCAGCCTGAGTTGAGGCAGGTGGAGCAGAAGCTCTCGGATACCTCTGAAGCCTGTTCATCTCTCTCTTCACAATGTGAGCTCAGTGATCAGAAGACAGAAGAGCTGGATCTGGAGCTGGAACTGGAGCTGCTCAGGCAGTCGCAAGAGATGCAAGAGCAGACTGGCCTCCAGGAGAAGCTTGCCCAGGAGGAAGCCAGGCTGGCTGAAGCAGAGGAAAAGGTCAGTAGCCACCTTTGGTTCCTTGCCCACTACTTCCCTGGTCATTTCTTGGCAATGCTAATCTTCCATGTCAGATGTCCAAGTGGGGTTCAGGAAAGGAAGAGGCATGAAGGATAATATTGCAAATATACATTGGCTAGTGGAGTGCATTTCAGAAGAAAATCAATCCTTTTTATTATTATAGAAGATATAGTCAAAGTGCTAAAGTGCTTTAGTAATGTTAGACTACTTAAACATTAGTGTCATTTTCTTTTAGTGCAAATGGTCCTCTTTCCCTCCCTTGATTTCTGTTGAATCTGTGTCCTGCAAACAAGCTGTGTTTACTGGCAGTGGCCATCATTTCCTTTTGTTTAATTCTCTGATTAACCCTCTGGCCTGGCCAGTGCCTCTCTAATACAATATATTCTTCTCCTTCCCAGATTGCAGAACTGCAGCAAAAGCTGAAGGAATCTCAGCACCAGATGCAACTTAGTGAGACCCACATCTTGGAGAAGAAACAACTGGAAGAGGAGGTGAAAGAGCTCCGGGAAAAGGAAACGAAGGTTCAATGGCAGCTTCAAGAGGAGCAGCAGAAAAGGTAGCAACCACTCACTGTGCCCAGACATAAAATAACAGTTAAGTTTTAAAAATGTATAATACCAAAGCTAAAATGCAATGTCAGTTATGTTAAAAACGCATATTTAAAATCATTTAAAAACACAATACAAAAACACATGGTATCTGACATACAAAAATTAACAGGACACACCATTTTAAAAAGTATTCTGCCATATGATTAAAATCAGCCCAAAGTAAAGGAATAGTCAAGCTGCAATAAATAATAGCAAGGAGGAACATTACTTTTAAAAGGCCTTAACCAGTAATGAGAACGGATTGCTTTTTAAATGTCCCTTTCCAAGCACAGGGGTGTTGATGCTAGCACCCTCTTAACTCCTCCCTGGGTTGTTTTTCTTCAATGGGTGTGATGTTGTCCACCAGGAAGCTCCTGGATCAGCAGTCGGAAGAGCTCCAGCAGCAGCTCATGCTTCAGCGGGAGAAAGAGGCGCAGCTGGTGAGGACGTGTGCGGAGCTGCAAGTTCAAGGGCAGCAGCAGGAAGCCCGGTTGCGGGTTTTGGAAGAAGAAAAGAAGACCCTCTCCAATGAGGTGAGCAAAGCCACAGTGCCTGCGGAATATAGTCACAGCTTGGGAAAGCTGATATTTGGAACTACAGCCTTCCTAATTCCCCACTTAGCATGACCATACTGCTTAGGGGATTCTGGGACTTGTAGCCCCTCCATCACCTTTTCCATGCCCCCCATATTCCACAGATGGAAACCAGCACACTTGTGGGCCAGCAACATGAGAATGTGTGCAAGATGTCCAATTATATTAATAAGGGAGAACACACAAGCAAGGAGAGGCTGCATCAGTTCACGTTTGCCTCCTTGGAAGGGCAGAAATCTGCTTCCTCTTCCTCTTACTGAGTTAATGGAGGGCAAGTGACTTCTGTACTTTGAACCCAGTTTGCAGTAAGCTGAGGGCCAAGGGGGGAGGTGACAGAAGGAGAGAGAAACTGGGACATTTTAAAAGGAGCTGGAAAAGTAGAGGATTAATCAAGACTGTCTCTGCCAAATCAGAACAGTTGAAAGGGATGCCTTTCTGAGGTCTGAGATAAAGAACTGAGCCAGAGAGAGAGAGAGTTAGACAGAATGATTTAAGTACAGAAAAATACTTGGATAGCCTTATTTTCCAGAGTCAACTTTTTCCTGAACCAAGAAAAGCTGAAATCCACAATTGGTCTGTAGTGATGAAAACTATCCATATTGCCTTCGCACTTTGGCAAAATTTATTCCATGTTGGTCTTCTAGCCAGTTACTTGGTAGCTTGGAGTAGTCAAAGTGTCTAGTGCTCTGCCCCCACAAATAGTGCTAGAAAACTGACCCAGAGCCCCAAATCTTTCTTCCAGCATTACCACTGCAAAACACACAGCCAGAAGCTCTTGGAGCAGATTATCACCTTGCAACAGGAGAAGGAGGCCCTCTTCAAGGAGCTTGTGCACATCCTCAAGCGGGTGGACATAGCAGTCAGGTGAATACAGGCACAAGATTAATTAGTCCTCGGGCAACAGGGTTTTTTTCTTTTAAAAATCCTTTGCATTAATAGTCAGAAAACATCAGGTTTTTTGCCTGTGCAGCATGGGCCACTGAAAAACAGTAGGCTTTTTGGCTCAGAAAGTACCACTGTGGCAAAGATAAATAGATGGTACTTGAGTAGGTGGACCAGACAGATTCACAGTGGTTGTGGGGATGGTGGTGGAGGTGAGCCTTTTCAGGTGGCCAAAAATTTTCCCCTCCCTCTTCCAGCAAGATAGCTCTACCAGAGATGGGCCACAGCTTAGAAGATCGATTTTGTACAAGCTTGGCAGGCTGAGCTGTTTCTGAAGGTGCCTTTGGCTTGCCTTCCTCTCTTTCTCAGAAAGCACCATGAGCAGAGGCTCCGGCACAAGACCAAGCTCCGGCGGGCAAAGGAGATCTTCATTTCAGAACTGAAACGACGCGATGTCTGCATCAGGCATCTTGAGAACAAGCTTCAGTTGTCAAAGTGCCAAACGGAAAAGGTGAGGACCTGCAGTGGGGGTGAGGAAAGCATGTCCCACTGGTCAATTGTGGCCCCTTGACTCTGCTTTTGTGGCCTCTGGAGGCTCCCTCCCCATATATTTTGTAAAAAAAAATTGCTCAGGAAACTTGAAGCACGCACAAATGAAATGTCAATGTGTGAGGTGTGAGGGGTTTTCCCACTGTGTTGTGGGGTATTAAAAACACCTGACTCCAAAGGAGTGTTTGCATACTCAGAATCCACCCAAACACACAGAGACAGAACTCTGGGAGGGAAAGGTTGAATAAAAGTAAAATAAAATCAGATTTTTTTTTACTTTTTGTATTGTAGAATGTCCTCTGACTTCCAGTGAATACTAGTGTGTCCCTCAATGGAGGAAATTTATTTATTTTATGGATTATTCACAGGATGGGATCCAAGGCAGCGTGTTTCATAATTCCATCCAGAGCACATCCTTTCTCCTTTTCTGCCTCATAGTGTGCAAAATGAAATGGCATAGGAATTTTTGTTTGTTTTCTGTACTTGACAAAAACGTATGACCCATCAGATGGCGTTGCACTATAGCTCCCAGCAGCCCTCACCACTGACCATGCTGACTAGAGCTGAATGGTCATGTCAGTCCCATCAGGTGGGTTTAAGATTCCTTCTCCCTGCTCAGGGTGTTCCCACCATGGTTTTTGGAGTTTACGCAGCAGAAAGGGGATATTGAATCAGACAGAATACTGGAAATTTAGTCATGGAGGTATTTCTGCCCTGCCCTCCATACAATTGTGTGTTGGCCCAACAGATGTCCACCATGAATGGAGAGTTGCTGCAGGAGAGAACAAAACTCCAGGAGCAGCTCCACGACCTGCAAGAAGCTGAACGGAGCAACAAACAGTTTATCGGCACAATCCAAAGCAGGTAAGGTAAAATCAAGGCCTACTTTCAAACATACCCTCCAACATTTCACAGATGAAAACTGGGACACATGTGGCCAAGCAACCTCAGAAGCTAGGGGAGGCTGGAGCAGTTTGCTTTTGCCTGAGTTTACTGGAAAGGACAAGATTTCCCTCTCCTCTCCCATTGCTGATGTAATTGACTGCAGACTTCCTTTGCACCGCATGTAGTTTGCAGCAATGGAACTTGAGGACAAAAGGGGTATGTGGGAGGGCGAGAGAGGGAGAACGGACATTTAAAGAGCAGCTGAAAAAGTGGTATGACAGATGTTTAACTGGGACTATCTCTGCCAAATCAGGGTAGTTGGAGGGTATGTACTCTGATGTGACTCAGCCACATGTACTTGCTTTTATCTGTTGGAGAATATGCACACAGCCTTTCTGACTAGTAGCCATCAACAGTCCTCATCTCAATTCATCCAACTGCTTTTTAAAAGTGCTTCAAGTAGGCCGCCATCTTGGGCAGTGAGTTCCACAGTTGAACCATGAGCTTGCATTGGCTCTCCCCAGAAGGATCCAGGGTTTCTTCTTTGGCTGATCCTTCCTTCACCTCAACACCCCATGTTGGGTGGGGCAAATGGAAGCACTGATACTTTTTTTTCTCCAACTTGGAAATTCCCAGGGTGCAGTTTTTGGATGAAGAAAACAAGCAGCATCACGAACAGCGCCTCCAGCTGGCTACTCAAGTTGGCAATCTGAAGCAAGCCTTGAGGAAGATCCATGGCCAGAACTTGGAAGTTAGAAAACACTTTGGTTTTATTTGGGGCAGAACAGGGATCTAGGTCCCCTACCCGTACCATCACTAGGTGCCCACCATCACCTGCTGTGAGGGATAAGGACCTCTGTCTTCTGGGGTCCAGTAGATGTCTTTGTAGCCCTTCTGGACTCTGGTGTGTGTGTGAGTCTTCAACCATTTTCACTATTTGTACCCTACCTTTCCTTCCAAAAGGAATTCCAAAGTGGCTAACAATGCAGCAGAAAGTTCAACAGAGAAGCACACCAGCCTAACAATGTGCAGTATTGGGACATGCAATAGAGCGTCTACTAGAAATCTCAAATATTGGGGAAGCTCATCTGGGCAATCTGAATTAGAACATCATCACACCAATGACAGATTAGGGTTGAACATCATCACATTTTGAAGGTGTGAAAACACAGGCATTGCAATCATTCCTTCAGCTACAGAACCTTGCAGTGGCGGTTGACTTTCATATCAGTGGCGTGGCAAAACCATTCCAGGATTTGGCAGACTTTAATGGAGCTTTCCAAGGTGCTGAGCCTATTTGGAAATAGAGCTCAGTTCCTATGAAACCTGGGTTAAAACCTGCATCACTGGCCATGGACATGGGATCTAAGAGTTGCCACCAGAAAGGGAGTTGCCACCACCCTTGGAAAGGGAGAATTTCTGCATATTTTGGTCTAGCCACTGTGGGAGATATAATATAGCTGCTTCCCCCAGGGAAAAAACAACACCTTTTTTTCTTTTATGGAGAATTGCAGACCCTGCAACTTTCCAACTTGAAAAGAATCCACCAGATGTTTCATTTGCACACACACACACCAAGTGCATTGCTGAAAACAAAACTTAAAAGTGGTCTTCTAACCAGTTTTAGTTGAGATAGTGACTTCCCTTTTTTACAAAAATATCTTTCCCCTGCTAGGAGCTGAAAAGCATTGGCTTCGCTGAGTGCCAGCTGCAAAACAAGATTCTACCCCTTTCCAACGCAAGGTACTGTACCAATGTGTTTTGTGCATGTGCTGAGGAGTGTTGTGAGGTTTTAAGGATCTGCATGCAGAAACCATGCACTCAATTCCCTGTAGCAGACAAGCAATAAGAGGCTTAAGCATGACTTTAAAATGGGATTCCACAAGCCTTCTGAAGATAAACAGAGCATCCATATTCAGAGACACTGTACCCCTGATGATTTGGTAATTGGAGTGCAACCATAGGAGAGAGTTTCTCCCTTCAAGCCGCCCCTTATGGGTTCACTTTATGAGCTTGCATAGAATCATAGAATCATAAGGCTTAGCTCCCTTTATGGGTTTACTCATTATCCTGTTTACTAAAGAGCAACTTTTCTTTCACACTTTTCTAGCAGCATTTATTGGAGGCCAAGGATGGGGAGCAACTTTTGCAATGAAGGTTGAATTGGAATTAAGTTCTTGGGGGGCAGTCAGAGGGTACCTGGGAGCCACAGGCAAAAGGGTAGGGCAACAAATGCTAGTATATGTCAGCATCAGGTGCTTACTGCAAGGAACAAAGAGCACATCTGCACTGCAGTGCCACAGCGGTCTGATTCCACTTTGGAGATGTGTAGGGGGAGACAAGGATCCAATCTGCATTGCAGAAATGATGTATTTTGACACCATTTTAACTAGCATGGCTCATTGCCTATGGAATTCTAGGAAATTTTCATTTTGTAAAATATTTAGCTGCCTCTTGTCAGAGAGCTCTGGTGCCACAACAAACTGCAAATACAAGGATTCCATAGCATTGAGGCATGGTAATTAAAGTAGTGTCAAAATGAATTATTTATGCATTGTAGTTTGGGTCATTGCCTACACACCTTACACACCTCTGCTTTGCAAATACCTGGAGGATTCCATAAGATGGAGCCATGGCAGTTAAAACAGCATCAAAATGCATTATTTCTGCAGTGCAGATTGGCTCTTCGTCTCATCCTACACACCTCCGCTTTGCAAATATCCAGATTCCATAGCACGGACCCATGGCTGTTAAAGGGGTGTCAAACTGGATTATTTCTGCATTGCAGACACAGCCAAGATTGCTGTAAAAACAGAGAGCCTACCGTTTGTCTTCCAGCTTTTCGTTGGCGGACTTTTCGGACTCCCGCAGCTCCCTGAAAGCCATCCAGGGGGGCAAAGCTGAAGAGGGTGCAGGAAAGGTCCAGCTCTCATCCATGACTTTGCCGTTGTCTTCAGAGATTGGCTACTTGAACATGGCTTCCTCAGGGGATCCGGTTGATCACAAGGGTCAGCTGAGACAGATCTTTTCCTCTGGTCATGCGTAAGGAGGAAAAAGTGAAGAGGTTTTGAAGCAGAAGCAAAGCCATTGCTCTGAAGTCCTGTTAGCACTGTTTCTCAGACTCTGTGATGAGAAAACACAACAAAAAGTATTATTTTCCGACATGTATAATTGTAGTCATTAGTCTTTTTATCTTCTACTGGGTTTAATAAAGATATACAGAAATATACTGCAATTGCTAGTGACTTTGTGAACCAAGAGGGGCTCTGAAGTTCCAGGCGCCATTTGTGTTTTCCTTCTTCCAAGCCCTTGCAGGGGCATACAATGTATTTTAGTAAATTTCCGTTTAGAAAATATTTTTATTTTCATACCCGAGAGAAACAATTTTCCTCAAGGGGACATTTTGAAACATTTCCAGCAGTGGCTGTAAACAAAATAACTCCCAAAGTGAGAGACATAACAATGTATTCCAGCAAAATTTCCTTTTAGAAAATATTCTTTATTTTCATATCTGATGAAAAACATTATTTCTCAAGGGAACATTTTGAAACATTTCCTGAGCAGTGGCTGTAAAAAAGTAACTTCCAAGCTCTGGAGGGCAACATAACCATGTATTCCAGCAAATTTCCTTTTATATTTTATAAATATATAATTTTTATTTTCATACCTCAGGAAAAAAACCAAAACAAAAGTAACTTCCAGGTTGTGGAGAGGGATATAACCATGTATTCCAGCAAATTTCCTCTCAAAAACCATTTTAATTTTTCTTATCTGAGGGGGAAAAACTGTTTTTCTTGAAGAGAACATGACAAAACATTTCCAACTAACCTTTATTACTGAGTAAGGAAAAGGTTTCTGTGAGGGTTAAACTGAGTTTTGGACTACACCTCCCAGAGTTCTCCTTGGCCAGACAGGAAGTGACGCAACTCCAGCCGCCGCGGGTCTGTGGTGATTGGTGTTCGCAGGGGTTCCGCTTCCGGTTGAAAGGTGGTCGCCATGGCGGTGCTGGCTTCCAACCCTAACAACCCTGTGGTGTTTTTCGACGTGACCATCGGAGGCCAGGTAGGCCCCAGGCGGGAAGGGAAGCGGGGAAGGGAAGGGAAGGAGGCCGCTGACGCTCTCGCTTCGCCCGCAGGAGGTGGGCCGCATGAAGGTGGAACTCTTCGCCGACGTCGTGCCCAAGACGGCCGAGAACTTCAGGTGAGCCTCAGGGAGGCCTAGGCCCCACTTCCGCCTCGACTTCCGGTTTCAGGGCTCTCCATTGTCCCTACATGAAGGGAACGAGCGTTTGGCGGCTAGAGCGTCGCCTCTGTCTCTTGTCCTTCTGTTTGCCTTCAAGTCCCTCTGGTTTTCTTCGTCCAGAAAGGACTCAGAGGTGCTTCTTGTTCGTCCCTTCCTCTGAAATAAGAGCCCCTAGGACCAGGTATCCAGGGGCGGTCTCCCACCCAAGGACTCACCAGGGCTGGCCCTGCTTAGCTTCCAAGATCAGACAGGGATCTGGTGCCTTGAAGGGATTTAAATGGGAGATACGAAAACAAATGGCAGTACTTGCCCATAGGGAAACCATACTTGCCCATGGAGACACATTGGAGGTGTTTCCTATTTCTTTATAAGCATGTATTCCTCAATGTACCCCTATGGCAGGTAATTCCCAATATTTCCCTTTAGGCAAGAATTCCCCAGTGTATCCCTATAGGCAACTATTCCCCAATGATTCCCTATAGACAACTATTCCCCAATGTATCCCTATGGGCAAGCATTCTCCAATTATTCCCTATAGGTAAGTATTCCACAATGTTTCCATATGGGAAAGTACAGTTTACCTATAGGCAATTACTGTTATTTGTTTTAGTATGTCCCATATTTAAATATGTGTGTATCCGTGCCTTCAGGTCACTTGTTGACTTATGGTGACCCCATGAATTTTGTGAGGTTTTCTTAGGCGAGGAATCCCCAGAGGTGGTTCTTGCCAGTCCCTTCCTCTGAAATATTGCCTTGTCTTTTTTCATGGTCTCCCATCCAAGGACTAACTATGGCGGGCCCTGCTTTGTTTCCAAGTTCAGACTGGGTCAGGTGCCTGTGAGGGTATTTAGGCCCCCAAGAGTCACTTTATAATTCAGAAACAACTTGCAAGACACACAACAACAACATTGCTTTCTCTGTGTTTATATGCCTTTAGGTCAGCTGTTGACTTGTGGTGGCCCCATGGGTTTCCTAAGGTTTTCTTAGGCAAGGAATATTCAAGAGTTGGTTTTGCCAGTCCTTTCCTCTGAAACAGATCCTACAGCACTTAGTATTTATTGGCGGTCTCCTATCCAAGAACTAACCAGGACCCACCCCCTGTTTACCTTCCAAAATCAGATGAGATCTGGTGCCTTGAGGGTCTAGTTTTACCCCTTTACTATTGGGACAGATGGGAGAGCAGACATCATTTGCTTGCTTTTTAAGAGTTGGCTTTGCTTAACTACACTTGCTGTATTCTTTCTCCTTTTCCTTTTTTTCAGGCAGTTTTGCACAGGAGAGTTCAGGTACGTTGGTTCTATGCATCTCTTGTTCTGAAAAATAAAATTGAACAAGCCAGAAAATCAGCAGCCCAGGTTGGGTTCTGAAGGACTAATAGGTATGCATGGGAGAACTTTAGAAGTTGTATTCCCTTTCCTTTTATTGCAACATTGCTTGCTGTTGATGAAACAAGCCACTAAATTGCGACTTGTGCCTTTGGCAGCCAAACATCAATACAAGTATATCTCAGATGTATTCCTGATCATTATTTCTTTAACAGAAATATTCTGTATGGGAGACAGAAATAACATGGAAAGAACAGGGATAGGTTCTCACATTACAAAGTAGAAGAGCAGTTCAACATTTGTCAGCAAAATCTTCTACACAGATGTATTTATTTATTCTATATGGAATTTATATCCTGTCTTTCCCCCCAAGATGGGATCCAAGGCAGGAAATTGATAATATGAACATGTGAATTGAAACAACCAGGCAGTTCTTGTATAAGTAAAGAAAAAGGGGCATAAAAAGACTTTATACAAAGGAGCTTCACTGCCAGGGGCCTTGTTAACCGAGATAGGGCTGTATTGCCACCAAGAAGTGACCTAGCTTTGCCGAAAGTTCATCCTTTATGGATCTCATTAATTCAGTTCCTGAACAACTAATAAGTCTTCTGCTTTCTTGATTTCAATGTCACTGGTATTTATGAATGTCTCTCCATCCATATGTACCAACTAATCTAACCAACCTGGAAATTTCTATTGCAGTCAGGAAACAGCATCTGACCTTGAAACATAATGCCCTTGGTCACCTTTTCTGGCCCAAGCTAACAGTTGAGACAGTTATATTGGGATAAATACCTGCTGTAAGCATGAATGTTTTGGGGCCCATAAAGATAACTATTTCTCTCATCCAGGATTCCTGCCCATTTTGAAGTGTCTGTTTCCTTGTCTTATAGGAAAGATGGTGTTCCAATTGGTTACAAAGGCAGCACATTTCACAGGTATGTTGCTGATTCTTGAAGCAAAGCTCAACCTTCTCCCAGGTTTTAATCAAAGCTTAGAAAAGCTACTGAATTTAGACTACTGTCTGGCACAGTGTTTGGAAATTATGGGTTGGAGTCCATGAAACCTTATGCCTGATAGTCTTTAAGGTTCCCCAAGACATTCTGTTTGGTTTCTTGGAGTTCGTCCTAAGTAACCCACTGTTATCATGGGGAAACTAGATTTGACTTGTAACAGAACAATTTCTGTGGCTACCAAAAGATGGAAGAATCCACCTGGAGCTTCCATGAGTATTACGGACCCTGTCAATTAGCTGTAAGAGAGCAAGCATAGGTGGTGTGGCTAGCTGCAAAGCCTATGGCAGTCAGCTAGCTTACCCACGCCATGTTAGATAGTAATTGTTTTGTATGAGTGTTTTACAATATCTTTTAATTTTTATTTCTTCCTTTTAAGGGTTATAAAGGATTTCATGATCCAAGGAGGTGATTTTGTAAATGTAGGTATTCTTGTTTCCCCCCTCTGCATTATACTTTGTTATATTTTGGGGAGTAAAGGTGCAGTGTTCTCTTCTGGAATCTGTATTTGCAATTCTCTTTGGCTTCTGGTCCCTTTTAATTTCCGTCAGAGTAAAAGAAATGGGTAGAATTGCATTTGGCTCACTAGTAGATGCTATCTCATCTTCCTAAGCTAGTTGATCTCTAGTGGATCCTGCAGATAGTTTTGTGCTGCTTCCCCATAAGACAAAAACCCCTAAATCTAGGCTTCTTTGCTGGATACATTTAAACTGGTGCATGAATATGCAAGGCACACTTCAGTCAAAGTAGAAAAGTATGTCTTGGATGTAAAATGAATTAGCATTCTGCAGTGCATCAGCCCTCCCCAACCTGCATCAAACAAACCAAGAGACAGTCCTTGCAATTGGCATTTATTTATTACCAGAGAGAACAGGTACAGGATTTACAGTCACCCCGTTCCATTCCTCCTCTTTTACTTTTCCCCATTTGTCAGTTGCCTACATTCTGTGGCCACGGAAGCCTCAGTTGTTATTTTCCCATTTTCTCTCACTGGGGTGGAGTCGGGGAGGGTGATATCCTTCCTTTTAAAGACTATTTTGTAATTCTGTAAAACTGGCATTTCTTCGAATTGGCTGATACTTCCTATATGGGTGTGGTGTTGGTCATCCTTTTTTAATGGGACTGGTAAAATTATTCAGTTTCAGTGCTGAAGACAGAAAAAATGAACAAATTGGCCTGGTGGTGCCTAATGTCTTGCTTTGGAGAAGAAGTACACACTTAGAGACTTAGAAGATCATGATTCACCCCCAACCCCATTTCCCCCCCGGGAGCCCAAAAAGAAAGCTGTGAGGCCACATAATCCATGAGCCATATACAGCAAAAGCTCTGACGTAATACCTTCCAACAGCCCCAATGAATCCTCTGTCATCCCACTTATTTAGCTCCATTTAAAATGTCTTAGTTTCTCTCTTTCCCCCCATTTCCTTCCTTGGTCCTTAGTTTGCTTCACTTTGCTGCAAACTGAGTTGGTAAGGTTTGTTTGACTTTTGAGGCGTGGCATAAATTGGTTTGAAGCACATTGCGCAAGATTCCACAAGCAAACAGAAGTGTGTTGGATGAAACGGCGTGCATGGCACAAGGCTGATAAAACCATTCCATATGGCACCAGCCTGCCAATTGTCCCAGATGCACTTTAAATATATATGTATTATTTGTTTTGTTTTTTTACATCTGAATTTACAGCTTGGGAGCCTGGCTATATGGAGGGCTGGAAAGTGCCACTTCTTTCAGGCAATCGCTTCCAGACTTCCTGAGAATGCTTTCCACATGGTCCTGTCCTCTTTCACATGTTAAAACTTGGTAATTTCTTCCCAGGAAATATGCTCTTTTGCCTCAGAATCCCTTACTGAGCCTGAAGAGATAGGATGGTGGATAGAAACCACACAATTCCCCGGAAAACATTTTTGTTAACCCTTCATCATGGAAGAATAGGGCTTCTCAGACTTTTCCTTTTAAATGTCAGCAGTGATGTTGCATGTCTGCTTTGCCAGGGCAGCAAGAGACAACAAAGGAAGAATGAAGCCCCCTTCTTCATAGCCCCATCTGCCATTGGGGCTATACATTCTCTGGCAAGATGGTGGCACACTAAATGCTTGGAAGGAAGGAAGGAAGGGGAGTGAGTCAGAACTTTTTATTTGGGCAGAAGTGTCCTCATTTTCTACCTACAGTACACCTTTGGAGTGGCAATTGCTAGCAGAAGCTGTCGATGGAACAGGCCTGACAGCCCTTGCCTTGTTGGTGAATGGCCATGATTGCATCCCTCCTTTTTCTACCTGGCATCATTCCCACTCAGAGCTGTCCTTTGGCTCATGGAGCTGGGCTTCCTTACGCTTCTGCCCTACTTTTATATCCCTGACTGGCTTTCCCCAGCTGCTGCGGCGGCAGCGGTGGCGGCCAATTAGATTAAGAGGTCTCATTGAAAAAAGCAGCACTGCTGGTCTGCCTGAGCCCCCAGTGATGAGTGGAAAGAAAACTAGGTCAGCCAAGCCCCCCCTGGGAATGGAGATATTCCTATTGGGAAAGCACGGCAGGCTGGGGATTAAGAGGAGGCTGTGATTTCAGCTCCTCTCAGAAATGGGAAGGAACCACAGGGGGAGAGGGTGTCATTCAAGCTCCTGTGGGTACACAAAAGGACTTAAAAACTGAGCCTCTCCGGGTTCAGTTGAAAACTAAGCCTATGCATTTACTTTCTAAACAGAGTTTTCCATTGTCAGGGTCTGTACTGTGGCCTCCAAGACTTGGCTTTAGCATTGGTGCATGATTCTCTCCCAAAGTCACGATTTTGGCAGGGAAGATCCTGATTAACCCTCTGACATTCCATTTTTCATCTGCTTTTCGAATGTCCTGGTTTCTCTCTTCTCCTACTTCCCCCCTTTGTCCTCAGCTTGCTTGTGTTGCTCCAAACTGAGTTCAGAATACAAAAGGGAAGGCAGGTATCTCAATTGGCTCAAGCAAAAAGCAAACCAATGCAGCCTTTCCTAGCTTGTCACTTTTTCCTTCTGCTTAAGTTTCGCAGCCTTGACCATACTCTGACATTGCTTGGCTGAACATCTCCTGGTTTTCTTCTGTGAAATGTTGGAGGGCAGCTATTCATGCTTTTGGTTGGAATAATCTACTGGAATTTCTGTTCTTACTGAATTTTCTCCCCTTGGTCCTGAATTAGTAACTAAAGAAGGGCAGAGGACACTTTAAAAGCAGCTGGGAAAGTGGGAAGGCAGAGGATTAATTGGGACTGTCCCTGCCAAAATTTGGACACTAGGAGGGAATGAATAAAACTGAATGCTGACTCCTCTCCTTCCATAAACAGGGAGATGGCACTGGTGTGGCCAGCATATACCGGGGTCCGTTTGCAGATGAAAACTTCAAGTTGAAACACTCAGCGCCTGGCTTGCTCTCTATGGTAAGTAACTGGACAGAAAGAGCTAGGCAACCCTTTTCAGACCAAGGGCTGAATGCGATTTCTGGAAGGTTCTTGGGTGGGTGAGGTCCAAAAGACCAGTCAGTTTGAGTTTCAAGTTCTTACTGCCAGTTTTTACACCAGGGTTTCTTACTCCTAGGGTTCCCCAAGAAGTAGTTAGGGATTCCCCAAGAGAGCGTTATTGGAAAAACTATAATAATATGTCCTCAGTTTGAACATACCTTGGTCCATTCCCATGGGCTCAGTTGAATCCTGAAGGAAAGTGCCCCCCCCCCCCCCCCCCCCCCCCCCCCCCCCCCCGCAAGATTATTAGAAGAAAGGAGTGAAGCTAGTGCAGTGGTACGTTTTTCTGTGGAAGGAGAATTTATATGAGGACCAGAGCAGGAAACTGGAAGAGGGCTTCACATGCAAAGCGAACTCAAAACCAAACAAGGCAGCTCAGGAGCGATGGGGGAGCATGCCAGTTGAGGTGCAGAGCCTTAATCCTTGGCATTAGCTTGGTAAAAACCGTGTGCCAAGGCTGCCTCATCAGCTAGGCTCAGAAGCAATTATTCCGAACATAAGCTTCTACGGAGGGGAAGGAATTTGATTACTCTTGGGACTGGGATGCAGATGGTCTGCAGTTGGGGATAACGGCAAAAAACTCATCCACGGGGGACTGGGTTGATTTCACAGGGAGGCATGGAGTCACTTTCCATGAACTGAATTAAAATTCAATTATGAATTGATGGCTTATAGTATGTATGCCATTTGAACTAATCTTATGCTCTTTTAACTGATGATGTGTTTTTAATTGGTGTTTGGGCTTTTAACTGTGTTGTGGGTCTTCTTATTATTGTTTGCTGTATTTCAGTCTGTTGTTCCCTGCCTCAATCCATGGGCGGGGGCAGGGGGCATCATCAGCATCATCTTATATTTTGGAGTACAGACTTGGGGCCTCTGGGAGCTGAAGTCCAGAACAATTGAGCCTTATTGCTCACTTAAATGGCTTTCTTATGGAATTGGAAAATCTGTAGCCATTTCAAAGTTAAGTAGAGAGGAATCTTTATTCCAAGGGTTCAGATTCATCTCATGCAGGACTTAACAAGGACTGTCTGCTGAAATGAATTTATTCTGATATTTATTCTCGATTGACAAATATACAGTGTTAGGTACATAGCAGGATTTTTTTCCTGCATTGTATACAACCATTCATTTATTACACTTTGGCATTTAGGGTAGGGTTCTTTGTTGTTTTGCAGCTTGGGTACACTCGGACAGCTGTTTTGATCCTCCAGGTGTTTCAGACTTCACCTTCCAGAATCTCCGACCTTTGGTCAAGCTGGCTGGGGCTTCTGGGAGTTGAGGTCCAGAACATCTGGACAACCAATTTGGGTGTTGTTTTTGTCTCTTGTCTGACTGCAACAAAGCATCTCCAAGTGTAGCTTTCAAGCTGAGTCTTTCCTTTCCCTGATTTTTCCTGTATGATCTTTTTGCTAGGCAAACAGCGGTCCTAGTACCAATGGGTGCCAGTTCTTCATCACGTGCTCCAAGTGTGACTGGCTGGATGGGAAACACGTTGTCTTTGGTGAGTGGCTGCAGTCATGGAATCCTTGTGTTGAAAGGGATCCCAGAGGCCATTGAGTCCTAGCCCCTGCTCAGTGCAGGAAATCCGCCTGCATCCTCCCCAGTAAACGTAATGTAAACATAATGTAATGTAATAGTGCCACTCTATTCTGCTTTGGTCAGCCCTCACCTGGAATAATATGGTGTCCAGTTCTCGGCACCACAATTTGAAAAAGGATGTGGATAAGCTGGAACATGTCCAGAGAGCAACCAAAATGGTGAAGGGTCTGGAAACCATGCCTTATGAGGAGAGACTTAGGGAGCTGGGTATGTTTAGCCTGGAGAAGAGAAGGTTAAAGGTGATATGATAGCCCTGTTTAAGTATTTGAAGGGATGTCATATTGAGGAGAGAGCAAGCTTGTTTTCTGCTGCTCCAGAGAATATGACGAGGAACAATGGATGCAAGCTATAGCAAAAGAGATTCCACCTCAAAATTAGGAGGAACTTCCTGAGGGTAAGAGCTGTTCGACAGTGGAACACACTCCCTTGGAAAGTGGTGGAGTCTCCTCCTTTGGAGGTTTTTAAAAAGAGTCTGGATGGCTGTCTGTTGGGAGATCTTGGATTGTGGCAGAACGGGGTTGGACTAGATGGCCCCTGGGGTCACCCCTGCCTTCCAAGGACTTTCAGTCTTCAGGCCTCCTCATTCCTGCTTTCCTATGTTCCTTGCCTGCTAAGAGGAGGGCACACCTGCTTTTACAAATTATTCTTCCCCCTTTGCATTGTTTGCTTCAGCAGGGCTTTGTTTTTGCTTAGGGTAATTCTTGACATGCTAAAAGGATCCTTCTCCTTTCCTTTCCTTTTCTAACCTGGCAGGCAAAATAATTGACGGACTCCTTGTCATGAGAAAAATTGAAGTAAGTATTTAGTGGAATCTGTGCCTGTTTGTGCATCAAATGTTCTCCAAGCACCATTGGCTGTTGTGATATGTCAAGTTGCTTTATGGTCAGAGCTATTTTTGGATTGTATGGCCAGATGTATTGAGGTTTGCCATTGCCTTCCACTGAGGCTGAGAGTATGCCTTTCCCAAGGGCACCCAGGTGTGCAACTACGCTATGGAAATAATACAGTTTATCACCACTTTAAGTGCTGTAGCTCCATCCTATGGAATTTTGGGATTTTTGGTTGTGGGGGTGCTGCATGAAGGTCTTACTTATTCCTTCCATAGATGAATGATGCTCATCTCACCTGGAAATTGTGGATTTTTTCTCCCCCAGAATGTGCCCACTGGTCCAAATAACAAACCCAAGCTTCCTGTGGTGATTGCTCAGTGTGGTGAGATGTAGTGGAAGAAACCCTCAGGTAAGTGCCCACCTTTGTGTATGAGGTACTTAGTCTATCTCTGGGGACAGAAATATACATGTATATGTGTATATGTGTATATGTATATGTGTGAGATCTGTTATTGAGGGAAGAGAAAAGAGAGGGAAGATTGACTCTTTTGCATGACCTGTGTTTCTAGATCCATATAGAACACCAGCTTCCTACAAATCGTAGCTTTCCTTTATTACATAATGTAAAAAATAAGCAAGTTTCTAGCCTTTATGGCTTTGAAATCATCCTTGTGGGCTAAACCTGATAGGATCTGAAAGCCAGAGGTGCTGAATACAAGGTTTTCCAACAGTTTTGAATGGGATCATCATCCTTTTTATAGCTCTTTGTCCCTTCCTGGCAGAATATAGATAAAAGGAGTGATCAGTGCAAAACACATTGGGTGTAGAATCCCCTGGTGGGGAGTTGCATGCTCTTAAGTGGACCTACATGTGTGGGAAATGTACACATATGCTGGGGTTGGGGGTGAAATGACAATCCAGGGATCATTTTTCACCTGCCCAACTCTGCACACAGCCTAATGAAACTGAAAAGTCATTTCTTATTCTGTAAAAAGTGGGATTTAGGCTAAGACAAAATGCAAGGAGAGGCAAATCTGTGCCCCTTGGTGACATGTTTAGTCCTTTTTCCGGAAAGCGTGTGGCAAGGGGTACTGGAAATAGGGCCAGGGAGTGGGTGATTCTCAGCCTTGTCTTAGGTTGTGGGAAGCACTGGCTCTCCCAGATAGTCCCTCATTACAATATTCAGTAGATTACAGTTGGGGTGGTAAAGATATCCAAATTTTCTGGCTGCTGTTGCACCGCTGGAGGAATTCCCCAGAAAGAGAAACCATCTGTGATGGGGGATTCAGTATGTATCTATGATATAGTGGTGATGAAATGAGTAACTTTTGCCTCCTCCCGATTCTAGGTTAGTCTTCCTTCATCTCGGACCATCTCACTTCCTGATTTTTCCACACTTCCTCCTTCCTCTGGTGTTGTGTCCATCCCACATTCCAACTTGTTATTCCTTGTAAATAAAGGGATTTGTGTAAATTGTCTTTTCTTCCCTTTGGAATTGCCAGAATGAGGAAGGATGCAGAGATCCTATGGTTTTAACAGTTAAGTGAGTGCTCTGCACAGGTGGTCAGGATTTTAGTGTCCGAATACGGTCATTAATTTTCTCTGTGTGTGGATGGCACAAATACTTTTATTTACTTATTACGCATGTGCCTTGCCTTTCAATCAGCAAAACAGTCTGAAAAGGTTTCACAACCCCCCTAAAATAAAACACACTGTATTGTGGTACTTCGGACGCAATCAACCACAAGGATGGAAAAGTGCAGAATCTAGAGAAATTATTTCAAAGAATTAGGGTCAGCAAATTTTCATATGCCCAGCCAGTGGCAGCTAGTCTACCGTATTTACAAGTACCTTTTTGGTTTTTCTGTTGGTCTTTCATTGTTTTCTGTACTGACTTTTGAGTAGATGCTTGTGGGGGGAAAATAGTGGAATTGGCCTAGTAATAGAGAAAAGTATCACTTTGATGGAAAGTTTCCCCTCTTGCATCACCCATACAGTGCAGTCTTAGAGCTAGGTCTGTAAAAATGATGTGCGTGGGATTACTTCTGTCACTCTCTCTGTACCCAGCATTTGCCAACGGAGTTAGCCAGACTCTGGGTAGTGAGGGGCAGTCAAGACCTCAATAGGATGTTTCATAAAACATCCTGACCTGGGGCTGATCCTTACCTGGCATTAACATGCCACTCTCTTTTGAGTTTGCCCAAGCTGCTGCTGACAGGGACTCAGGTATGTGCCCAATTCAGTGGTTCCAGGAGGCTTAAAAGAATCCAGCCCATGTGGCATCATGCCCAGCAGGGCAAGCTCATCCACTGGTCTCTTTGACCCTGGGCAAAGTAACTTGGTTCATTGCTCCCATCGGTCAGGTCCTGCATGAACTACAAATGCACTCCTTGAGTCTTCTGATGTCTCACAATAATATGTTCCACCTCCTCACTGGCCAATATTCTCTCTCCCCAAAGACAGGATAAGGGTAGCCATGGCCTCCCAGAAACACACATGGTGCAGCTATAGCCTTTTGGTACCAAATTCACTGCATCCTGTAGAGCTTTACGGTTTGTAGTTTGGGGAGGGACTAACGCAGCAGTTTTCTTTTTTTCCTTCTGTATGATTGCCATATGAAGGAGTCAGGGGAGCTCTGAAATCTCGCAACATGCATTTTGTGCATTTTGGTTAGTCCAATGAAAACATCCCTGTTTTGTGGGTTTTTGATGATACTGTCCTTTGCTATCTGGCCAACATGGCTATCCCTGGATGTTTTCTTGATTTCCTTAAGGATGCTTGATTGGACATCATTTGGATCTGCTGGTAATTTGTCAATACATTGGCAAATTTCCTCTGTTGTCACCACTGTTTGCATGATGCTGTACCTCACAGATCCCAGAGTTCCCCAGGACGGAGCGACCGTGCTCAAAGTGGTGTCAAACTGCATTATTTCTACAGTGCAGATGCCCCGTAGGACTATCCATGCCTAGGAGTAAGCTTTAGTGAGAATAATATTTCCTGGTAGATTGCTTTACACTAAAAGGGGAGTGTTATCTTTTACAGTGTAGCCGCACCTTAAGGCTGCCAAGTACAACTGTGAGTAAGCTTAAATGAAAATAATGCAACTTCCTGCTAGACCTAAGGCTGCATCTGCACTGCAGAATTAATCCAATTTGAGACCGCTTTCACTGCCCTGGATCAATGCTAGGGAATTCTGGAAACTGTAGTTCCGATACATTTAGCCTCCTCTGTCAGAGAGCTCTGGTGCTACAACAAACTACAGCTCTCAGGATTTCCCACCATTGAGCCAGGGCAGTGAAAGCAATCTCAAACAGGATTATTTCTGCACTGTGGATGTAGCCCTAAATTAATATTCAAAGGGGAAGCCAGATTTAACCTACCTGGGAGCAAGTTCCACCGAAATCAGAGACACACCTGGCACTGAGTCAGACACCATCCAACACTAAGGCTGCATCCACACTGCAGAAATAACCCGGTTTGGCACCGCTTTAATGCTAATGGCTCAATGCTATGGAATCCTGGGATTTGTAGTTCTGCGAGGCATTAAGCCTTCTCTGTCAGAGTGCTCTGGGGCCAAAACAAAACTACAAATCTCAGGATTCCATAGCATTCCCAGGATTTCCCAGCAGGGCAGTTGAAGCGGTGTCAAACTGGGTTATTTCTGCACTGCGGATGCAGCCTGAATGGACTCAACATTTAAAATCGATTGACGGGTCTGGCTGGAAAGTTACCTTTTGGGGACTACAGCTTCCAGAATCCCCCACCAGCACGGGGATTCTGGGCTTCCTAGTCCGCAAAGGGCCCCATTTCCAAGCTCTGCTTCAAGGGAAGGGTCCAGAGGGGCCACATGGTTGAGCGGAAAGGGAACTTCCGGGCTGCGCCTTCTTTTTTTTCCCCGGGAAAACGGGGCGGGGCCACGTAGGACTCTCGCCCAATCCTAGCCCAGCGCGACGCAAACTAGCCTGGAGAGGAGGGAGTTACGAACATAATCGCTGTAGGGTGGGCGGGGCGAGGGACAACCAATAGCGGAGCGAGGACTTTGACGGACGGCTGCGTCGGACCACAGGGGGTGGGAGGTGGAGGACGGGGACCAATAGACGCGCGCGGCCAGTGACGGGCGTCCCCGCGTGGCCAATGGGGCGCCAGGGTGGGCGGCGCCTGCGGGGTGGCTACCGAGTGCGCGCCGCCATTGTGGGCCAGTTCGATCGGTATCGGGAGCGGAGAGCGGAGCCCAGCGAGCAAAGGGAGCAGCCCCCCCGCCAACGGCCGGCCCCCGAGTCACCATCAACACCGCGCGGGAGGCGGCGCTGCTGCTGCTGCCGCTGCCAGAGCCAGTCACCACCACCACCGTCGCAGCCACCGACGACGCCATGAGCAGCGAGGCCGAGACCCAGGCGCCCCCCTCAGCCGCCACTTTACCTCAGGCGGCGGCGGCGGCGGCGGCCGGAGCGGCGAGCCAAGCCACGGGAGCGGCCCCGGCGGCAGCCCCGGCGGCCCAAGCCTCTCCCGCCGCCTCCGCCGTCCCGGACGCCAAGCCCAGCAGCAACAACGGCGGCGGAGGAGGAGGAGGGAACGGCAACGGAACCAGCAATAACAACAACGGCGGCGGCGGCGGCCTGGGCTCGGCGGCAGCGCCCCCCGCCGGCGGGGACAAGAAGGTCATCGGTGAGGCGGACGGGCTTGAGGGGAAACGGGGGGTCCAGTGCGCGTGCGCGGTGGCGCGCGCGTGCCTGTGAGGGAGAAAAAGGCTCGAGGGGAAAGTGGGCGGGGCCTCCGGGGGAGGGCTCCAACCGACTTCCCTCGCGCTCTTCCTCCCCACCGCGCGTGCGCGCCCCTTTCTCTTTTTTCTCATCCCCTCCCCTCCCCACTCTTTCACACACGTTTCTCTCTCTCCCTCTCATTGGCCGAGGGGGCTGCGTTCTGAAATCTCCTGATTGGACGGATGTGTCTCCCTTCCTCCCTTGTCATTTTTTCTATATAGTACTGTATATCGCGCGCCTGGCCGTTGGAAGCAGTGCGCCTGCGCGAAGGGGGCACACGAGGGAGGGAGCTGGAGAGAGAACGTGGGACTTGGGAGGGGGCGTGGCCAAGGAGGCGGGGCTAAGTGTCCGCCGGGCGTGCGCGTCCTCAGCCTTTGTGTGTGTGCCCTTCTGCGCGTGCGCGGAAGGAGGGCCTGAAGGCCAGGCTGGCCACAGTTGAGTTGAGGCTATTGGCTTCCTGGCATGTGTGTGTATATAAATAGATATATATGTAGATAGATAGATATGTGTATCTGTGTATTTTTCAAAAGAAAATCAGTATGTGCTTTGTAGACTAAAATCCCAGACTATTGGCCAACATAGCTGAGGTTTCTGGGAGCTGAATCCCTTAAAGGGCACAGTTTGGGGATCACTGGCATAGATCATGGAAGGCCCTTAAAGACATGATGGGAGCGCCAACACAACTGACAGTCCTGATGAGGAATCTGAACTCGGGACAAGAGGCTACTGTCAGGACCGAAGAAGGAGAAACAGAATGGTTCCCAATTAGCAAAGGGGTCAGACAAGGGTTGCATCCTTTCATCCTGACTGTTCAACCTATATGCAGAACATATTGTAAGAAAAGCAGGCTTGGACACAAAAGAAGGAGGAAGGAAAATAGGAGGGAGGAATATTAACAATCTAAGATATGCAGATGACACCATAGTACTAGCAGAAAACCTCACAGACCTGGAAGACCTCCTAAGGATGATCCAAGAAGAAAGTGCAAAGGCAGACTTAATGCTGAACATAAAGAAAACAAAAATAATGACTCTTCCGATTCTATCATTCTATGACCACAGAGAACTTACACACATTCAAATTAGACAATGCTGAAATAGAAATAGAGAATTCCCATACCTGGGATCAAACATGGATAGAAATGGTGACTGCAGTCAGGAAATCAGGAGAAGACTAAGAATGGGGAGGGTGGCCATGAAAGAACTAGAAATGATCCTAAAATGCAAAGATATCCAACTCAGCACAGAAGTCAGAATCATCCAAGCCATCGTATTCCCTACTATTCCCATGGATGGATGTGAGAGCTGAACAGTTAAGAAAGAGGATAGGAAGAAAACCAATGCCTTTGAGAGAATGTGGGGCTGGAGAAGAGTGTTGAGGATCCCATGGAGAGCCAAAAGAACAAACAAAGGGGTCCTAGAACAGATCCAGATGGAAACCTCCCTGGAAGAAGCCAAGATGACCAAACTGAGGCTGTTGTACTTTGGACACATCATGAGAAGAAGAGAGGACTCTTTGGAAAAGACAATAATGCTGGGGAGGGTGGAGGTAAGTAGGAACAGAGGAAGGCCAGATGCCAGATGGACTCTATTACAGAGGTCTATAAGGATTTAAGCAGTGAAGTGGAGGACAGAGAGTCTTCTTGGAGAGGTCTCATCCATAGAGTCACCATGAGTCGAGATCGGCTTGAGGGCAGTTAACAACAAATATCTATATAGATAAATGTGTGTGTGTGTGTGTGTGTGTGTTATTAATGTTGGGCCCTCCTTTCTGGTTTTCCGAGAAGGTACTGCTGAGGTTACACCTTGAGCTGAGGTTACCTTTTTTAATTTTCCAGGGGAATAATAATAATAATAATAATAATAATAATAATAATAATAATAATAATAATACAACTATTAAAAACAAGGGACACAAAAAAATCTATATAGGTTGTACAATTCATATTATTCAATATGTTTTAAGAACTCAGTATCCTATAGCAAAGTACAGCATCACCTGAAATCCATTGCATCATCCAAAAAGGTATCACTGTTGGTGGTTTTTGGAAGACGCTGTTCAATACAGTGGTCCTGTAGTGCCTTTGAGACTTTGGCGAGTCTCAAAGGTGCTACAAGTTCTCGCTACATGCTGATTTTAGATGAACACAGCTATATCTAAATACAGTGCTCCCTCCACATTTGCTGGAGTTAGGAGTGAAGGACGTCTATGAATATGGAAAAACGCAAATAAAAGATCTCTATTCTTTTTACTTAAAAGATCACATCTCTAGGAATCTCCAGGTCCTCCAGTGTAACTCTATGGTGAACATCTGCCAGATGTTGTTCATAGAATCATGTTTGAGGACCTAGAAATGCCTAGATACGTGTTTCCTCTAGGAACCTCTAGTTTCTGGCAGAGCTGCGCTGGAAGACTTAGAGATTCCTAGAGAGAACGTATTAATTAAAAGTGCAAATAACCAAATCCGCAAAAGCCAAAGTCACAAATTTGAAGGGCCAACTGTATAAGGAAATAGCTTACCTCTTTCAGGCAGAGGGATGAAGAGGATAGATGGAGGGATCAAGGCCTCCAAGTCTCATTCTCCCCCCCCCCCCCATTAGCAATCCACTGTGCTAGTCCCAGTTTTCCCCCAGTTAGATTGAAGCATGTAGGCCAGTGAGATTATATTTTAATATGCATTTAATATTTTATCAGTGTAATCTTAAATAATGCAACCAGATCCCGTGCAGTTGTATCCAGAAGTGAATCCCAGTGGGCCTAAATGATTGCTGCACTTTGAAGGCTTGAAACATTTTAAGAGGACAGGGAATTCCACCAACCGTGTCTCTCTAATTCTGAGAACCAACATCGGGGGCTGGAAGAGCATTATTTCTCCTCCTTACAGAGGCTGAGAGCTGCTCAAGGCAACCAGTTTGAGTTCCTGGCTGAAGCAGCAGTCCTCTGTGGAGCAAGTGTTTTGTGTGTACAGATTGGTTTGAAGAATGCAAAGTACAACAGTCGTATGGGTGGAGCTCCTCTCATCCCTGTCATGTCTTAACTTGCATCCCTTTTCTTTCCTGTAGCAACGAAGGTTTTGGGGACAGTGAAATGGTTCAACGTAAGGAATGGCTATGGCTTCATCAACAGGTGAGGAAGGTTGGGGAAGCCCATCCTCTTGTTCTTTTAAATGATTTGGGCAAATAAAATATACCACCACTCTCATCTGTCTAGATAGACTGTGGACTGCCCATCCCATTCTGTTTAATTCTTTCACATAAACCTCATTGAGTTGATCTAGGGCAGTAGTTCCCAAAATTTGGTTCTCCAGATGTTTTAGACTTCACCTCTCAGAATCCCTGACTTAGCCAAGTTGTCTGGAGCTTCTGGGAGCTGAAGTCCAAAATACCTGGAAAACTAAAGTTTGAGAATTGCTGATCTAGGCTTTCCTTATACACACATTTTTGTTTACAGATGCTATTTGGGGCAAACTTTACTATTTTTGTAAATATGATTCCTCTAGTGGAGACACCAATATTTGGACACCTTAACTCAAACGTCAGCTGAGAAGTGTAAAGGGACAGTTAGTGTAGAAGTACAAAATAAGAGAGAATGCAGTCCTGAAAGCATTGTTTCTGAAAGAGATGTAGGGCTAAACTGAGTGTGACTCAGAAATAGAAGGCCTGTGACATGTGGGCCAGATTTAGGAAATGACTGTAACCTATGGCTGAAGACCATTTGTCCTCTTTGGCTGAAGCCCAGTAAGTCTTTCTTTTTTGTCCCTGTTGAGTTGTGACTTCCATAGCGTGAAGAAGGGAATTGGAAAGGAGAGCAGGAAGCCTGATCTGAGGGAATTGAAGCAGGCTGAGGAAAAGCTTGGTGGAATTTGTTTTCCATTGATAATGGGTAGCCTCTGTTCAACATAGGCTCTTGGTAATTCTTGAACATTGGACAGAGAAGCTGATCTTTAAAAAAAATGACCAAGCTTTTAGTTACAAATAGTTATTGTGTATTTACAAATATGTATCTTTCTACATTAAATTACAATGAAGCACCTTTAACTAAAAACAAAGCAGCCTCAACTAGAGAAAGAGAGAGGCAGACAGACCAAAGTGATAGGGTTAAGTTTTCACAAGGCAGTGCCAAGTGTATGATGTTAATTAGATTATAGGTTATTAGACCTAACCCAGAGAAAGGCCCCAGGGACTTGATTTTCTTTAATCTCTCAGAGATATACTGTGAAACAACAGTTAGCTGGAGCCTATATTGCTCCTCTCTTTTTCCACGCATGCATTTTCTGCTGAGATATGTGCAGACTTCCTTTTTCAGTGCCTGACATGCATGAGCTGTTCTGAGGGTGGTGTTGAGCTGTCTTTGTATGGTTTTAGCTTGCAGGAATTGCATTCACTTAATGCTTTTTCTCTTGCCTTCTTTTTGCCCCATGCCTGCTGTTAAATGCAAATCCAGGGGGGCACTGAAAGGGAGTGCTACATATTCCTCTTTCTGCACCCATTGTGCTTTCTTCTAATATTAATAGGCATGCTGGGTAGCAACAGTAAAATAATTCAGTGTCTGCCATATGAAATTATGCTCCTTTTAGTCTATGTTAATCTGTGTACAGATGGAGCTTGTTAATCTCAGGTCTTGCTGGGTATGCCTACAAAGAGCGTGGTTAGATGCTAAGGATGAGTGCATTGATCATGGATCTCTAACTTAAGAGTGCCAACAGGTCACCTGAGCAATGCATTGAAAAGAGTAGATAAATGTAAAATGTAGGTAGGAATAGGCCAGTTCCTTGTATTCACATTGGTGGCTTCTTTAGGTGATAGGAACACCTTATCAAATGCAGTTTCCTGTGCAAATGATATCTGCCTTTCAAAATAGTAGGTTTTCAAGACTTGGTTCTTGCTTTTAGCTTTATCCATGAAGGCAGAAGTTAGGGTTCTTCAGATGGCCACATCCTTTTTCACCATGACCCCACTGTTTGGTGTTTTCCAAGCTTTGATTCTGAATCACAGCCACCTCTCCCTGTTTGAAAGGCTGAAACACTTAGAAAGCTTAAGAAGGATGGGCAGTAAGAGTTTGAAGTTAAAATATGCTGGTATGCTTGTCCCAGTCCTGTTCACAACTTTTAGTCCCACCCACCACAGGAATGTGGTCCCTGGAAGCTTATCTGGAATTTAGCATTTGGGCTGAGAGACATTTCCCCCTCCTTGCAGTACAGAGTATAGGAGAATCTCCCTCTGAAAGGTGGTGTCCCACATACTTTGAGTTGTACAACTAATGCAATATAGGAAAAGTTGGTGAATAAAGTTGGTGCTTTGAGTCCCAACAGACCCAAATTCTCTTATTTTGTTCTGCCTTTAACTCTTAGTTAAACAAGGGTCTGATTTTAGTAGTCAATAGAATCTACTGAGAAATATGATACAGTATATCTTGGAATATTCTTCACTTGGTTGTTCCTATGAGCCTTTCAGTGTATCAAATATTAATGAAGGTTTTTCTGCAGGAAAAAGTGCTGTTGCCTATCTAAAAGGGCACTTTGGCTCACTTTCAACTTAATCTTGCTTGACAATTGTAGCCAGAGTTGTCAAAAAGAAATATGAAACGTCCAAGTTAATGCTGTCAGTATTTTTAGCAAAAGAAAGTAATGGGAGTGATACATGTTCTTACCTTGGCAGTACCCCAATGCCATAGGCAGTCCTCTATCCAAAATGTAGTGCCACTCCTTACTGGAGAATGCTCATTCTTTGTGTCAAGTTTTCTCAACTGAAAACGCCTTGTGTTGCAGGAATGACACCAAGGAAGATGTGTTTGTCCACCAGGTGAGATTGCTTGTTTATTATGCTACTAGATCTGCTAGATTTTGATGAAATGGTGCAGTTTGTTCTGTGGTTGAAAGGTATGGAAGGATATCAGTTCTGAGAGCCCAGTCTGTTTGGTGGTTGCATTCTTGCCATTTCGTGCCTCTCTTTCTTAAGCATGGTTCCCTTCTCCTATATCCCTAGTTTGCATTAGTTAAGCATCTAGTGCTCTGTTGCAGCCCAGCCTAAATGTCCAGCTAAATTATAAGTGACAATCCATTCCAGTAGCCAGAAATTTTGTGATAGATTCCTGATGATTCTAACCTAATCCCAACTTTATTTTTTGTGTTTACACAATGTGAAGCCGATAAAATATTGTGAAGGCTTAGAAGGTATAGCTCCTTGCAGCTTGTTGCAAAAATCAAGGAAAAGGCTTAATACTTTTAGCCCAAAGTCTACCTAGCAAAAGTATTAGGATTTTAACTGTTGTTTTTAATAGTTCCCATGCATACCTAATCAGTTCATGAAAGTCTGGATAGTTTTTCATCTATTCCTAGGTGCTCCTCAAACTTCCCTTTCCTAAATTGACTGACAGCTGTCTTGTTGGGAGGCTGAGGGAGATGTGAGGCAGCATGTTTCCCTCTGAAGAGTTGGGCATTAGGGTTGTGCTCGCTTGTCCAGAGGCTGAGTACCAGGAAAATGTTGTCAGCTCTCTTTTAACTGCTCCAAGTGCAGCTGTTACTATTGACACCAAAAAATGTTTGGTAAGCAAACCATGAAGGTCAGTTTAACTGAGTCCAGTAACATGAGCCACTGAGAATCCAAGACTGAGTTTTACTCTGCAGGGTCAGTTGGAGACTAACTTATGACACTCATGTGAGCCCCAAAATTGTTTTCCTGTGTTATATGGCTCTGGTTTCTCTTTCCTTGTTAATATGGGAATTGAACATTGGTTCTGGAAGGGGAGCCAGGAAGCCATGTTATCCATCTAATGCTTTCTGTACATCCCTGGCATGAATGAGGCCAGAAATGCTGTGCTGTGGAGCACGAGAAGGCCTCCCACACTTTCCTGCCTGGCTCAACATTCTGGGAGGGAAGATGCCCCATAGCTGGTGTCCTCTGTGTTTACATTCCAGCCCATCAAATAGATTCCTCTTCTTAAACATATTTTATTTGTGGGTATATCTAGGAAGCCATTCATACTTATTAAACCACAGCCAACTGAGTCTAAATCTGAACTGTTTGTCCTTAGACTGCTATAAAGAAGAATAACCCCAGGAAATACCTTCGCAGTGTAGGAGATGGAGAGACTGTGGAGTTTGATGTGGTTGAAGGAGAAAAGGTGAGTGGGAAAGCTGGCACTGATGGGGGAGGACTTGTTTCGTTCTTGGGAACTTGGTTTCTGAGTACTTGGGCTGGTAAATGCCTGAAAGAAAGCAGGATTCACACTTTTACACTCTTGTGCATCACTCTTTGCATCCTCCCCTCCCTCCCGGCTCGTTACAGGGAGCAGAGGCAGCCAACGTTACAGGTCCTGGTGGTGTTCCAGTTCAAGGCAGCAAATATGCAGCAGACCGTAACCAGTACAGACGATATCCACGGCGTAGAGGTCCTCCACGCAACTACCAGCAGAATTACCAAAATAGTGAGAGTGGGGAGAAGAATGAGGGGTCAGAGAGCTTGCCGGAAGGCCAGTCCCAACAGCGCCGCCCCTACCGCAGGAGGCGGTACCCACCTTACTACATGCGTCGGCCCTACGGTCGGCGGCCACAGTATTCCAATGCTCCTGTCCAAGGAGAGATAGTGGAGGTAACGTTTGTTAAGCTTGCTTACTGTTGCAGGGCAAGGAGGGGATTGTGGGGAAAAACATTTTCGGTCATGGATATTTGCCACTTACATGCTCTTATCATATTAGCTAGTCAGCTAAGTAGAGAGCTGGCCTGAATGGAATGGAGCTTGTTTCCAGAACTGGATGCATCCAAACAAGAAAACAGTAGTCCTGGTTGTAGTCTGATGCCTTAGGTGTGCAAATCTATGTGAAACACCTACCACATTCCTTCAAAGCCACTGGTAATTTCGGAATAATCAATACAGTGGCTTTTCCCTAATGACACTCAGCCCTGGCTTCCTCCCAATCAGGTCAAGCGATTCACATTTACTTTCCCTTAAACTGACATTCAGGTGTGGTTCAGTGAGCAACGTTGAAAATGAATGAGTATGTACTGTAGGTTCTCACACAGGTGGGATTTTTGTCTGCTGCTCTGTTGGCCAGCTCCTCATTCCCTTTGCCATCTTCCAGGGTTCTGACAACCAGGGTGCAGGAGAACAAGGCAGACCTGTCAGGCAGAACATGTACCGGGGTTACAGACCACGCTATCGCAGGTGAGCTCCCGCTGAGAGCACTTTGAGTGTTGTAATGTTTGATGTGCTTCATAAGCTGAGCTGAGATGCTTAAAGTCTTATTGGACCTTTCAGGGGTCCTCCTCGTCAACGACAGCCCAGGGAGGAGGGCAACGAAGAAGACAAAGAGAACCAGGGTGATGAGGCCCAGGGTCAGCAGCCACCTCAACGTCGGTACCGTCGTAACTTCAATTACCGACGCAGACGCCCAGAGAACCCTAAACCACAAGATGGCAAAGAGACAAAGGCAGCCGAAACACCAGCTGAGAACACGTCCGCTCCCGAGGCTGAGCAGGGCGGGGCTGAGTAAATGCCGGCTTACCATCTCTACCATCATCCGGGTGAGTGACGTCATGGCTTCCCTCAAGAACTCTGGTAGGGCCAAGTGATGGGAATGTCTGTTAAACCTTAAGACAGTCTATAGGGCTGCTTGTGTGCCATTAACCCAGGGACTTTAAATGTGTCAAATGAACTGTTGATGGTCAGAAAAGTGGAACACAGGCCTGATCCATCAGAAAATGTAAAAGCATAAGCAGAGGTTGGATGCCTTATCGTCTTTGAGGAGTGGTTTAATTTATTAAGTCATGCTGCATCTGTGCAATTCAGACTATTCAGTGTGAACCTTTGAGTATTAGGTCCTTCAAATCTAGTGAGGCTGGAGCGTAAATTTCAGTTCTGTGAAGAGATGGGAAGCTTATTATTATTAACTTTATTTATAAAGCGCTGTAAATTTGCACAGCGCTGTACATAATGAGTATACAAAAATTAAAAACCTGCCTAAGCCATACAATCATGATCCTGTCCATACCAAGACTCAGGCCATAAGTTTAGGGTAAGTTCTCTTCCCACTAGTTTTCACCTCCAGAGGGAGAACACTTACTAGGAAAGGACACTGGCTGAGATGGAATTTCAGTTTTCAGCTGGAACAAGAGTAGGGTAAGCTTCATAAAAGCAGACAATCATTGGCTTTTTCATAAAAAGGTGACACTTGATGGCTTTCTAAGTCTAATTTAGAGGTTATACAGGGGAAAAGAAAAGCTAGGAGGTAACTTGCCAGCATATCCAAAGGCTTTGTTGTTGCATTCTTTTCAGGAAGGCTTTTAAGGTACCCCAGTACACAAAAATTCACTTAAATGTTGGTCTGCTGGAGTGCATCTTTTTTCCTAATGCTCCAGGTACAAGTGTGCATGCTTGGAAACTTGTTGCAAAAGCTTCAACAGGATTTGCTTTGAGTCCATAGGGTTAAATGATGCTGAGAAGCCAAGGCAGGTGAGGCTTCCCTAGAAGCAGTAACAGGTTTTATTGGTTAAGATTCTAAATCCTGAGTCTTTGAGGTCATGCGCTTTGGACAGGCAGTAGTCAGCTGTTTGAAAACTGTTGGTGTCTCACATGGTGTGTACAAATCGGTGGCCATCCTGCTGTTTCTTCTGATAGGCTTTGGGTAAGATAATGCAACATTCTGGCTTTTCTCTTTCCAGTTTAGTCATCAAAGAAGAGAGAATATGAAATAAAGTGAATATGAAATTCCAGCAATAAGAAATGAACGGAAGAATTGGAACTGAAGACCTTAAGTGCTTGCTTTTTGCTGTTGACCAGATAACTCGAACTCTCTGCATTATCTATGCAGCATGGGATTTTTATTATTTTTACCTAAAGTAGTCTGCTCCTTTTTGGAGCGACAAACATGTTTTTTAAAGGCCTGGTTTTTCTCAATACACCTTTAAAGGTTTTTAAATTGTTTCATATCTGGTCAAGTTGGGATTTTTAAGAACCTCATTTTTAATTTGTATGAAATATACACCTGATTTTTTCAAGTCAAACTGCAAGCATCTCTTAATAAAGGTCTTAAGAATTGCCTGGTGTGGTATACTTATGATTTTTATTATGCTGACTGTTAAGTAATGCGTTTTATTTTCCATTCCCTAATACAGCTCATCCCAAAAGTTTGGAGGAGAAAACATTTCCCCCAAACTTCAGAATGTAGTATCTTGTTATTTTAAAGTGAGCGTACTGCTCAAATTAATCTGAGATAACAAACTAATAGGATTAGTTAACAGCTCTGGGAATCATTAGAGCTGAATCCAAAGAACCACAGGAGTCTGATTACAAACATCAAATCAGTTACTTTAGTTATGGAGGACAGTTTGGCTGGGGATTTATTACGATAAGGATTTGTAAAATATTCATCGCAGATCAAATTGACCACAGATGAAGGGACAAGTATGAAGGACCCGAGGATCATTGCGTCCATCAGAAGTGCCAGAAACAGGCCCCTAATGCTCTGAAACAAGTCATGGGATTCTAGTGCGTTGTTCCAGGGTGCTCTGAGGTCGCTTTATGCTCATCTCGACTTACGAATTAAACTGCTCCACTGCCAGCTTTAGAGGCAGCTTTTCTCTATCCAGGTGTCCCTTACCATTAAGCCAGGAGATGCCCTTAATTCTCAGCAGGCCAGGTTCCCTTGGGGAAACTGCCTCCCATTGACGCAAATCAGAAGGTGCTTCAAATCCCTTCATTTTCATGTGGTTGGTTAGTTCCTCTCTAGTGTTTATCACTTGCAGAGCTGCTCTGTTCCTCTTTCCAAGATCCTATTGAACTGTTTCTGTTAGGAAATGGAACATGACTCAACACTCTCAAGTTGGGCCACTGATGCCATTTTCGGCTGTAACCGTATCACTTTAGTCAGCAATGGCTGGAAGCCTTTCCAAAACACTATGTTGACAATCTGGCGCAGTGCCTGAAGAGAGCTACAAGGATGTCTCAGATACACAGATTGCACAAGGAGGGGGCCAAGTTATGTTTAGTCTGTGTCAGGCTGGGCAGAAGGAAGATCTGGATCTCTGTTAGATTGCCTGGCGATCAGTGTGGATTTCTGGCTCTTGGAAGTCTAACAATAGTAACAAGTAAAGAGCTTTTCCCTAGAATTAGGTTACTGGAGAACCTACTTGAGTGTCTCTCAAGAAGGCTGGGTGCAAAACCCAGGAATAAAGGTTGTGTGGAAAGACTCTTGGTTCTTGTGCCAATCACAGCATCCTAAATCTTAGCACTGTGCTGGTTTCTGACCTTTAAAGCCCTACATGGTTTGGGACCGTACTTCCCTCTCTGAGCCCACTCAATTTTTAATATCTTCGCAGGAATACTCTCTCTGTTCTGCCATCATGCATGTCTGGAAATCCCAGAGTACAACAGGATCATCTGATGTGCAACAGAAGTGTGCAGTGCATATCCTTGCTGGTGCCCCGATGCACACCTTCACAGTTCACTAACGGGGTTTTATTGTGTTTCTTCAGTGTAGCTACGGATTTGTAAAGTTGCAAAATGTAAACTGTGAGGTAGGATTTCGGACTGTTATCTTAAACATCCTTGGAGACATGTCTCCTTTTTCTTCATGGTTTACATATGGTATCTAAATGTGCCAGCCACATAAATTCCAAATATAGACTTCACTGGCGTATCACTTTAATAAAAGGAATGATGAGGTAGTAAGCAGTCTATAATAAAAGTGTGTTGGGAGGATTTGAAAGGGACAGTCCTGATTAATCATCTGTCATCCCACTTTTTCAGCTGCTTTTAAAATGTCCCAGTTTCTCATCTTCCCGTTTGTCCTCAGCTTGTTTCCGTTGCTGCAAATTAAGTTAAAACTGCACTCAATTCAGTAGGAGGAAAAAAGAGAGGAAGTGGCAGAAATCTTGCCCTACCCAGTTGACTCAGGAAAAAGCAAACTGCTCTCCCAACCTGTGTGTCCTTCCTCAATAACTTTTGCCATCTTGACCACACACACACCGATGTTCTTGCCACACGTCTCCCAATTTTCATCTTCAAAATGTTGAAGGGTATGCTCTGGCCTCATTTCCTGGAAGGGAGGGTGGAGATACAAAACCCTTGACATTTTTATTTCAAAAGTTCCTTGTTCTTTCAATCGCTGTCATGTAATCCCGACAGAGACCTCTGGGTGGCAAGATGATCTAAGAATCCGACGAAGGAGGTCATCCAGCAAATCAGTCTTCCTTACATTATACTTTGTGTGTGTGAGCGTGTGTCTCAGCAGCTGATTTCCCCATGTTGGTGAGGCAGCAAGTCCATTCTAGATTTTCGCTAGCTGTATTAAAGCTATTCAAGGCGCTAGACCTATCTGGCGAACTTTAAAATATGGAGTGGCAGTCGATCTGATTCCCCTCCGACATGGAAATCACCAGCTGCCCCTGATAAAAGCACAGTTGATCTAGCCCTATGGCACGGTTGGAGCAGTGGGCAAAGTCAAGTTCAGAGTTCCCTAGCGTTCCTGGAGAGAAGTCGAGACCCACGTGGCTCCAGAGTTACTCATTAACGTCCTCCTTGGGGCTGTTTTCTTGAGGCTGAAGTGGCTCAAAGTCAACCCGGTGATAATCGCAAACGACTCTGATAAGTCTCGTAAAAAAAAGCTGCCGCTGCTACTGTGGGCACAGGTGCGATTGTGGCCGGGTCTCCTCCTTTGCAAGCTTCTGGAAATCAAGAAAGAAGGAAATGGATGTGTGTGAGCATGTCAAAGAGACCATGGAAAAGGCTCCAAAAGGGCAAATGGAAAATACGACGGGTGAGGTAGGATTGAGATTTTGGCATTCAACATCTATGGAACGGCAGGGCTCAGATCTCCCATCTCAATCGGCGATAAGTCCGGAATCTCCCACCTCCACTCCACCATTTTCGGTTTCCCTCAAAAACTCTGATACTTCTGCAGAGAAAGAGGGCGTCCTGTGCTTGGCCACAGACACAGATTGTCCCATCTGCTTTGACCAGTACAGTTTTTGCCGGCCACCCAAAGTTCTGGCTTGCCAGCATGTCTTTTGCGCCGTCTGCTTGAAGCTCCTCCTGCAGAACCAAGAGAACACTTGGAGAATTATTTGCCCCATCTGTCGAAATGTCACCACCGTTTTTGGGGGCCTTATCTGCAGCTTGAGCACCAAGGAGATGCCTCATCAGGGAACCTTGGCCAACCCTAACCCAATGGGAGAGGGACCTCACTTTCCAGACTCTCGATGTGGGATGGAACCCGTCAACGGAGAAGACGGCGACGGAAACAGAGAGGCTGCCAAGAGACTGCTTTTCCTCCTCCTCCTCTTAGTGCTTCTCATCATCCTCGCTCTTCCCTTTGTGTACTCAGGGCTGCTGAAGTGGGCCCTCGGCATTGTGGCCGTTTGGGGACTGGCCATGGCTGGGGTGCTCTGCTGGAACCCAGAGTGGCAATGCCGTTGGTTGGACATTTCCAGAAAGACAGCAAGCAATGCCAGACCCATGGCCTAGAAATCGTGGGGATCCAGGAGGGCAGAGATGGTCAGTGTCTTGGAGTAGTCACCCAACCTGTTGTAGAGGACCATCGCTTCTCAGATCCAACGTTTTCACTGTCGTGCGGCGGTCCGAGCGTTGGACTAGGACACTGGGAGACCAGCGTTGGATCCAAATTTCCCCATCCCACAATTAGATGCCTGGATTCATCCCACCTGGACTACCGTAACATACTCTGTGAACCAACACGGGGTAGTATTTTGAGTGTTGGACTACAACTCTGGAAGCCAGGGTCTGAACCCCCACTTGGCCATGGAAATCCACTGGGTGACTTTGAGCAAGTCACACTATCTCAGCCTCAGAAGATGGCTCTGTGAAGAAATTTGCTTCTGAGGAAGGCAAAAGCAAATGCCCTGTGAACTGACCTTGCCAAGAAAACCCAGGGTTGCCTAGGTCAGAAATTACTTGAACAACAAAAATAGGTGGATTCATTGATTCACAGCAACTTTTATATGATTAGGATGAAGATAAGGAAGGACAGTGAACAAGAAAAAGGGCTTTTGGGGATGCTGCATTGTTTTTAATTTTGGCTTTAAAATTAGGTTTTAAATGGACTAATCCTGTTGTCGTTTAAGACCATTTTCATCTTAATTTTGCATGCTTTTGACAATGGGTTCTTAATGGTAATTTTCTGCCTTTCTGTAAGGTGCCTTGAGTCTTATCTTAAAACTTTTGTTTTCATTTATTGATTTCTTGTTTTAAAATTTTGAAGTTTAATTTTGTCTTAAGGGGTGGGAGGGATGGGGGGAGGGATTGGGACATTAGAATGTATTTTAACTATTGTATTTTAATTGCTGTGAGCCGCCCCGATTGGTTAGCAGAGGGGCGGGATAGAAATAAAATTTATTATTATTATTATTATTATTATTATTATTATTAGTCTGGGAGAGGTGGGATGTAAATAAAATGGATGGATGGATGGAAATCTTGCTCTAGAAGGATTTTTTTAACTATGATGCTTTTGGTCTTTGCAAAATATCAATGGCAGTATATAATAAACCAATCAATAACATTAATATTATTGTCGTTATTGCTGCTATTATTTCTCTCCCCTCAGATTGAGGTGGGCAACACTTTTCCAGTTTCTTTTCTCTTCCTACTTTCTTCCTTTGTTCTTAGCTCACAAGAGTTGCTGCAAACAGACTGAAGAAATAATCCAGTTTGAGACTGCTTTAATTACTTCTGCAGTGTGTTTTGGACCTTAGTTCAAAAATGATTTACACTCAGATAATTCTGAGGGGAAGAACGGAGTGGAGCCTTTCTCTTCCCAGTCAGCTCAGGCAAAAGCAAACTCCTGCAGCCTCTCCGAACTTGTCAGTTTTTCTTCCACATTGATATTTGCCATCTTGACCACACTGTTGATGTTCCTGAGCCACCCATATTCCTGTTTTCATCTGTGAAATGTTGGAGAATATGTCTTTATATTTCATTTGGAAAAAGATAAAGCAAAAGTGTGGAGATGTGGAAGGTTCAAGGCAAATGAACTAGCGCTGCAGAGGGTCTTCTGTAGGATGGGGGTATAATTAGTATTTTTAATTACATATATAAAATTAAGGAATTCTTAAAATTCCTATATAAAATTAAAGAATTGTTAACATTCCTTTTTTGTGTGTCTACACATTCACATTAAGGAATTATTAAAATTCCTCTTTTTGTGTATATACACACACATATATTAAAGAATTATTAAAATTCCGTGTATGTGTGTGTGTGTATATATATATATATATATAAAACACACTGAATGATTAAAATTCCCCTTTTGTGTGAACATAAAAATTAAGAAAATATTAAAATTCCTTTTTTGTGTGAATATATATATATATATATATATATATAAAGGAATTTTAATTCCTTAATTTTATATATATGTGTGTGTTCACACAAAATAATTATTAAAATTCCTTTTTTGTGTGAACACGTATATATAAAATTAAGGAAAAAAATTCCTTTGTGTGAATATACTTTTTCTGTGTGTGATTTGCAGTGACTGGAAAAGAGCCATCTGGGCAAATTCTGGACTCTTAATAGGGCTCTTAATAAGAAAACAAGGCCATAAATAAAGTACAGAGATCAAGGTAATAAATAAATGGAAGGAGAGTTCATGCAAAAGCCATAGGGATCCCTGGGCTAAGTGACCGCTCTAGGACTCCGCCCTCCATAAGCTTGGCGGGCGCCATCTCTATGGTCGCGCACTTCCTGGTCCCGTGACGCGGCGCCGGCCGGAAGCAGGAAGCGAGGAGTGCGCAGGCGCAGAAGCGAGCACCGGCAGAAGCGGCCTGGGCGATGTCTCGGAAGCAGCAGGCGGCCAAGGCGCGGCCGGGGAAGGCGGAGGCGGAGCGGAAGCGGGAGGAGCGGGCGGCGCGGAGGGCCCTGGCCAAGGAGCGGCGGAACCGGCCCGAGGGCGAGGAAGGAGGCCTGGCCGGGCAGCTCCAGGCGCTGGGGCTCCGGCTGCGGGAAGTGCCGGGCGACGGGTGAGCCTGGCCACGCCCCCGATGCGCCAAGCCACGCCCCCGGGGCGTCCCCACAATAAGCCCCGCCCCTCTAATGCTGCCTGAATTGATCCACTGTTTGACTGTCATGGAATTCTGGGAATTTTGTAGCTCTGTGAGATATTTAAGCCTTCTCTCCCTGCAGCCTCACTGTCTGAAATTGCTTTAACGCCATGCTGTGGGATCCTGGGATCTGTAGTTTGACTGAAACGCTGTGGGATCCTGGGAGCTCTCTGACAGAGAAGGCTCAATGTCTCATAAAGCTACAGATCCCGAAATTCCATAGCACTGAGCAAGGGCAGTCAAAGCAGTCTCAGACTGGATCGTTTCTGCAGTGCGGATGCAGCCTTAGACCTTTGATCCTCCAGAAAGTTTGGGTTGTAGCTCCCAGAATTCCTGGCTGCTGGCCAAGCTGGCTGGGGCTTCTGGGACTTGAAGTCCAGAAAGTAAATAGGCTGTTTTTTATGGACTGTACAGACTGCAAAACGTTGCTGAAGCCCCAGCCAGCTTGGATTGACTATAACTCTGGAAACCAGGGTCTGAATCCCAACTCAGCCATGGGGACCCACTGGGTGACCTTGGGTGAGTCACACTCTCTCAGCCTCAGAGGAAAGCAAAGGCAAACCTCCTCTGAATGAACCTTGCTGAGAAAACCCCATAAGGGGGTCTCTTTAGGGTCGCCGTAAGTCGGGACCAACTTGATGGCACACAACCACAACGACAGCAAGAGAGGTAATCGAGCATGTCTGCCAGCCATCCCAGCATGCCCTGCCCTTTTCCGAACCGCTCTGGATGAGGCTCAGCTGCCGCCTTGCCTTCTTCCCTCCCACAGGAACTGCTTGTTCCGGGCCCTTGGGGACCAGCTGGAAGGCCACTCCCGAAACCACCTCAAATACCGCCAGGAAACGGTGGACTACATGATCAAACGGCGGGAGGACTTTGAGCCTTTCGTGGAGGACGACGTCCCTTTCGAGAAACACGGTGAGTGCATCCTAGAAGTGGAGGAGACCTCCAAGGGATAATATGTAGTCAACACCCTCAAAGCCTTCCCTTGGACAGAGGGCCCCCTCCGAGGAAGGAGACCCCTCCGTTCTCCGAGAGAGCAATCTCTTCCTCTCCTAATGCTGAGCTGGAATCTCTTTTCCTGGAGCTACCATCCATTAAGGCTCCATTGTCTCCTCTTCTCTGGAGCAGCAGAGGGGTTAGGGTAAGGCTTCCCTGCGCTCCTCTAGGTTCCCTGTACCAAATCCTTCCCTTATCCTAGAATCATAGAGTTGGAAGAGATCCCAAGGGCCAACCAGTCCAGTGCCATTCCGCCATTAAAAACCTCCAAAGAAGGAGACTCCATCACTCTCCAAGGGAGAGTATCCCACTGTTGAACAGCTCTTACCATCGAAAAGTTCTTCCTAATGTTGAGGTGGAATCTCTTTTCTTGGAGCTTACATCCATTGCTCCATTGTGTCCTATTCTCTGGAGCAGCAGAAAACAAGCTTTCTCCATGCTCAGTATGACATCCCTTCAAATATTTAAAGAGGGCTATCATATCACTCCTTAATCTTCTCTTCTCCATCTGGGAAGAATGGAGAAACTGGAATCCCTTTTCCTGCAGCTTGAATCCATTGCTCCTTGTCCTATTCTCTGGAGCATCAGAAAACAAGCTTGCTCCCTCCTCAATATAAGGACATCCCTTCAAATATTTAAAGAGGGCTATCATGTCTCCTCTTAACCTTCTCTTCTCCAGGCTAAACATCCCCAGCTCCCTAAGTCTTCCCCCATAGGGCTTCATGGTTTCCAGACCTTCCATCATTTTGGTTTCCCTCTGATCCACTGGCCTCAAGGGAGGCCACATTCTCTTGTAGGTGGGATTGGTTTTGGGAACAGGTTGTGCTTGTACCACCCTTGGGCTGAAGTTTGTAGCCAACACAGGCAAACTGGCTGATGAAACACAGCCTCAGAGTGACTTTCAGGAGTGAGGTTTGTTGCCATCTGTTCCTGAACCAGCGCCTGTTTTGTGAGCTCCGTTCTTTCTTGTTAACTGTTCTGCTGGTCCCTGTGGTTCTTGCTGCTTTGCCTCCAAGGCACCTTCCCACTACGATGTTTTCATGCCTTCGCCTAAGTTTTCTTTCTCCTTCCTCTTCCAGTTGCCAATTTGGCCCAGCCGGGGACATTTGCCGGCAATGACGCTATTGTGGCCTTTGCAAAGAATAATCAAGTAAATGTCGTCATCCACCAGCTCAACGCCCCTTTGTGGCAGGTAAGGCTCAAATCTTCCAAGAGACGCAGAACTTTGTGTTTGCTGCATTTTCCCTTGCAGAGGGATAGGAAATTGAATTGTTAAGACCTCAGTTCCCAGAATCCCCTAGCCAGCATGGGAGTTCTGGGAGTTGTCATCCAATCAGGTAACTTTCCCAAGCTCTGGTGTCCACACGTCTTTGCCAACCTTGGGCTAACCTTGTCGAACGAAAAGGGCTGTAATGTCTTGAGCAGACTGTCATAGAATCACAGAACTGGGAGAGACCCCCAAGGGCTATCCAGTCCAACCCCATACCATGCAGGAATACACAATCAAAGCACTTCCACCAGATGGCCATCCAGCCTCTGTTTAAATACCTCCAAAGAAGGAGGCTCCACCACACTTATGTCAGTAACAGGATTCAGAGTGCAGATTTTCCTAGCTCAAAAATCTGTGTCTTCCTCAAAGGCCATCTGGATTTAGGCTGACTTTGTACTTTGTAGTTCCTTTTGCAACTAGCCAGATAGAGTTGCCCCTTTTCAGGCAAGGCCATCCTTGAGAGAACTAGCAAAGGGATGAAGTCCCTCATAAAATTATTGAGGCTTCGTAGACCTCTCCACAAGGTTGGGAATGCAGAAAAATATAAATAAGTCTTGTGAATTTCCCTGGGAAGTGTTGAGTGTCCAGATCTTAGTGTGCTCAACTGAGTTCTAAGGATGTCACATACACTTGAGAGCATCCTGATTTTCATCCCACTCAGACAGCGTCTCATAGAATTAATAGAATTAATTAATTCTAATAGAATTAATAGAGTTTGGAGGAGCCACTTCTGAGAGATGGCCAGCCAAACTCCTTGTCTAAAGATCTCCAGCAAAGGAGAGTCCATCCTTCTCTCAGGCAGACTGTTGAATAGCTCTGAACACTGAGATGTTCATCACACTGTCTTTCTCAGATTCGTGGGACAGATAAAGGCAATGCCAGAGAGCTGCACATTGCATATCGGTATGGAGAGCACTATGACAGCGTCCGGAAGATAAACGACAATGCGGAGGCTCCTGCCAGACTACAAACAGAGGTTGGTTCGATGTAGGGATGGGAAGAATACTTGAAAATATTTTTTAAATTGTCAAAACAAACAGATGTTTTTGATGTGAAAAACACTGTATTCCTGTGAAGTTTAATGGGAGATAGATAATTTAGTGTTGTATTGTATTGGCTTTTTAATACCTTCGATATATTTATATTTGTGTTTGTTTTTAGCCCCTGAAGAAGGCTTTTTCTCCTATAGGCTGAAATTTATAGCATAGGGCTATTTTAAAAAGAATAAATAGTTGATAGTCTTAGAGCCTGTGGAGCTTGTCTCCTTACTGTTTTCTGCTTTTAAACATGCTTTTCAGTACTCTCTTTACTGCTGCATTACTGGAGTTTTGGAGTAAGGTGAAAGGAAAACCCTGGGTAGCGCCTAGCCCAGGGGTAGGAAACCTTTCCCCTTTAAGGGCCGAGGGACTTCAGGTCCCAGAAGCCTCAGCCATGTTGGCCAATAGTCCCATGTTGACCAATATCTCCTGGGATTCTGGGAGCTGAAGTCCCTCGGCCCTTAAAGGGGAAAGGTTGCCTACCCCTGGGCTAGCCTAATGCTGGCACGTCTCCCCATTCCTTCCTTCAGCGTTCTGGGGAGAGAAGTTGGGAAATGGGGTTTTGTTCAGAGTCGCATCTTCTGCTCATCACCCGCTTTCCTTCTTTGTGCTTCCAGATGCTCTGCAGAAAGGAATCCAGTAAAAAAGAGAAAATCCCGTTGAAGGAAGAGGAGGCGGAATCTGAAGGGAACATGCGAGATGAAATAGAAGATGCGGTCCAGAAAGTCCGGAATGCAACCGGCTGCTTGGTTAGCTTTCATGCTTTCTTTGTGAAAAAACCACCGGGGGAAGTGCCCTTTGGGCAAAGGCCCAGACCTTTGATGATCCCTTCTAAAATCTCCTACCATGACAGGATCCCAAATGCTCATGTTCAACAGTCCAAATCTCATTTCATCCATGGAGTCTAGTTGCATGGCTGGGATCCAAAATGGCAGAGTATCAATGAAGGTGGAGGTTTCCTAGGAATGATGATTTCAACATTTAGCCACAAACACTCTTCATCCAACTAACCTTTGAGAACTTTCCATAGGCTAGTGTTCAAAAGGTTGCATCCTTGAGCATGCTTGCTTGAGTCTCATTAAAATGAGCAGGATGTACCGCTAGGAAAACTGTCGTGGGACTTCAGGTGTTGAAGGCATTGGCTTGGCTTCAACTTTGGGAACAAATATCAATGGCCTACATTCCCATTGAGTCCTAGAGATATCTAAGAGTCCATCCTGTGAAAAATTTTGGCTCAGTCCTGTGACCATTGCATGCCAAAGGAGGATTCTTCAAAATATGTCCAACATGTCTCATTTTTGTTTGCAGGATTCTGACATAATTGTCCAGATCCTTGAAACGGAAGACTATAACATTGAGTCAACAATATTTGCAGTTTCTCAGGTGAATGAGGTGCAAAGGCTCCGTAAGTACCAAAATGTTCTTAACTTGTCTCCTCCCCTGGTTTAGACAGAGCTTGGGAAAGGTTCCATTTTCTGATTTGTTTGGGGTGATCCCTCCCAGAACCTTCCATGCTGGCTGGGGAATTCTGGGAGGTGTAGATTCCCCCAAAATCTTTCCCAAGATCTATCTGCATCTTGACAACTATCCAGTCTTGGTATATTATAATTCCTTTGGTATCCATTTGATGTATGCAACTAACCTTTAGTTTAGACGTTTGCATTTTAATTGATGTGCTTCTGTGTTTTTTGTTGCACCTTTGTGGTTCAAAATAGCAATAAAGACAATTTTGGGGTGGGGATGGGGGGGACAGTGACAATCTGGGGAAGGAAAGTGTTTTGTATCTGAGAAATTGCTCTCCTTTCTCTTAGATGCTGAGGAGGTTCACGCGACCCAGGCAAACAAGCAGAAACAGCATCCCAGACCAGCCTTATGGGAAGAGAATGGCAGTGGAGCCAGAATATTTGGGAGCCAGGAGATAGAAAACAACAAGTCTCAAGGGAGCCCTGTGGAAGGAAATCAAGGCAGCAAAAAACAGCAGGCCCTAAAGGTATGTAAAAGGGAAGGGGAGGTGAACATTGACTAGATCTACCCCTTGGGTAGATCCCATGTAGAAGTCTGGGATTTGTAGTGTGTGGAGGCACTTGGAATATTCCTATCCACTGTTCTAAATTGACTGTTTCCTGCATTCTCTCGCCTCCCCTCCAACTTCCACAGATGTCCAGCAAGCAAAAGAAGGAGCAACAGCGCCTGGAGAAGAAACGGCGGCAGGAAGACCGGCACCGGCAAAAAGTCCTGGCTGGCAAGGACAACAACAAAAAGGAACCGGAGCCCGAGTCGCAGGTGACGCTGGTGAAGACCTTCGCTGCTCTCAACATCTGACCTCATGGCACTTTAGAAACACCGAAGAGACAAGCGAGGATGAAATTGGCCCTCACCGTCGCAAGCCAAAATCACCCCTCACTCTTGTCTGTCTTTGTTGGCTGTTTAGTGGGTGATCTGTGGTCCGTCGGTCACAGGTGCGAAAACTGGCATGGAGCAGATGAGCGGTTGGGAGACTGGAGATGGACAAGAGGAGGAACCTGGAGATAGACTCCTCTTCCAGCAGCTCTGCAAATCTGATGCAACTTGCTTCTGAATCTTTCAAAACTGCCTCTGGCATCAGCTACCCCATCCCCGGGTGCCAGAATTTTCTTTACTCAGGAATATACTTTTCTTCTTCTTCTTCTTCCTCTTCTTTTTATTTGCAAAGTAAATAGAAACAAAAAGAAATGCTTCCCAAGTTCATATCCAAAATGCAGCTCTCTGCCAAAGGTTGGGCTGGGTGAGCCTTGGCTTTTCTTGTTTTTTCTTTGCAGCATTTTAAACTCGATGCAATGCTCAGCCTGTCATTTTGGGTTATGGGTGAAGGGGGAGGCGAGCGCATCAGACAGGAAAGGTTATTCTACTCTCTTAGCCTATATTCTGGCTGTGTGAATTATGTTTACGTGTGCCAAATTTTGTACGCACCATACAAAGCACCCCCGATAACTCAGACTCCTCTGTCTCGTAGCAATGGCATTTGAACTACAGCACTCAGAATCCCCAGTGGGATTGTTTTGGGAAATGTAGTCCCTCCAGGCCCCCCAAAAAGTCATTCTTCCAGGTGCTGCTGCTTAGAAAATCCAAGAAATATCAGAAGTGTAGTTTTATTTTGAAAACCAGAAGTTAGCTTTCCTCCTGAATGGTACAGGACTTCAACCAAAGATGCCAGAAGCTCAAGATATAGACTCAAAAAATTACGTTGGTAATTTCCGAATTGCACTACATCCTTGCTTTGCTCTCGGAAACCCTAGTTTTGTCTCCTGAGCCATTTATTGTTGCTAATTATAGCAGTGAATGGATGGAAACAAAGGGGCGATGCAAGTTAAGTTTTAAAATATGTATATTAAAATAGTCTTTACTCTAAAGATTGTAACATGGATGAATTGAGTGTGCCTTCACTTGGGTGGTTGCAAAGGTGAATTTTGGGAATTGCTACTTCTCTCCTCTTATTCCTAACTCCCAGGAGAAAATCTCTACGCATCTTCTAATGGCTAAAAATAAGAATTCTGTCTGCCTGGTATCTATTGGCCGAAAGATGGATTTATCTGACTAGTGCTTAAACATTTATAGAGAAGAAGAAACTTAAAATGGAGTGATGTTTTACTGCAAGCTCCCTGGTAATAGAAAGTGGTAAAACAGATAACAGTCTGGATCTTACTGGTATTCTTGGGCAAAACAGACTCATTCGACCAACTGTTTGGTGGATCAACAAAGTAAAATACCCTTCATTTATTTGGATGGAGTTAGCAATAGGATTTAAACCAGCCTCGCGTGCTTCCAGAACTGGAAACAAAGTTGTAGAAATCTCATATATGGCATGGGTTGGGAATGATGCACATTCTCCAATTCTGGGGCCCCAGAGAACTAGACCTCTCTCTTTATATCCCCCACAAATTGGGGTGGGTGGGTATTTATTTATTCCCCCCCCCCCAAAAAAATATTCAGCCATGTCCCCATGCCTCTGGGTG
>CM034715.1:10310028-10331472 GCA_020142125.1 Phrynosoma platyrhinos | reverse complement strand
AAATATCCAAGCTGTATTTATATAAAGTGCCCAGGTTTCAGTGGTTTTCTTCCCCTGAGCTTCCAAAGCCCCTCATACCACCCAAAAATCAGAAATAATTGCTAAAATCGCCTCCAAAATGATCCAAAATGGCAGTCAGGTCATTAAAAATCCTTTTTAAATTTATTATTATTATTATCATGTGCATGTGTGTTATATTCCACACTAACTGCCACTGTAACTTCTTTATATATATATATATATATATATATATATATATATATGAGTGCTGTATTCCCCGCTATCTGCCATGGCAGCATCTTCTGGACTCCTGGGATTTGTAGTTCAGCAAGGCAGAAGGTGGGGATTCTAAATGCCCTTCCCTCAATGGCAAGACCCTTGGCAGCTGAAGTGGGAGACATAGTGCTCTCTCTATTGGGGCAGCGTGTGTATGGCTCCTTGAAATCTTGCAGCCGTCTTTCATTTTTGGTTGGCTTAATGAAGATGTGTCTCTGGTAGAGATGGGAAACGTAGAGCAGGGCCCTTGGAAGGGAGGCTGAGGCTAGGATCCTAGCAAGGGGGTGTTGCACCCCTGCAGAGGATGTTTGGGAAGTAGATGTTTCTGATGCTAAACGCAGCCGTGCGGAAGCAGAGGCTGGCGGCTTTGTCGCATTCGCAGATCATCCTCTGGCACATGGTTTCCCCACCTGGAAGAACAAGGAGAAAAGGCCAAGGGTTGGATGGGTCCACACATAATATATATAACTAGTTCCTTCCCATCTCAGATCTGGCTTTGTAACTAGTTCCTTCCCATCTCAGATCTGGCTTTGTAACTAGTTCCTTCCCATCTCAAAGCTGTCTTTATAACTAGTTCCTTCCCATCTCAGAGCTGGCTTTGTAACTAGTTCCTTCTCATCTTGAAGCTGTCTTTATAACTAGTTCCTTTCCATCCTGAAGCTGTCTTTACAACTAGTTCCTTTCCACCTCAGAGCTGGCTTTATAACTAGTTCCTTCCCATCTCAGATCTGGCTTTATAACTAGTTCCTTCCCATCTCAGAGCTGGCTTTATAACTAGTTCCTTTCCATCTCAGATCTGGCTTTGTAACTAGTTCCTTCCCATCTCAGAGCTGGCTGTATAACTACTTCCTTCCTGGCTCTGCATGTCCAAATACGCACAGCATCAAACTCACCAAACCTCCCCATCTATATCTGTATCTATATATCTATATCCGTATTCTCACATACCGCAAAAGATGTTGCGCTCCTGGACATAGTAGGAATAAATCTCCATCTTGGGGTCGCAGCCAAGGGATGACATCCGTCCGTAGCAGCAATCGTGGGCATGGCAGCACCTGAGGACAAGATCATTTTGGATCTGTAGGTCATAAAAAAGAGCAAACGGCTCTTCCGTATGGCTTCAAATTTGGAAATCAAGAGGGAGGGCCTTCTCGGTGGTGGTTCCCAAATTGTGGCCTTCCCTTCCAAGGGAGGCTTGCTTGGCCCCTTCTCTGCTCTTTTTATTTAGGCAGGTCTGAAGGGTCTTTTAATGTAGGTAAGTAATGCTCTTTATCCTCCCGCTTTGTGGTTTGAGAGTTGGACTAGGACTCTGGAGACCAGGGTTCAATCCCGGCTCAGATGTATAAACCCACTGGGTGACCTTGGGCAAGTCACACTCTCTCAGCCCCTAAGGCAATGGCAAACCTCACCTGAGCAAACTCTTGCCAAGAAAATGATAAGTTGGCCTTAGGATCGCCATCAGTCCGAAACGATTTGAAGGCACGCAACAACAACGACGACATATTTAATGTGTTGAAATGTAGTGTTTTTGCTAGAATTGTTTCACAATTTCTAACCTAGAATTGTTTTCTGATTCACAGAAGGATCTGGTTTCAGCTTGAGAGAACGGTGGCATATAGATGGAATAAATCAATCAACAAATAAGTGGATTTCTAAGTATGTAGAGAGATCTTGGAGCGCCTTTGAGACTCACCGAAAGAAAGAAGTTGGCAGCATCAGCTTTCCAAGGCTCAAGTCTATTATCTTTGAATGATGATGATGATGATCATGATCATAGTAACCAAATGCATCTGAGGAAGTAGACTGAGGTCTACGAAAGCTCATGCTGCCAACTTCTTTCTTTTAGTGAATCTCAAAAATGCTAAAAGATCTCTCTACATACTGATTCTACAGACAAACACAGCTAGATCTTTGGATTTCTAAGGTTTTCCTTTAAGGTCCAGGCTAAAACCCAAAACTTGATGACATTGGCGCCACTCACAAAGCCTCCATTTTTAGGTTTAGGTTTAGGTGACTTACCAATCGGTTTCATCCCGGGGCTGCTTCCATCCTCCCAATCCACAATAGCATCCATAACCATTATAAAACAGAGAAGGGAGCTTGCCGGTGACCTGTCGGACCATATCGGCAAATTGGATCAAGTTGCCGCTCGCTACTGGGAGAACTGGGGGAAAAGATCGAGAAGGGCTGTTGAACATCCCAGTAGAAAATACAGGTTGAGTCTCCTTTAACTGGGATTCCAAAATATCCCAAATTTGTGCACGTGGATAGCTGAGCGACACCTTTGCTTTCCGACGAAACCTCATTTCATGCACAAAATGATTTAAAATACTGTGTATAAAATATTGTGTTGAATATCTCATCATGGGTCACCGAATCATGGGTTACAAGCTGAGTCTCCCTTATCTAGAATTCCAAAATCCAAAATACTCCAAAATCTAAAAATCTGTTGGCTTGTAGCCATAGCCAAGGATGGAAACTATGGAGGAATTGTGCAAACGTTTGTGTTCTTTCGAACTTTGTGCAAGGTATGGTCCTTGGCACACACAGGCACTACACACATCGCTGCCAATTGTTTGCTCTACCTATACCTTTATTGTTGTTGTGTGCCTTCAAGGCGTTCCCGATTTCCCTATTATGGGGGTTTCTAAGGCTGAGAGTGTGTGACTGACCCAATGGGTTTCCATGGCCAAGGAAGGATCTGAACCCTGATCTCCAGAGTCATAGTCCAACTTTCAAACCACTGTACCAGCATAGTTATACTGAGATAAACCAGATATGGATGGTCAAGAGGAGCTTATCCAGGACCTGTATCTTGTGCTGAGAAACATCATGGTTTGAATGCTGGACTCGGATGCTGAGAGATCAGGGTTCGAATCCCTGCTCATCCATGGAAGCCCATGGGGCGACGTTGAGCAAATTGCACTCTCTCAGCCTTAGAGAATGGCAGTCATGGCAAACTTCCTCTGAATTCCTCTTGAGAACCAGCATGGTGTGAATACTGCACTGGGATTTTGGGACACCTGGGTTCGAATCCCTGCTCAGCCATGGAAGCCCATTGGGACACTTTGCAAATCAGCCTCAGGAGAAGGCAATCATGGCAAGCTTTCTTTAAACCTTTGCAAGAAAACCCAACGATAGCATCACCATATGTCAGAAACGGACTTGAAGGCACCCGGCAGCAACAAACCTGCATCTTGCAAGGTTTGTGTGCACCCCAATTCTTACTTCCATGAAATCAGGTCTCTAAATGATGCACCCCGATCCCCTTTGAACAGGGACTCACCGCAGAGGAGAACCAGAGGGACTCGAAGCAAAGGCTTCATTTCTCTGCTGTCACTCAAAGCAGAAGAAGAACAAGGCAAGTATTCTTTGCAAGAAGCAAGTTCCGGAAACTATAAGCTTAGAGACACGCTCTCTTTCCCGGCATTATATACACACTTAGGCTATTGTTCTGCAACTTTTTAATCTGTGGCCTTAGGAAAGGATATATCAATATTGACAATATTCGGTGACGGATTTAAGGCGTTCACCCAAGGGCTGGACCATCCTCAAAGGGCAGCTATGTAAGGTGCAAATCTTTATAAATATCCTTCGATGGGGCAAGACATCACCATTTTCCTCCTCTTTGCAAGAAAGTCGTTGACAACTTAGCAATTTTGGAAGACTTATTTGCAGCCCAGGACTTATTTGCTCCATGGGGGGGAAACAATATGCATGCTGGCTTTTTTGCACAGAAAACAGCATTTTCTGCAGGGTCAAAATCCACCAGGTCTCCATAAGTTGACAAATGTCTTGAAGGCACATGGCCTGTTAGTTTACTTTATCTCTGCAATGGATATACCAAATTAGGATACTGAAAGGCAGTACCTTTCCTGGGTTTTTAAGCTCTTTGACTTTCCCATCCCTTCCTGGAGAGGATGGGCCTCGGACTGGCAATTTTTCAGCCTCCAAACCAGAGCTGTGACCCATCGACTTGCAGAACCGGTTAATCCAGAGCTGATGGTGGGTTGAAGGAAATGAGAAGGAAAAGGTGACACATAAAAGCACAAGAATGATCTCTGGAGCATTAGAAGCAAAGGCCCATGATAAAGGTCCATCAAAGTATTGACAGTGGAGAGAAAGTGGAAAGGAAGGCCTTCCTTGCTCTCTTCTAATACCAGAACCGGTGGTGTTTTCCATGTCATTCGGGCACTGGATTGTTTCTGGATTTTACTCCAAAATGGGAAAGATCTGTTGAGATGATGAATTGCCATGACTTTGGTCTCTGTCACCTATCTCTAACTCTAACTCTAACTCTAACGCTAACTCAGGAGCTCATCACTCCTTGATGTCTTACGTCTCCCAAATTCAATTCTAATTCATGTTGCATCCAGATACTATCGCAGGGATTTTGCCACCAAATCTGCTGCCCGAATACAGCCCAGATCCAGCCCTAGTCCCAGGAGTCCTCTGGCAGTCATTTTCTTAAGTTGGAAAACTCCCGATTTTGGAAAGAGGCATGCTGAGCGCCCCTGGGACCCGGGCTGGACCTGGGTTATATTCAGGTGGTGGATTCGGCAGCAAAATCCCTGCGATAGTATCTGGATGCAGCCTGAATTAGAATTGAATTTGGGAGAGGTAAGATGCTTTCTTTAGTGTTGTGATAAGCTCCTCATTCTAACCCTAACTCTAACCCACTCTAACCCAAACTCTAACTCTAACTCACTTTAACTCTAACTCTAACTCTAACTCTAACTCTAACTCTAACTAACTCATCCTAACCCTAACCCTAAACTAATGACAGACGACAGAACAGTCTGGGTCAGCAGTTCAACAAAAGAATTCTTTCCATCTATTTTTGAGCATTCATATTCGAGATCATCGAGTGTCTTAGCGGCTTTACCTATTTAATGCTTCTATCTATCAGTTAAGAAAGAGATGGGGAAAATGTGGCCCCAGGGCCTCAATCTCTTATTTTTGCCAATATCCCTGTGTCCAAATGCCCCCCCCCCAAATTCTCCCAGAGAGGATCCTGGAACGAAACCCCAGCAGATGCCAAGGGCCCGCTGTATATGTACACTTTTTGTAACGGATGGATTTTTAACAAGGTTTTTTTAATTGTTGTAAGCCACTTTGAGTCCCAAAAAAGGCAGGAAAACAACAACACAGGATGCACTCATGAAGGGCTTCCCCGCATAGAGCATTGAGACGGGGCATTTCCAGGACAATCTCTCGGTCCAGAGGGAACGAAATCTTTGTTGAACAAACCGTGGGAATCCCGTAGGCAAGTGGAATAGCTCCAGTCGCAGTTACACACGCTTGTTTCACACCACAAGGAATGGTTTGCCATACCTGTTGAAAGAAGGGGGGAAATTAACACCAAGGAAAAGAAAAAGAGATAATCCAGGACCAGCTAAAAACAAAACCAACATTGGGTGATAGGAACAACATGGCTTTCAAAATATGAACCATACCTTGAGAAAAGTACCATTACCTTCTAATAAATTATAATGAATTTTGCTGGGATGGTTTTGTTAAAAAGGACTCTCAAAGGTAGCCCAGATATCTCTGCTCCTGCCGTTCCTAGCTTGAAAGTTCTTCCTTATTTATAATTTTTGCCATTTTTAACACACTCTGATATTGCTTGGCCACACATGTCCTGCTTTTCATCTCTGAAATGTTTGGGAAGAGTGGTATACAGTTCCAATGGCTTCTCTGGTTTTCTTCTCATTTTCAATCCATTGAATCAATGCAACGTATAGAAGTGTGGACTTATCAAATAGATTTCTATAGATTCAAAGGATCTGGTCTAGTTGGGAGGAGCAATTGGATTTAATTTGGACACACTCTTTCCCCAAACAGAAATCATATGAATTGAATGCAACTAACTCATTTCAGATCCTTTCGATCAATGCAACTTCTAGAAATGATGACTAACAAATTCTCATAGATTCAATGGGCTCATTCTAGTTGCAAGGAGCAAAACTGGATTTAATTTAGACACTCTCTTTTCAAACAGAAATCATATTAATTCAACACAACTAACTAGTTTTAGATCCGTTGGATCAATGCAACTTATAGAAGTGTTGACTTACCAAATTCCCATAGATTCAAAGGGTCTGCTTTAGTTGGGAGGAGCAATTGGATCTAATTCAGACACTCTCTCCCCAAATAGAAATCATATTAATTCAACACAACTAATGCACAACTTTAAAACCGACCACAAATTAAACCAGAAACGGTGAAGGGAAGAGATATAGAGATAACAGACACTTAGCATAGCCACTAAATTTGCAACCAATTTTTTAAAAAAATGATCTAGTAGAGGAGAATACCCATATGCTTCCAAGATGTATAAGATTATAAAAAGATGTATGAGATTAGATATATTTCTTAGGTGAGAGGAGAAGGAGGAGGAGAAAACTCACGGCATTCAACGTTGTCACCGTCATAGACGTAAGTATAGCTGGTGGTTCTGGCGTCACATCTGGAAATCTTTAAAACCTCATAGCAGCAGTTAAGGAGCTGACAGCACCTAAAAAGGAAAGGAAACAAGAAAATCCATCTCTTTAAGAGAAAAAAAATCAAGATAGATCTAAATATCACATCTGATACAAAATCTGAACTAGGGAAAAAAGGGGAAAGACGCAATATACACGTCGATATAATCCTTGGGTTCCCCTCTTCCAAGGCCATCAATTCCACAATAGCAGCCGTAGGACCGAAAGAGGCTCCCGTTGCGTTTGATCATGTCTGTGACCATCCTTTCCCGGTCTTCTTCCTTTCCATGGACATCAAAAACACCTAAAAAGAGAGAGAGAAGATATATACAGGTAGAATCTGCCTGCTAATGTCTTTGGCCTAAATCCTGTTGCTGCTCTACACTGTGGCTTTCTTGACTTCCCTCCCAGGTTTCCAGAAGAAGTATTTCACCTATTTCTTATTGCCAGAAGAATCGTAGAATTGGAAGAGACCCACAAAGGCCATATTGTCCATCCCTTTGACATGTAGTAATAGACAACAACTTGGGCACTCCTGAGAGATGCTCACCCAACCTCTGTTTAGAGACCTCCAAAGAAGGAGAGCCCACCATCTTCTGAGAAGTCTATTCCACTGTTGAACAACTCTTACGATAAAGATGTTCTTAGGTGGAATCTATTTTCTTGTCATTTGAAACCCTGGGCTCATCACCCCCAAGAATCATAGAGTTGGAAGGGACCACAAAGACCATCTAGTCTAACCACATTCTGCCATACAGGAATAGACAACTAAAGAGCTCCTGAAAGATGCCCATCTGACCCCCATTTAAAGACCTCCAAAGATGGAGAGTCCACCACCCTTTGAGGCAACCCATTTCCACAGTCCAATAGTTCTTACAGTCAAGACTCAAGATCTTCTTCCTCAGGTTTAGGTGGAATCTCTTTTCTTAAGATTTGAATCCCTTGGCTTGTGTCCTAGTTTCTGGAGCATCAGAAAACAAGCTCATGACCTCCTTTCAGATATTTAAAGATGGTTGTCGTGTCATCTCTCAGTCTTCTCTTCTCCAGAAGAACCATATCCAACTCTCTCAGCCATTCCTCTGAAGGCTTGGTTTCCAGACCTTTGGCCAGCTTGGTGACCTTTCTCTGGACATCATTCAATATCTTTTGAACAGGAGGAAAAAAACCTGGCTCCATCTTCTACATGATATCCCTACTGATTTTTAAAGAAGGATGTTTCATGTCACCCCTCCGTTTTCTCTTCTCCAAGTTAAACATGCCCAGCTCCCTAAGTAATTCCTCCAAAACCCTGTTTGTCCAGACCTTTGACCATCTTGGTCGCCTTTCTCTGGACACCTTTCAGCTTGCTCATGTCCTTCTTAATCTGTGGTGCCCAGAACTGGACTTCATATTCCAGATATTCCTCTGAAATATAGCTTCCAGACTTAATATTCCAGATGTTCCTCTGAAATGTAGCCTCCAGACTTAATATTCCAGAAGTTCCTCTGAAATATAGCCTCCAGACTTAATATGCCAGATATTCTTGTGGAATATAGCCTCCAGACTTAATATTCCATATGTTCCTCTGAAATATAGCCTCCATACTTAATATGCCAGATATTCCTCTGAAATATAGCCTCCAGAGTTAAAATAATAATAATAATAATAATAATAATAATAATAATAATAATAATAATAATAATAATAATAATTCCAGATGTTCCTCTGAAATATAGCCTCCAGACTTAATATTCCAGATGTTCCTCTGAAATATAGCCTCCTGACTTAATATTCCAGATGTTCCTCTGAAATATAGCCTCCTGACTTAATATTCCAGATGTTCCTTTGAAATATAGCCTCCTGACTTAATATTCCAGATGTTCCTTTGAAATATAGCCTACAGAACCTGGTATTCCTTGGGAGTCTCCCATCCATGTACTATCCAAGGTTGACCTTACTTAACTTCCAAGATCAGATGGGATCTGGTGCCTTCAAGGTATAATGAGAAATATTTCCATGTTTCCTTCTTTAAAAAACCAGGAGTACTCACTGTATGTACAGAAGATGGTGACCATGCTAGCAAATAGGAATTTCTTCTCCATTCTGCTTTAAGTCTGAAATGTATTTTTCCAGACTCCTTTTCAACTTCCAAGTCCAAGGCTGAGCAAGAAATGTCTCAGACCTTCACCTGCAAAGCTGGAAAATCTTGCTCACAGATGGTACAGTATGATCTGGAGGCGGCATTATAAATAGCATCAATCAAAGAAGGCAATTCCTAGCAGGGTTGGAAGGGAATATTTTTTCGGTGCATTTCGTTTTGAAGAAGAATACAGTCATCCCTCCACATTTGGGGCTTTGACTTTTGCAGATTTGATCATTTGTGGATTTGAAGAATATGTCTTCTCTAGGAATCTCAAGGTCCTCCAGTGCAACTTTGCTGGGAATTGACCTTAGAGTGGAGATGGAAAACTTAGAGATTCCTACAGAAAACACATTGCACCCCATTGCACCATCCAAGGCTCTGAGATTTGAGGTTGAAAACCTGAGACCAAAGGATGTCCCCTTGTGATGTTGTTAAGCAGGATTCTTAATGCTTGTGTGTGTGTGTTGAGTGTCTTCAAGTCAATTGTCAACTTATGGCAACTCCATGCATTACATTGGTTTTTCTTAGGCAAGGAATCCCTAGAAGTGGTTTTGCCAGGTTCTTCCTCTGAAATAGAGTCTGTAGAACCTAGTATTCATTGGTGGTCTCCCATTCAAGGTCTAACCAGGGGTAACCCTGCTTAGCTTCTAAGATCAGACAGGATCCGGTGCCTTGAAGGTATTTAGTTGTGTGTGGGTGGTGTGTATGTGCCTTCAAGTCACGTATCAGCGTATGGTGACCCCATAAATTTCTTCAAGAGTTTTCGTAGGCAAGGAATAACCAGAGACGGTTTTGCTTCCTCTAAAAAAGTGTCTATAGCACCTTATATGCATTGGCGGTCTCCCATCCAAGGACTAACCAGGGCTGGCCCCACTCAGTTTCCAAGATCAGACTGGATCTGGTGCCTTTAGGGCATTTTCTTATTGTATTCATTTATTTTATTGTATTATTATTTTCTTACTGTATTCATTTATTTTTATACTTGTAACCCACCTTGATTCCCTTTGGAAATAGGCAGGCTAGAAATAATAATAATAATAATAATAATAATAATAATAATAATAATAATAATAATAATAATAATAATTATTATTACTATTATTATTATTATAGCCACAATTGCTCTGAGTAGGCCGTTCAAATAAAAGCAACCACACACCGACCAAACGGAGACAGTTGGAGGTTATGGGTTAAGGGTGGCCGAAATGGTAGCCTCTTGGGCTATTTTTGTAGCCCTTGACCTTAAATAAATTGGTCTCCTGGGTCTCCCACTGCTTTCCATCCCTGGTTTAGTGGGTAAACTGGGTGGCAGGCAAAGGGCATGCAAGAATAATTTCAGCTGAGCCTAGTTTTTCTGGCTATCTTGGCCAGAGAGTTACCTTCAGTTCAAAACACAGAACGAACCAGAAGGAAGCTATGAATACACTTTTGTCATGCTTGCTTAACAACTGCACATAAAGGACAATGGCTGGGGATTATGGTGTGTGCCAAAGGAGTCAGCTAAGGACCCTCTTTCTCTCTCTCTCATGAGAAAAAGTAGCACCTCCTTAAGCAAACCACAATTAGTCTCACGAATTATGAATGGTTTAATGTCAACAATTTAATGTTGCTTTCGATGCAAAGAATCCCTTTTGGATTCAAAAGCAGCCAAGTTCATACTTTCCAACTGTTCCTGTTGATCCTCTGAAATCCCAATTTTTCAGCTGATTTTAAAAAGTCCCAGTTTGCCTCCATAATGCACAGCTTTCTAAATGTGAAAAGACCATACCTTGAGAAAAGTGCCATTACCTTCTAATGTATCGTGATGAATTTTATTGCAATGGCTTTGACACATAGCTTGCCCTTCATAGCTTGCAGGTTCTTCCTCATTCGCAATTTTTTTGCCATTTTTACCACACTCTTGGCCACACTTCTCCTGGTGTTCATCTCTGAAATATTTGGGAAGGGAGGAGGTATACAGTTCCAATTGTTTATCTGGGTTCATCCTCATGTTCGATTCATTGGATCAATTTAACTGATGGAAGTCTTGCCTTACCAAATTCTCATAGATTCAGTGGGACACCTCTACTTTGGAAGAGCAATTGGATTTAATTCGGACACTTTGTCCCCAACCAGAGATCGTATGAATAAAACACAACTCACTCATTTTAGATCCACTAGAAGAAAGAAAGAAAGAAAGAAAGAAAGAAAGAAAGAAAGAAAGAAAGAAGGTGTATATGTCTATTTATTAATATATGTGTATTTTTGTGATCATGCTCAGCATGAAGGTGCTTCTTCTTTGCAGTGACTGTCTGAGTAAAAGCGATATTTCTCATCATAAGAGGACAAGTTGTCTCTGAAGCAGAGCACAGCGGTTTTGTCACATTCGCAAATCTGTTCCTCACACCAACTTCCTTCACCTGTTGGAGGAACAGATGGCACTGTATTTATCCCATTTTCATCCTCATCCTTCCTCCAAGAAGATTTTGTCTGTCTATCTATCTATCTATCTATCTATCTATCTATCTATCTATCTATCTATCTATCTATCTATCATCATCATCATCTATCTATCTATCATACAGGTTGTGTCTCCTTTATGTGGAATTCCAAAATTTCTTTCTTTCTTTCTTTCTTTCTGGTTAAATCTCCCTTGTGCAGAATTCCAAAATCCAGAATATCTATCTATCTATCTATCTATCTATCTATCTATCTATCTATCTATCTATCTATCATCTATCTATCTATCTATCTATCTATCTATCTATCTATCTATCTATCTATCTATCTACCATCTTTCATACAGACTGAGTCTCCCTTATGGAGATTTCCAAACTCCAAAACTATCTATCTATGTATCTATCTAATCTCTCTCTATTGTTATTATTATTATTATTAATCATTCATACAGGCTTAGTCTCCCTTATACAGATTTCCAATTCCCAAAACTATCTATCTATCTATCTATCTATCTATCTATCTATCTATCTATCTATCTATCTATCTATCTATCTATCTATCTGCTATCTGGCTCAGTCTCCTTTATGCAGAATTCCAAAATATATATCTATCTCTATCTATCTATCTATCTATCTATCTATCTATCTATCTATCTATCTATCTATCTATCTATCTATCTCAACTCACCACACGTGACGTTGCCATCCTTGATGATGTATTCATATTTGTCTGTTTTAGTGCTGCAGTTGCTCAGCCTTCCGTAACAGCAGTCATGGTCGAAACAGCAGCTGTGCGAGAAGAAGTTTGCTCAGAACAAACCTATGACTGGATCATCATCATCATCATCATCATTTCCATACCGGCAGACTGTGTGTGGGCTCTCCAGGTGCTGTTGGACTGCAAATCCCAGCATCCATACATTGGAGATGCTGGCTAAGGTTGATGGGGAGAGTAGTCCAACAACCTCTGGAACTGGCACCCATCACAGCCTCATGTTCAACCTTGGGCCTGTTTATTGAATATGTTGCAAGCTTTCAGAGCTCTGCTTGCAACATGTATAATGTGCATTTAGGTTGGCATTTGGGTCACTATTTTGTGGATTTTGGATGATGCTGTGCTTTGCTATATGGCCAACACAGCTACCCCTGGATATGTTAACTTATTTATTGTTATGATGTTGTTTCAAAAACCGTTTGACATTATGTCTGCAATCTGAATCAATCATTCTGTTCCAGTTGGGAGTCCCTCATAGGTTTTGGCCCAGTAACTTTTCCAAACTGTGACTTCTGGATGAGAATTTAAGGTCACCTTTTGAACCCTTGCCCTTGCTCTCTGGCCCATCTTTGCCGTTCGATTGATGGGTACCACGGACAGAGGCTTTTCAGAAACGACCCAGCATTTGTAGAATATTTCCTCATAGATAAATATATATAGTACATTGGGCCCTTGGTATCCACTGGGGTTTTGTTCCAGGACCCTCTTGTGGATCCCAAAATCCATGGATTCAATGGCCACCAAAGCAAGGTCCAGGGGTTGCCCTTTGCCCCCAGTATATTAAGATATTGGTTTACCTGTCCGTAGCATCGCGCGGCTGTCCTTTTCCACCCAGTCCACAATAACAGCCATAACTGGTATAATATGGGAAAGAGCTTTTGTTGGTGAATTCTTTGATCAGGTTTCCAAACTCCAAGAGGCTCCCTTCTGTCTCCCAAAGACCTTTGCAAAGAAATGAAACAAGCCTCGGTTAACAGGAGGGTTACTTACCTGCTAATGACATTGGCAGATCTGGGGAAGTTCCTGTACCTCTAAGTTCCAAGCATAATAATACTTGCAGTGTGTACCATCCAATATATATTCTTTTTTTACTCACCGCAAACCAGAAGCACCATTAATCCCCAATGGATCGCCATCTTTCTTTGAGAGAGATCTGGGAAAGAAAATGAGTGTGCAATGATTTCATTTAATGGGGTCAACCTCACCATCTATAGCCCTCTGAACCAATCTTGCCAAGAAAACCCTATGATCGGTTAGCTTTAGGGTTGCCAAGGGCTGGAAATGACTTGAAGGCACACAACAACAACAACAACGACAAAGACATGTACATTTCTGAGTGCTCCAGTGTTAAGGAGGGAATATCTACAGTCCTAGAGTTGGAAGATACCCTCAAAGGTCATCCAGTCCAACCCCATTCTGCCATAAACACATCCAATTGTTGGATGAACGGAGCATTCCTGAGTCTTAAAGATCCAGAATTCACTTAGAAACAGAACCAATTTTTTCTCAAAAGAAAGCAAAAAGAAGAAGAGGAGGATGTTGCTTACCTCCAACGACTGAGCGAAGGGTTGTTTTAGGAGACAAATTCAACATATATATATATATATATGAGAAACGGAGATGGAGGAGGAAGTAGAGATGAGACGCAGGAAATTATCTAATCCTGGTAGCTGATGAAGAAAGTCAGAACTGTACTGGAAAAAAACAGAAAAGACTAATGAGAAGATACCCACAACACATATAACACAGAGAGACAGTGAATAATTTGGGATTATTGGGGTATTCCTTGTGTTGAAGACAATGCAACTGGGGTATTCCTTGTGTTGAAGATTGCTGAGCAGAGGAGCGGGTTATAAATAAAATTTATTATTATTATTATTATTATTATTATTAATACCCTCTTTTCTTTTTTTGGTTGTTATTCTTTGAGAGGATGGTGAAATATCCCCATTAGCAAATGGTTGCGCTGGGACATCATATCCTTAGGAATACTGTAAGTGCAATTTCCTACGAACCCAAAGACCGAAGTAAAAAATTGCATCATTGAACAGAACCATTTTTTAATATCCTGCCTACCGTGAAATGCTATAATGTCTACACACAAAGGCAAGTACTTAGAAACACAACACGCATACACACACATTTAAGCGTGCCAGTTCTTCCGGAGGGACTTTGTGCAAAATTTGTTCAAGTAGAAAACAAGGTTTCAAGGTGACTTTGCTCCCTTTCTTTTGAGCAATCTGGAGCAGAGACCACAAAACTCTTCCCCTTTCCCAGCTCTCACGAGAAAGCAAAGGCAACAAAACAGGACAAAGAAATATGCAAACCAAATAATTAGATGGAATAATTAAGCTGCTTGGATTGGTTTTGTTTTTTTAAAAAAAAAGATTCCATTTTATTACTTATTTATGGGTTGAATTTAGCTTCCCCATTTCTCTCAATCTGGACCCCATCATTTGGAGGAAACTGGGCTTTTGAAAGGCAACCAAAGCTGCATCCGCACTGGAGAGATAAATCCAGCTCGACACCACTTTAACTGTCGCGGCTCAATCCTATGGAATTTTGGGAACTTTAGTTTTGTGAGATCTTTAGTCTTCTCTATCAGAGAGATCTGGTGCCCCGACAAACTACAATTCCCAGAACTCCAAAGCATGGAGTCGTGGCAGTTGAAATAGTGTCAAACTGGATTATTTCTGCAGTGCGGATGCAGCTCAAGCCAACTGTAAGGAGCAGGGGCAGGACTTCACAATCACAGTTATGGATGCATAACCTAGAGTTGTGCATCCATAACTGATTCATGTTTGCAATCCCTTTCTGTATTCAGTAGTGTCCCAGTCATAAACATGGATACCAAACCACTACGGATGTGTAAATCTAGCTTGGCTGTTGTTCTTGAAGAGAGGAGCTGTTCAGAAATGGAACAGACTGCCTTACATCCATTGTAGGATTTCTTGCACCGGTTGGGTTTGGATTTTATGGCCCTTGGGGTTACTTCTCACCTCTATGATTCGATGAAATCTCTCTCCCTTCCTCTCTCTGTCTTCAGTTCATATTGTACTTATTACTTACCTCCTCCAATCTCTATAAAAATGTCTGGCAAGCTGAAATCACCCCTGCATCTTCTGCTTTATGATCTTCACTGTTTATAGCTTTATACTATTTTCTTGGAGAGGCAACCATGGGATTTTATAGCTGGAGAGTTTGGAAGAAGGTATGGAGAAATCTGTTCCAGTAACAGGCTGGAATAGCAAGTTTCTCCTCCGATGGATTGCCGTGTCCCAAACCCTCAAGCCAGTACTTTTCCTGTCTATAGGAAAAACCTGATTCTTGTCTTTTTGTGCCTCGCTGGCGTCATTGTTTTTGCAAAGCGCTTTGGTGACAAAGGCCACTGACACCTAGAGCCATCTTTCATCATCCTAACAGGAAATTACCCCAAAAACATGAAGTTAAATGGTGTCCCATTGTGCAAGGGACTTGGAAACCCATCAGCCAGTAGTCAGGGCAAGGAAAGCCACTTTTCCAAAGTAATTTATTCACATTCACGTGCCTGAAAAATAGTGACAAAGAGGGCAAATGCTGGGGTGTTGGCCTCCTGAATAAAAATGTTGCCCTGCAATGAAAATATCTTTCTATGTCCACATTTCTAGTCTGGCTGTAACTTCAAATTTCAGTTGGATATTTCAGAAAACATATCCAGGGATGGCTGTGTTGCAAAGCACAATAGCACCCCAAATCCACAAACAGGGATACTTTTATTGAACCAACCCAAATGCACAAAATACAATTGGACATTGAGACATCCAGAAAACATATCCAGGGACAGTTGTGTTGCAAAGTACAATAACACCCCAAATCCACAATATATTTATTGGACCAACCAAAATGCACAAAATAGATAATGGAAGATTTCGAAGCTCCACCGGCTTCTTCATCAGGCAAAAGCATTACAAATCATGCAGGAGAAAGAAAAAATATGATGATGTTAGAGTCGCAGGCCAACATTTGGTCAAGATGTTGCTGTTGTTAGCCATGCTTTCCTTTTGGCCAAGTTGCCACCTGGATCTCAAAGGATGTATCTCTTTTTGTGTGTTGCTAATGGAATTTAAATTTTATTTCCTGGACGTTTTGACAATTTGTCTCCCAGAGCCCACAGGGCCAAAAGGAGAGAGACAACTGAGACCTTGGAAAGCAGCTGTAAAAGTGGGATGAAGGAGGATTAACCGGGAGTGCTCCTGTCAAATTGGGAAAATTGGAGAGTACAGTGTACTTCTTTTGCAAAGATTTTGCAATATGGAAAACCATCCTTCCTGCATTTTGGGCTCAGCTCTGGCACTGAGGGGTCGGACCGAAACAGAGGAAGTTTGGGTAGTAGCGCAAAACCCCTTGGTAGCTGTGTGAATTCCTTTTCAAGCATTGCACAAATTTTTGGTCACATTCACAGGCCTTTTGTTCACACTGGGTTGACGCGCTGCTTCTCCACCATTGCTGCTTTCCACTACCTGAGAATGGCACAAAAGAAAAGTTGATTTAGACAAAGGGCAGTGACTTCTTGTTGGGGGTGGTGGTGGTACTACAGTTCCCAGCATCCCCCAATCAGGACTGAGCTGCTGAGGCCAGCCCTTCGGAGACGGCCAGCTTATACAGCCTGGTAGCAGCCAACAAGAAAGCCCTGTCTCCCATCCTCACCAAATTTGTCCAACTGCTTTCTGTTACTTTGCGGATGGTACAAGATGGCACACCACTTTAACTACCAAGACCCTATCCTGCAAAATCCTGGGATTTGTGGTTTGGTAAGGCACCAGAGCTCTCTCTGAAAGACCAGGCTGGAAACCTCCACAAATCCCAGGATTTTGTAGGATAGAGGCACGACCGTCAAAGTGGTGTCAAGCCACTTTAATTCTGCAGTGTAGATGCACCCTCAGAGGGAATCTGGGTGACAAGGAGGGCAAAGCATGCCAGGGACAGCTGGCAGTTTCCATATCAAGTGGGCTAGAGAATCCATTCTGGGGTTTTGGGTACTCTAGGGGCAGCCCCCCCAAAAGCCCTATCCATCATGACTCTGAAAGTTGTTGCTGTGTGCCTTCAAGTCATTTCTGACTTATGGCAACCCTAAGGTGAGCCTGTCATGGGGTTTCCTTGGCAAAATTTGTTCAGAGATTTGCCATTGCCTTCCCCTGAGGCTGAGAGTGTGTGACTTGCCCAAAGTCACTCGGTGGGTTGCATGGCCGAGCCGGGATTCGAACCAGGTCTCCAGAGTCATAATCCAGCACTCAAACCACTATACCAAGCTGGCTCAGGACGAAGAAAAAGTGTACCAGCTCCATTTGGAGGCATTGTAGAGTTCAGCATGAGAGATAGCATGGCATAGTGGTTTGAGTGTTGAACTATGACTCTGGAGACCAGGTTTTGAATTCCTCGCTCAACCATAAAACCCACTTGGTTACCTTGGGCAAGTCACATGCTCTCAGCCTCAGGGGAAGGCAAGGGCAAACCTCCTCTGAACAAATCGTGCCAAGAAAAGCCCAGGATAGGTTTGCCTTCGGGTCACCAAAAGTCGGACACAACTTGGAGGGACACGATTCCACACTTTGAATGGTCCAGAATTTATTTGGCACTCAATGGCACCGAAGGCACCGGAGGGCTGCTCTGCAAGGGTCACAAGCCCTGCCAAAGAGAAAACTCACTGCAAATGACTCTCTCCTTCTGGAAGGTATAATGGTAGGTGTTCATTTTGGGTTTGCATCCCTGGTCCTCTAAGCGGCCATAGCAGCAGTCATGTTGATGGCAGCACCTGAAGAGGAAAAGAGAAACTTATATAAAATGGCAAAAATCAAGGTTTGCTATTTCAAATGGATATTTCCTTTGAATATTTTTCAAGCCAAGTTGGTTGAATCCATGGATATAGAGAGCCAACTGTTCTCCCTTACTAGGATAACTTCCTAGGACTGCACTCTTACTAAGTCCTTGCATCAACAGCAAGGATTTTTTCCTCTGAAGCCTTCCTTTGAGGCTGAGAGACCAAGGTCACCCAGTCGTTTTCTGTGGTTGAGCCAGGATTCGAACCTAGTCCTAGTTCAACACTCAGATTGCTACAACTTGCCAACTCTTAAACTCCTTGGGTAACTCCTTTAAATTCTTTAAAATGGATGATACCCGTTGTTGTCACCAGGTTCATGAAACCATGCTTTCTCATGTCTCTCAAAAGTTATTTTCAAAGGGTATTTTTTTGAGGTTTTTGGACAGGGATTTCCCAGGTTTATTCTATTTTCTTAGAATTCTCCAAAAAAAAAAAAAATGGAATTAAAAAGCAACAGAGGACATGACAAAACAATGCAAAAAAATTCCCCCTCCCTGGTATTGTAACAAATAAAAACTTGCCATGAAAACCCCATGATAAGGTTAGGGTCTCCATAATAAGTTGGAAATGCCTTGAAGGCACACAACAACAGCAGCAATAGCAACCATATGCTTCCCTGCCCATCTCTGCTGTGGGCAATGGGAATGAATTATGTTCCCAAAGAAACTTCCCAAGACATTTTGCAGGCTTACCGATCCGTTTTATCCAAAGGTATTCCTTTGCCTCCCAGTCCACAGTAACAGCCATAGGAGGAATAATGTGGGATTGGGCTTTTCCCTGTAACCTTTTTGATCATCCCACCAAGTTGCAGGAGATTCGCATCAACAATCATTGCCCCTGAAAAAAACAGCCATGGGAGAGAATTTCCACTCTTGGGTAAAGTAGATGGGAGATTTTTCAATCTCAACCTCATGTTAGCTAAATTGGTTTTTCAGAAATACTTCTGAGCTGAATTTCCCACCTGGATGATGATGTTTCACACTCATATTTTTTCCCCAAGAAGTCATCAGTGGCTTAGGCTGCATCAGCGTTGCAGAATTAATGCAGTTTGATACCGCTTTCACTGCCATGGCTCCATCCTATGCAATCCTGGGATCTGTAGTTTCTTGTAGCACCAGAGCTACCTGACAGAGAAGGCTAAACATCTCACAAAACTACAGATCCTATAATTTCACAGTACAGGGCCATGGCAGGGGAAGCGGCGCCAAACTGCCTTCATTCTGCAGTGTAGGTGCAGCCTTAGTGAAAGTGTTGGTTTAAATCTGCCTGGATGAGATTAAAAACAATTTAAGAAGCACTGGCTGAGATCCTGCATCCATGAAACGGAGAGTACCTTTGGACTTAAATGAATGATTGTGCATTAGTAAATGGTCAGAATGATTAGAACGATTGTGCATTTGTCAATTCTAACACTGAGCAAACCAATGTGAAATGCACAATTGCAATGCTCAGTTGCACACCTAGAATCGTAGAATCCTAGAGTCGGAAGAGACCCCCAGGGGTCATCCAGTCCAACACCTTTCTGCCATGCAGGAACTCGCAACCAAAGCATTCCCAACAGATGGCCATGCAACCTCTGTTTAAAAACCTCCAAAGATTTTTCCATTGCTCCTGGTCCTATTCTCTGGAGGAGCAGAAAACAAGCTTGCTCCATCCTCAATAGACATCTCTTCAAATACTTAAACAGGGCTATCATAGCACCTCTTAACCATCTCTTCTCCAGGCTAAACAGACCCAACTCATAGGGCTTTATGGTTTCCAGACCCTTCACCTTTTTGGTCCTCCTCCTCTGGACATTGCTCCATCTTCTCAGCATCCCTTTTGAACTGTGGTGCCCAGAACTGGACACAGTGTTATTCCAGGTAAAGCCTGACCAAAGCAGAATAGAGTGGCACTACGACTTTCCTGGATCTACGCTGCCACATATAAAGCTCTGCTTCTTCACACTGTATCTGAAGACAGATGCTATGCCATGGCTGGAGAAGATCAACCAAATATGTCAGGGACCTTACGCAGGGGTAAATCATTAACAAGAAGCCAAGCAAGTTGGCATTTGGGGCACTTACCGCATGTCAGGAGCAAGGCCATCACTGTAAAGGGAGTCATCTTTGCTTGACAAGACCTGGAACAAGAAACGCAAATGCCTTGATCTGCTTTCCCATGGCTGGAGATACACAAAGCTTACAGGGATTACTAGTTTAGGAGGATGGAGGAGACACTGGCTGCTCAGATACGTACTTGGAGTGGGGCTACTTGGTTCTGCAACCTAGAACTTCCTTGGTTCTGGGGATCTAACAAGTCCAAAATAGCTCTGTTGTCTGCTGTTAAGCTCTCCCAAATCCTCTGAAGGTCTAACCTGCACTACAGAAATAATGCAGTTTGACACCGCCTTAACTGCCATGGCTCCAGGCGATGGCATTTTGGGGTTTGTAGTTTGTTGTGGCATCTGAGCTCTCTGGCAGGGGAAGGCTAAACATCTCAAAAAACTACAGAGCCCAGGATTTGGTAACATGGAGCCCTGGCAGTCAAAGCGGTATCAAACTGGATTATTTCTGCAGTGCGGATGCAGCCTGGAAGCAACCCAGCCAAACTTCGGCAAAGTTATGAGCCAGCTGGGACTGGTTCTGCTCTTTTTCTCCCCAACCCCATCCTTCCACTTACCTCTACTGGAAATATATGGAGGGAATCCCAGTCACAAAAGTCACAAAAGTCAACTTCTGTTGATTTTTCAAGCTTTTATAAGAAACCAGTGGGCATGCCCACTCTTTCGGGGAATTCATAGAGAAGTCATAATACATACATCTTCCTTTTAATTATGTCTCTTCTATTTCCTCTTATATATATATATATATATATATATATATATATATATATCACACCATATTTGGTGGCAATTCCCTCTGTTGGAACAAGGCTGGTTGTGATTTTTGCTAGACAGGCAATTGCCTTGGTTGTAAAAAAAAGGAGAGGAATCTTTGTGTGTGTGTGTGTGTATGTGTGTGTATATATATATATATATATATATATATATGCCTTCAAATCACCTGTTGACTTAGGGTGACCCCATGAATTTCATTGGGTTTTCTTAGACAAGGAAGATTCAGAGATGGCTTGGCCAGTTCCTTCCTCCAAAACAGAGCCAAGAGGACCTGATATTTGTCGGTGGCCCAGTAGCTTTGGCTAGAAAACAATCTCATTTGTTCTCAGATCAAGCTTTATTGCATTGTCTATTTTGGACACGTTACTGCAATCTGACACCCACAGTCTATATCTCTCCAGTCCTCTTTCACCATCTTCCCAGTACTGATGTTGCTAAAAAATCTTTCAGGTAGTTGCTGGATGAGGAGGAAAAGTTGAAGTTGAGAGGGACATAACAAGACTTTGCATCTTCCGTCCTTTCCTCCACTACTGGGTGATTTTCACTTGTTTAGTTCCACTTTATTTTCCTCTCATATATATGAATGAGGAATATATATATATATATATATATATAT
>CM034715.1:10289939-10300271 GCA_020142125.1 Phrynosoma platyrhinos | reverse complement strand
TGGTCTGCTCCATCCAACAGATGGATTAAAAGCAGAAGGCACCTTTTAAATGTTTTATTGTACTCACAAGCTCCAGTCATTGGCCACATTGCCTGATGCTTAAGAGAATCCCTCAAAACATCTGGAGGGCACAAGGTTGCCTACCCCTGAATAATGTGTGCACGAAAATACAAACATTGTATTCTCCTTTCAAAAAGCATGTCCCATCTTCTTGCTTTAAAACAGGGGTGGGGAGAATACGTTGGTCCCAGATTCTTCTCATCAAGAGTTTCAACAGTTTTGAAATATTTTCAAATGTGCTTTCTATCCTTGCTTCGTAGTAATAGTATCCCACGGCGAGGCTCTGTAGGAATTCAAAGAACTCTTGGCTGTTGCTTCTATTAGACTTGCTGTTTTGTAATACTGTATGGATTCTTTCAATATGTATTTCAGTTCTTTTAATTTTCTCTCTCTCTCCATAATGATAGGTGTTGTACGGTCTGTGAAAGAAACTCTCAACAGCCAGTTTGTGGAAAACTGCAAAGGAGTGGTTCAGAGGCTGACGTTGCAGGAGCACAAAATGGTGTGGAATCGAACCACTCACCTCTGGTTGGTACTTCAGCTCCCAACAATGAAAGAAGACCAAGAGGGTTGTTGGGTGGTTGTTGGCTTCATAGGGCCAGAGGGTTGGAGAAAAAGGGCAACCTCTGTGGCAAGTCTAGATAAGTTTTAAAAATGCATCTTAAAGACTTATTCCCCATCTCAGTGACCCCCCAAAATAGCTTACAACAGACCAATATATCACACGGCACTTATTATAGCACTAGTATTCCACTTTTATGGCTGTGGCTGCCTCCTGTGGAATCCTGGGATTTGTAGTTTAGGTACAGTTCTCAATCAGATGGCTCACTAAACTACAAATCCCAGAATTCTACCAGAGGCAACCACAGCAGTTAAAGTGGAATTGTAGTGCTGTAATAGTGTTGTGTGATATTGCAGATAGTGTAAACAGGGGGGGGGGGGAAATCCTGCCTCAGTTTTCCATAATGTGGTACAGTTAATGGACAGTTGGGATTAATGTCAGAAATAATAGTAATAATAATAGCAATAATAATAATAATGATAATAATAATAATAATAAGTACATCATGCTTGACTTTTTAATTGATGTTTTGACTAATATCTTTTTAATTTTTGTCTGTAAATTGTTGTTCCCCGCCTCGATCCATGAGGAGAGGCGAGTAAGAGATAAATATTATTATCACTACCAGTAGTACTAGTATTATTATTAGTAATGTCTTGCTGGTTGTTCTTCACCAGGAATGATTATGAAAAAATCATCCACCAGAGGACCAACACGACGGCTTTTGATCTGGTGCCTCAGGAAGGAGGGACCGACGTCACCGTGAGGGTCTTGAAACCCTTGGAAGCGGCCGAGCTCAGCTTGGAGACGGTGTACGAAAAGTTCCACCCTTCCGTTCAGTCGTTCACGGACGTGATCGGCCATTACATCAGCGGAGAGCGGCCCAAAGGCATCCAGGAGACCGAAGAGATGCTGAAAGTGGGGGCCGCCCTGACCGGGGTGGGTGAGCTGGTCCTCGACAACGCCACCATCAAACTCCAGCCCCCCAAAGAGGGCATGCATTACTACCTCACCAGCCTGGATTTTGAGGCCTTGGTTCGGAAGCAGGAGTCCGGCGTGCGGCTCTGGCGTGTCCTGACCCTCCTTTTCGGCTTTGCCAGCTGCGCTGTGCTCTTCTTCCTCCTCCATAAGCAGTATCGCCGGCATCAGGAGAGGCGCCGTCTGCGGCAGATGCAGGAGTCTCTTGCGGCAGGCGGGGATGCGGTGAACGCTTGCGTTGTCTGCTTGACCCACACCCGTTCCTGCGTCTTCCTCGAGTGTGGGCATGTCTGCTCATGCATCAAGTGCTACGAGGCTCTTCCAAGACCCCCTCGGTGCCCGATTTGTAGGCAAGAAATCACAAGGGTGGTGCCTTTATATAACAGCTGAATTATGTGGCCTCTCTCTTTGGGGTTGCCTTAGCTAGTCTGTACCCATGGATATCGTTGAGCCTTGTGGCAATACAGCAAGATGTTGCAAGGTGGGCTTAGGGTGGTGGTTGTCTTTTGCACATAGAAGCAGAGAGCTAAACCTCAGTGGCTCAAAAGTGCAAGCAGAGTTCCCAATATTTTTAGGGTTGCTGTGATTTTGGAACTGGACCGCTCGCTGTTGCTTTGGGTGTGATGCCAAAATGAAAGATTTCTTCTCAGTGGAAAATTGACATGTACACAACTGTGTGTGTGTGTCTCTGACAAATCCCTATGTATCTTTTCCTGCTCCAAACTAACCTGATCATGTTTCTAGACTAGTATGTTTCTTTTGAATAACTTCTCCCTAGCCTAATGCACATTTTTGCCTTGAAAATGTTTTTTTTAAAGGAGGACAAATACAGGGACACTTCTATCTCAGTGCCCAGAATAAAAGAAGCTTGTGTTGCCTATGTTTTAATTCTGCTGTGTTGTTCCTTTTTAAGTTCACAGAGTTTCATTGTCTGAGCAAAGAGCTGTCAGAATGCAAGCAAGGAGGAGATTTTACAGAGGATGGACAGCATTAAGCTGCTTGGAAACCTCCAAAGAAGGAGACTTCACCATTCTCCAAGGCAGCGTCTTCCAACTCTTACCATCATGGCGTTCTTCCTAAAGTTTAGGTGGGATTTCTTTCCCATAGTTTGAATTCATTGCTCTGTGTCCTAGTCTCTGGAGCAGCAGAAAACAAGCTTCTTCCATCCTCAATATGGCACTTCTTCAAATATTTAAACATGGCTATCATATCGCCTCTTAACCTTCTCTTCTCCAGGCTAAACATACCCAGCTCTGTAAGTTGCTCCTCAGAGGGTTTGGTGGTTTCCAGACAATACAAGCAATTTACAACACCCTTCTCTTTAAACCAGGGCTGGACAAAGTGTAGCCCATGGGCCACAAGCATCCACCCAGGGCTGTTTTTGTGGCCCTCTTACGTTGTGACAAATCCTTTGCCCCAAAATGTCCTCTAAGGGGAGTGTGAGACATTTCTACTGTGTGATTTCTATGGCATCCCTGGCCATGCTCCTTTTGGATTTTTGTTCCCAGTGGCTCTCTAGAGGACTATGAGGGGCTATTCCACCACATTTTGGGGTCCCTCTGGCCAGTTTAGGCCCTAGGATAGCTCTTTTCTCCAACAAGACATGATCCACAAGTCTTTTTTTCCTATTGAGGGTTCTTCTAGCACTACAATGGCTGACGGGAGGACATAACAAAGTTGCCCCATGCCATAACCCTGGAGTTTTTTTTTTTTTTGAAGATATTCTGGAGGTGGGACTGGAGATCCCAGGGGACTTTTTTGGCCCACATTTCCCCATCTCTCTTTTAATTCCTAACTCAGGGTGGACAGCTGTTGAGAGAGCCAGATTTCTTCTCCAGGGATCCATGGGGGCAACTATCCCTTTCTGGACTACAGTCCCCATTTAGACAGCTGACAGCCGGGGTAGAGACAATTTCGACAATTTCTGGAGTTGTGGACTGAGAGGACAGAAAAACAAGCTCCTTTCCCTTTGTCGAGAGTGCTTTGAATTACAGAAGGTCAAAGCGTGAAGTTGTTTTGAGCATTTATAAATGCGGCAACTTGAGCCTTTAGCAAGGAGGGACGGATGGGTTTATTGTCATGAGGCACTTTGCAAAGACGGCAAGTAGTGCCCTCTCTTGAAGCGTCGGTGCAGAAAGTCAACAGCGTGCTTGTTAACACTTTTAATTAAACGCGTTCTGTATATTACTCTTCACTTCAAAATATGAATTACCTTGGAAAGCGCAATAAACCACTTGATAAAGAGGAACAGCAGTATTCCTGGCAGGGAGAGATGGACAAGGGTCACCTACAAGGACTTTAGCGGAAGGTTAGAAAACATTTTCCTGTGGGTGCTAAATCTGGGAATGGTGAGGAAACAGCCCCCCCAAGCAGTGTTTTGGGCTGGAACATTCTCTGTCGTTGAACATGTCCCCACCAACCATGCAAATCTGAGTTCAACTCTATGCGTTACAAACCAGGACTTGGGCTTCCTTCCTGGGCTTTAAATAGCCTGATATCACCCATCAAAGATTGGATTTGTCCTACGGGCTGGAGATTTCCCACTTCTGCCTTAGTGCAAATGGGGGGAAAGACATTGAATAGGAGATGCTGGAGGCTCTATTTCAGAGGAAGGAACTGGCAAAACCACCTCTGAGGATTCCTTGCTTAAGAAAAAGTTTGGGCATTGCTGCCCTAAAGGCACCAGATCCCATCCAATCTTAGAAGCTAAGCAGGGTCAATACTTGTATGGGAGACCACCAATGAATCCCAGGTTCTGTAGGTGACATTTCAGAGGAAGGAACTGGCAAAACCACCTTTGAGGATTCCTGGTCTGAGAAAACCCTACGAAATTCATGGGGTCGCCATCAGTCAAGACACAACTTGAGCACCCGCCTAGCCACACAATATAGCATAGGGGCTAAATACCCTAAAAGCACCAAATCTCTTCTGCTTTTGGAAGCTAAAGGAAGGTCGGCTCTGGTTAGTACTTGGATGGGAGATTGACTTGTTATTGGAAGTCGTAGGACACATTTTAGTGGCAAAACCACCTCTGAGGATTCCTTGCCTCTGTGAAATTCATGGAGTCTCCATAAGTCGACAAGCGCCTTATGCAACAAACACAGAGTCCAAACTGAAATATCGGTGCTGTATTTTCTGGGAACTATATGAGTTCTTATGTGGAGCTCTAGATGGTGGTACATCTCCATGATCTTCTCCCCAATTGACTAGTCTGAGCTTCTCTTTCTTTTTGGGTAAGCTCTCCTCTTTCTCCAAAGAAGACAAGGAGGTGGCAGGCAGGAGACAGGGAGAGCAAAGCCAGAGAGAGGCTGTCGCTCAAAGCTATTTCTGTTCTGCCGCTCTTTCACTCCCACACTCTGACACTATTGGACTTATTATATGAAGCTGTTTTCAAGTCAGGGGCTTGTCTTCTGAATCCTCCTCCTTTCCAGCCACCTGTTTCAGGGACGAAGCGCAGCAGGAATTGCAGAAAAAGAAGAAGCAAGGACTGCAAAAGGCATTACATCACATGCAAAGAGTCCTTGGAGAATGTGTGCAAAAGAAAGTTTCACATCCCTGGAGAATGTGTGCAAAAGAAGGTTTCGTATTCCTATATTCCAAAACCTTGCCAAAAGGGACATATAGTCCAAGCCCTTGCCCTGAAGGAAGAGACAGCTCCCAAAAAACTTCCATGCAAAGACTTCCAAAGAACAAGAGTCCGCCGTTCTTTGGAGAAGTCCATTCCAAAGCAAATTCTAATGTACATTACTGGAAAGATGTGTATATGTTTGAAGAAAAATAAAGTATATAAAAAAAAGAAGTCCGTTCCACCTTCGAACAGCTCTTACTATCAGGGAAGTTCTTCCTAATTTTTAAGTGGAATCTTCTTTTCCTTCTTGCCATTGAAATCCATTAGTTCATGTCTCCGGAGCACCAGAAAACAAGCTGGATCCATCTCCGACACGACACCCCTTCAAATATTTAAAGATGGGTCTTATGTCATTTCTTGGTCTTCTCTTCATCAAGTTAAATATGTCCAGCATCCTCCGTTAGTCCTTCAATAAGCTAAATAGCAAAAATAATCTGCAACGCAATTTTTAATTTTATTTTAAAATGGTGTTCCATAAAGAAATCCACTTAAAAACATGGATTCAGAACAGTTAAGAATGAGGACACAAATTGCACAACCCGAACAGGTTAAAAGTTGAAATAAGAAGGTCTTTGCCTGCTGGAGAAAAGAAAGCAGAAAGGAGGCAAGTGAACCTCTCTTGGATTATTAATTTTTCTTAATAATAATAATATAATAATATAAAGATTATGCAGTAGCAGAACAGACATCAAAGAAAAGCATATACAGTGGGTCCTTGGTTTCTATTGGCGTTTGGTTTCAGGATCCTCCATGTATCCCAAAAATCTGTGGATGCTCCATTCCCATTAAATACAAAGGCATAGTGAAATGTCCCTCATATAAAATGGCAAAATCAAGGTTTGTTTTTGGAATGTATATATATTTTTGGAAGAGCCCTGGTGGCGCAGTGGTTAAATGCCTGTCCTGCAGCCACTCACTCATAAAAACCACAAGGTTGCGAGTTCAATACTAGCCAGGGCTCAGGCTAGACTCAGGCCTGCATCCTTCTGAGGTTGCTAAAATGAGTACCCAACTGTTGGGGGGCAATGAGCTTACAGTTGTAAACCGCTTAGACATCCCATAGCGCAATATGAAGCGGCATATAAATGAAGCTGCTTTGCTTTGCTTTGCTTTGCAATGTGGGAGACATTTTTGGCACATAGCATTCCTTTGCTTGGAAATCTCAATCCATTGGCAAGAAGGAAAAACGCTTGTCATTTGGCTGCCTGAACAATGCAACCCTTCAAGCTTGGCAAATCAGGAGCCCTCCGTAAAAAAGGCGACCCAGGCCTCTCCGACATTCGTTTCAGTCGAGAGGAGATTGCTTTCTCTGTTTAACCAGACTTTTAAATTCCTCCCCCAACTCTTTTTTCCATTTTTATTAAACTGCTAGATGAAGCGAGGCTGATCCATCTGTTCACTTAGGAGGTGAGATTAATATATATATGTGTGTGTGTGTGTGATGTGTTTATTCTTTTGTAATGATGTTTGGTCGTGAGACTTTGCATGGAGAGTTTGCAAGAAGAGAGGCGAAGAAAGGGATCATTGCACAGAGATGTGATGGAAGAGCGCATTAAGTAAAGAAGGAAAGAGTGCGCCATCTCACACCTTCAGTCCACCTACATTGGATGGTTTTGCACACCTTTTGCACACATTAAAACCGAGACACATGTGGCCACCAAGCGACATCAGACTGTTCTCCATACAGTAAACCCTGTTCACGAGAGAGAAAAGACAAGCTAGGAGAGGCTGCTGCAGTTTGCTTTTGCCTGAGCCTACAGGGAAGAGCAAGATCCCGCCCCTTTCTAACCCTTCCTTCCTGCCAAGTTGATTGAATAAAAGCTACTTTTGCAAACTGAGTTTGCAGCGGTTGCAGAAGCTGGGGACAAAAGTGGAAAACAGGAAGAGAGAAACTGGGACATTTTAAAAAGCAGTTTAAAATGGGGCAGCAGAGGAGTAATTGGGACAACAAAGGATTCATTCTCTGCTTTTGAGCAATGGCCACAAAGGACTGAATCCAGGGTGGTGGGACTCAGGTATGCATTTTTATTCCTTATAGAAATGGTTGCATATTACAACTCCAATCTGGTGTTACTTAAGCAAAAAGCACTGGTCATGCACTTTTGCAAATATTCTACACAATTTTATTTTTAAAAGACACGGCATCTCCAGTATTTACCATCTTTAGCAAACATCCTAACAAATGAAAGATAACCATGTTATAGTAACTCAGCGTCTTGTCATACTTCACCAACCATTGTGGCTGGTGGAAGGTGCAGTCTTTTATGAAAATAAAATATTGGTTGACCAATTGGTTTGCAACTCTGCCGTCGAGGGCATCTGCCTAAATCTTGCATTGGCCCATTGCAAGGAGAACCAATGTCCTTTTCAGCCCCTTTTTTTGCAGTCCCTTTTCTGCCATGATTGCTTAGCATTTGCTTTAAAATCCTGTGAACCTTTATGCAAGGTGCCGACGCACCTGTGACTTTTTTGGGTGCTAGACGTGTGACACAATGCAGCTTCACATTGCTAATGTCTCCCTATCCCCCAATAGAGAAAATAACTGTGGAAATACAGGGTGCATTTGCACATATGTTTAAAAGAATAGAGCGACACAATGGGTGCAGATACAGGAGGAAGAAGAGCCGAATTTATGGATTGATTTTTAAATATATATATATATTTTACATTTTTCACAATTGCAGCTCTCCGAGGTGCTGAAACCTCTCCCCAAAACAAGCTTGGCGACTCCTTTAAAGTTAAATCTAAAATTGGAGGCAGATTTGAACACTGTCTTTCCTTTTGAACTTGGCCAAAAATGAAAGATTTGCACCCTCGAAAATGGGAGACTCAGGGCCACATCCTGAGATCTGGAAACCCTAGCTAGCTGATGATGGGATATGCAGTCCGACAGGCTGCACCTAAGCCTTTATAGTGCTTTCAGGTTTCCTAACCAGCACTTTGAATTTTATTGAACCAGCAATAAACATGTTATCCAGGGAAGCTGTTTTGGCCGAGGGAGTTCCAGTTTCCCAGTCCAAAGGGCACTTTCCACTGGCTATTTTCTAGCAATGCAATGCCTCCCTACTATGGAGATGATCCAAAGTCCAAAGGGCTTGAAACCCTTGGAAAATGCCGTCAGCAAATATAGTAATTGCTTGCTAAACCAGTTTAGAGAGCCAGCATGGTGTAGGCAATGGGTTTCCATGGCCGAGAGGAGATTCGAACCCTGGTCTCTAGAACTGGAGCCCAACCCTCAAACCGCTACACCAATGGTTCCCAAACGTTGGTCCTCCAGATGTTTTGGACTTCAGCTCCCAGAAGCCTTGACTGTTAGCCAAGCAGATGGGGGCTTCTGGGACCTGAAGTCCCAAACTTCTGGAAAGTTTGAGAAATATTGATGTAGTGGCTGAGCTACGCTTCTGGAGACCAGGGTTCGAATCCACTCTTGGATTTGGAAGCTCACTGGGTGACCTTGGGTGAGTCACACTCTCTCAGCCTCAGAGAACGACAAAGGCGAAACCCTTCTGAACAAATCTTGCCCAGAAAAACCAAGTGATAAATTCGCCTTCGGGTCACCATACGTTGGAAATGACTTGAAGGCACACATCAACAAACCAACTTAAGTCTTGATCCATTGGAAGGATGGATTCCTTTATCCTCACAACAACCCTGCGAGGTAGATTAGTCTGAGTAGCCAAGGGTCATGGCCAAGCCGGGATTCGAATTCACTTCTTCCTTGCTTTCCATTCCTGCACAATCCCTACTTTATACTGCCTTGGGATTGCTGTATACAGATTGCATATTTTCAATCCTCCAGTGCTTAATTTCCTTTTTATGGTTGGAATATATTGAATTTACACATACAGTTTACTGTCATTTTATATGTTTATATCCTTGAAGGGGAAAAAAAATAACAGGGGAAGGATAAATGGATCAGACAAATAAATGTCATGCATGGATGCAAATTAACTCCTTAATCTGGATTAAATGCCTGCGTAAAATGTCATTTTACCAGTCCCCTTTTTTGAAAACCAGGCTGATCAGAACCAATTTTGACAAAGAAATGCAATGCAACATCATGCATCTTGATACGATTTTAAAGGAGGAAAGTGGGATTTTAAAATAGTAGTTTAGCCTCAATTTGCATTAATCCCCCCCCCGAATTTTGAATCAAAGGGCAGTGTACAATTCAGAAGCGAATATATAAATAAATATTTAGCCTTGACACCAGATGGTGTGACAACATTTGGCAAAATAAGGGATCGCTCATATGCGCCTCCATAAAGGATAAAGAGAGATGTGGCTTTTCTTTTTAAATAAATGGCTGTTTCCTATTTTTACCGTGGGTCGATCATCCAGTTTATTATTACAGCCTGCAAATCAAAGAAAACGAAATGCAGAAACCAGAATAAGATATAGATCAAGGCCCATTAAGTGAGTATAAGATCTGCAGAATGTATAACAGAGACAAAACTTTTGGACCCTTGCTTGAATTGCAATGTTTTATTTTGCAATTAATATAGAGCAAATCTGTCTGAAACATATCAGTGCATTGGCCTGGATGACGTTTAGACCCATGCTTGATCTGCGGTATATTTTGCAAATATTATGCATTTATTACACTTATTTGTTGTTGTTGTTTCCGACTTATGGCGACCCCAAGGCGAAACCCATTGTGGGGTTTTCTACCCATTGCAATATATTTTGCAACATGCTTCATGTGTTATCACAGTGAACATATTGCAAAACTGTCTAAAGCATTGTCAGTTGGAATATGCGCCGGTGTGGTGTAGTGGTTTGAGTGTTAGACTGCAACTCTGGAGACCAGGGTTCGATTCCCAGGTCAGTCATGAAGCCCACTTGGGGACCTTGGGCAAGTCACACTCTCTCGGCCTTTGGGGATGGCCATGGCAAACCTCCTCTGAAGAAACATGCCAAGAAAACCCCAGCATAGGTTTGCCTTAGGGTCGCCATAAGCTGGAAAAGACTTGAAGGCACACAACAGCAACAAAATGATAAGCTGAAGTTCTTATATTGCAACAGCAATGCATATTGCAAGCAGTACAAGACATACATTGTTATTCATGGCATGCATTTTATATGTATATATGTATATATATAT
>CM034715.1:10279026-10289839 GCA_020142125.1 Phrynosoma platyrhinos | reverse complement strand
CTTGTCTGGGTTTGCATTTTGCAAAATGGATTTGCAGAGTAAGGAGGCTGGGGACCATGGGGGGAATAGCACCCCCATTTTGCAAAGGTTGGGTCCCTCCACCAAGAGAGACCCTCCTCTTTTTGTAGGCTTGGATTGCACCCCCTTTCTCTTATCCTTTGCCTATAAGTTCCTTTTTGCAAATTCGGTTTGCAGGGTAAGGAGGTTGGGGGGGATGTGGGGAGATAGCACCCCCATTTTGCAAAGGTTGCGTCCTTTGTGGTTCCTTCTCCTGGAAAGGCAGATGACTAAACCTCCCTTGGATTATTCTGGAGTCAAACAGGGGGGCTTAAAGGGAAGGGGACGATGGGGGTCTCAGTCCTTCCCTGGGGGTCCCAAAGTCTACCCTCACATTGACTTCTCTTAGCTGAATTAGGGGTACCCTGGAAAGAAACCCCCCAACCTTTCTGTTCAGGAAAACCTCCTCTGGTCCTGTGCTCTCCGCCACATCAGCATCTTTAGGATGATAACAACAACAAATGCAATAATAATAATAATAATAATAATAATAGTAATCCATTTGTTCTGCCAACATTATTGTTACTCTGGTGGGCACTCCATTTTTACGCTTAGCCTTGAGCCCTGGTTTCCACCACGTTGGCATCTTTGTGATGATAAGGATGAGGATGATGGGCCATTGAGTTTGTGCAGTGTGTCATCTGTGTAGTGTGCAGAGTGTGTGCAGTTTGCAATGTATGCAATGTGGGCATTGAACAGTGTGTGCAGTAAGAAGTGTGTGCAGTGATATATGTATACACACACACACACACACACACTCATATATATATATATATATATATATATATTAGTGTGTGTGCAGTGTGCCATGTGTGCAGTTTGCAGTGTGTTCAGTGTGCGGTGTGTGTCTTTTGCATGTTTTTAACCATATTGTGTTTTACTTTGTAAACTATCTTAAGTCCTGGTAAGGCACAGCATAAATAGAGCTAGTGATAGTAATTTAATCAGAGTTAAATTTTAACTTCCCAGGTTTGGGTTTGTCATTTTTTGTGAGCAACTAGTTGCATTTGTGATGTCTCACAAATTCTCATTTCTCGAAGAGAGCCAGACCCTTTAATGCTACACTATTGTAGCATTACAATTGCATCTACACTATAAAAATAATGCACTTTAATAGCCATGGCTCCATCCTACAGAGTCCTGGGATTTGTCGTTTTGTGAGGCCCCGGCAGTCTTTGGCAGAGCAGACTAAGGGCATCACAAAACAACAAATCCCAGGATTCCATAGCATGGAGCCACAGCACTTGAAGTGGTGTCAAACTGCATTATTTCTACAGTGTAGATGCACTCTCTAATTCCACTTTAACTGTCTTGGTTGCAGCCCAGGGAATCCTGGGATTTGTGGTTTACTCATAGGCATTGAGGATTATAGCCAGGGAGCTCTAGTGCCTCCCCACACTGCAAATCCCAGGAGAATAAATGAACGAATAAATAAAGGAAGAAGGGAAGAAAATAGCTAAAATTACTCTGCTTCCTCTGAGAATTATAAAATTTTATAATGATCCATTTTAAGTTTTTGAAGAGGATGCTTGACTTCTAAATAAACATATCCACTTTTTTTGTAATTTAATGTTAATTTTATCAGATTGTTTTTATCTGTATGTCTGATCTGTGGATTGTCGATGATCCACAGATCATTGAATTGATCCACCGATCAAATGAATCAATTGATCTTCTGAAGCTAAAAGGACTCCTTGCTTCCTCCGAGAGGGAAATTAGGAAAGAATTATATTGCTATCGATTGATATATTGATTATTCTCTTCTTCTTCTTGCAGTTGTCATTGAAGACGACAGGATTGACGACGTCCTGAAAAACATTTCCGACAAACCGCCGCCGGGAGTTTAAATCAGAAAAGGAAAGGAAGGGCAAGGCAATTTTGATTTGGTTACCTTTTTACACATTTCTGGGCAACAAAATTTAAAAAATTAGAGGAAACCCAACACACACATACACACATACACAAAAATGGCAAGTTGTCCAATGCTTGCTTGTGATCCTCCTTGGAAAAACCTGCAATTGTATGGTTAAAGAGAACAGGCTCAGAAACAGAAGATGATGGAAAAAGTGTTGGAAACGCGTGCAAAGAAATCCAGTTGCACACACCCTTGCACACAGATCCGACGTCTTGAAATAAAATAATAATAATAATAGTAATTGTAATTGCAATGCACTATTTGGAATTTAGTTCTCGGAAAGACTTGAGATCCATTCCCTTGCTTTTGGATGACTGAACCTGGATATTATTAATTTTTCTTTTTTATAAGAAACTGTGAAAAAAAATAGGAGTGAAAGGGAGGGGGCAAAAAGCAGTATTTTTTTGACCTTTTGCAAACCTTGCTCGGTCCTGTCGTTTCGAATGCACACTTGTTTACATGGTTTGACCTTGCAAAAAATAATAATAATAATAATAATAATAATAATAAGAGAGAGAGATTTCCTTACATTTGCATATATACTCTGATCTGTGTTTCTGTTTTTTTTTTAAAAAAATAAATCTGTATTCTTGGATGTTTGGAATGAAGTGGGGGAGGGGGAAAGAAATGAATAATCTGTCCTTATAAATATTACTATATATGTATATAGATCTTTAATTCTTGTAAAGTCTCTGCAGAATGTATGGAACCAAAACTTTTTTTCTAAGAAGAAGGGATTCTGCAAGGAAGGATTCTCTTGGTATTATTCTTATTTATTTATTTATATTTATTTTTCTGGGGGGGAAAATGACTTTGAAGCTGGTATTTTGCTGCGGCGGCTCAAGTTGCTCTCGAGAGAAATTTAATTTTATACTCGAAATGGGGAAAGAAAATCCAAATAGAGGTATTGTTTCTTTGGCCACTTAGCAAGTGGCCTGTAATGCAGGCAATTTTTGCTTTCTTTCTTTCTTGGGGGAAATATATATATATATATATATATATATATATATATATATATATAGTGATGGTTTATTCTCTTTCATAGAGTGTAATAGAATAATGAAATGGAGAGAAAAAAATTAAACTGTAACATGGGTGCCAAATATTTTGAAATGCTAAAAGAGATATTTCCCCTCCTTTTACCATTCCTTGATTTAGTGATCTTGACTCCACGTAAAGTTACATTTTTGTACCGGAATAATTCTCTTTCTAAAGCTCTTTCCTGACTTAACATAGCTATCTTTGTTAATATCTATATACTAGAGAGGTATGGAAGTATATTCTCTATTGACAGTGGACTTTCTGAATCTCCTACATTTTTTAAAAGTTTCTTTCTTCCTGTTCTGTTTCGAAATCCTGTCTGTTTGCATGATATGCAAAAGAAGTCAAAGAAATGCCTCTTGAACTAAGGAGATCTATATATATATATTTATTTTCTGCTGTCCTTTTTTTTTTTTTTTTTGCGCCTAAACTAAACTCTGGAATGACTTTCCGATGGGTAGTTTGTTTCTTTTTCTTATACAAATGGTGTATGTTGCACTTTTATTCCTCTGCACAGGGCTATTTCTGCAATGTATAGTAATAATAATAAAAAAAAAGGGGGGGGGGAAGAAATATAACTTCAATTATTCTCGCCCTTTCATTTTGAACATTTTGCTACTTGTTACAGAGCCCTTTTCCTGGGTCCCTTGTAGAATCTGAGAGTGGGAAGGGGTCAGAAGGATCATCTCTATATATTAAATATATCTGTTTAATATATGTTTCTGCAAAGAATTTTTTCTTCCCCTGCAGAAATAGCCCAGCAATGCACAAATTGCAATACTCCTGGAAGATGCCCCTCCAAGCTGTTTTTAAAGACCTCCAAAGGCTGTCCGTTCCTCTGCAAAATAGCTCTTACAGCCAAGAAGTTCTTAATATTTTAGGAGGAATTCCTTTTCTTGCCATTTGAATCCACTGGTTCTTTCTTACTCTAGTCTCCAGGGCAGCAAAAAAGACGCCCCAAGCTGGCACCTTCTTCCAAGTGACACCTTTTTCACATATTTGTTGTTGTGGACCTTCAAGTCCTTTCCGACTTATGGCGACTCGAAGGCAAATCTATCCTGGAGTTTTCTTGGCAAGGTTTGTTTAGAGGAGGTTTCCCATTGCCTTCCCTGGAGACTAAGAGAGAGTATGATTTGCCCCAAGGCTGAGAGAGAGTGACTTGCCATTGCCTTCTCCTGAGGCTGAGAGAGAGAGTGACTTGTCTCTGAGGCTGAGAAAGCGTGACTTGCCATTGCCTTCTGAGGCTGAGAGAGTGTGACTTGCCATTGCCTTCTCCTGAGGCTGAGAGAGTGACTTGTCCTTGTGGCTGAGAGTGAATGACTTGTCATTGCCTTCCCCTGAGGCTAGGAGAGAGAGTGACTTGTCATTGCCTTCTCCTGAGGCTGAGAGAGAGTGACTTCCCATTGCTTTTCTCTGAAGCTGAGACGGAGAGTAACTTGCCTTCCCCTGGGGCTGAGAGAGAGTGACTTGCCCTGTGGGTTTCCATGACTCATCTGGGATTCGAATCCCAGTCTCCAGAGTCATACTCCAACACTCCAACCACTACAACATGCTGGTTCTCAGATATTTAAAGATGGCTAAAAAGCCCTCAATTGTAAGCTAAAGGCCAGCCTGAATAATAATGCCTTTGGAGAGGAGAGACGGGGCCAAAAGACCCCTTCCTTCATGGGAAGGAATGCCAGAACCTGAGAGCAGCCACCAAGAAGGCCATGTTGGGGTCAGTGGGGGTCCAAAGCAGACCCTCAAAAGGGCCATGCAAAGCCCCCAATGGGCCAAGTGATTCCCACCCCTGCAAGAAAGGAGTCCACTATCTTGCTGCTGTTATCATCATTTCCAACTTATGGGGACCCTAAGGAGAACTCGTCACAGGGTTTTCTTGGCAAGATTTGTTCCAAGGAAGTTTGTCATTAAAACATCCCGGTTTCTCTCTCCTTCCAAATTCCTCCTTTGCCTTGGCTTACTTCAATTGCTGCAAACTGAGTTCAAAATGCAAAAGGAGTTTGCACTCAACAGACTTAGAATCCTCCCTTCCCAGGAGGCTCAAATAAAAGCAAAATGCTGCAGCTGCTCCTAGGTTGGGTGTCCTTGCTCATGCATCACTTTTCCAGTCTTGACCACACACTGGTGCTGCATGGCCGCAGACGGCCCAATTTTCATCTGTGAAATGTTGACACTACGCTTGACCATAGAGGATCTCGGCCATTCTCTTCTAGGAAATATTGACCCAAGATTTTGCAAGATTTTGATATAACTGCTGCCGAAGTTATATCCAGCATGCATTATGCAGTCCCTAGACCAGATACCCCTGTGTTTGTGGTTCACAGCCCTGTCATGGAGTGCCAACACAACTTGTGACGCCTGGTTTCCAATGGCTTGGAACACACCAAACTCTTTCTGGAAGTTTTCTGAAAATTGGAGTCCCCGAAAAGTACTTTTCCAAACTCTGATCCGGCTCCTTGGTGCATGCTCCCAGATACCTCCCAAACCCTTTTACCGTGGGAGCGATTGATGTGGAGCCACTGCAAAAAAAAGAAAGAAAAGCATTTGAGATCTTGAGTCACAACATTGAACGCAGCGTAATGAAAGCAGCACGATGAAAGCAATTGCTTTGAGACTCCAGGGTTGAGTCAGTGCATGCCTGGCTAGCAAGCAGCCCTGGTGCCGAATTTATGCAAACAAAAGACGGTTCATGGGAGACATCTGTAGGCAAGTCAAATGGGGACAAGGGAACGGATCCAGAAGAGGGCAACCCAAATTGTAAAAGGTCTGGAAACCACAAATCCCCGTGAGGAATGGCTTCGGGAGCTGGGTATGTTGAGCCAGGGAAAGAGAAGGTGAAGGGATGACATGACAACTGTATTTATATGTTTGAAGGGATGTCATGATGTTGAGGATGGAGCGAGCTTGTTTTCTGCTGCTCCAGAGAGTAGGACATGGAGCAATGGATGCAATCTATAGGAAAAGAGATTCTGTTGTCCAAAATGCCAGGGTCCCCAGAGGGCACCCACAACCTGCTGAGAGGGCTTTGGGCAACTTAAAGCAGGGATCAAGCCTGTGTATATCGGTGCTGAGAAACCGAACTCCAGACCGCAAGGTCCAGATTGGTTTATTTGTAAATAAAAAGGGGAATCACCACTCGATGGCTCAGACACAGAGCAATAGATGCAAATGACAGGAAAAGAGATCCTGGTACCCAAAATAATGTCCCAAGAGGGCATCCATAACCAATATTTAATCAGGGAATTGGATTAGATCACTTAAAGCTGCTGAGAGGGCTTTGGGCAACTCAAAGCAGGGATCAAGCTTGTATATATCGGTTCTGAGAAAACAGACTCCAGATTGCAAGGTCCAGAATGATTCTTTTGTAAATAAAAAGGGAATTGCCATTCTGCTGCTAGGTGATGGAGCAATGGATGCAAACTACAGGAAAAGAGATCAGTCTTCTTCTGTGGATGTTTTCCAAAAGAATCTGGACAGTTCCCTGTTGAGGATTCTTCAATGATTCCCAAACTTTGGTGCTCTGGGTGTTTTGGACTTCACCTCCCAGCAGCTTCGACCGGCTTGGCCAACAGTCAGGAATTCTGAGAGCTGAAGTCCAAAACATCTGGAAGACTAAAGTTTGGGAACCACTGCAAAGTTTAGCCGGAGATCCTGCACTGAGCTGGGGGTTGGACTCTATGGCCCATGAGGCCTCTTCCAACTCTAGGATTCAGTAGGCCAATCACATTCAGTAGTTGCAGAAAGTGGGCTATCAATTGAAAAAGAAAACTATAAAACTGGTAGTACTTGTTGGTGGAAAGGAGTGTGATGTTGGAAGTTAATGGCTGGCTGAGCAGCAAAAAGAGAATCCTAGAATCCTAGAGTTGGAGAAGACCTAAAGGTCATCCAGTTCAACCCCATTCTGCCATGCAGGAATATACAATCCAAGCCCTTCTAATAGATGGCCATCCAACCTCTGTTTGAAAACCTCCAAAGAAGGAGACTCCATCACTCTCCAAGCAGCGTCTTTCTACTGTCTAACAGCTCTTTCCTTCCTAAGGTTTACATGGAACTTCTTTTCCCCTGTAGCTTGAATCCCTTTCTCTGCATCAAAGCCTTCCTCTGTTGCAGTGATTCCCAATCATTGGTCCGCCAGGTATTTTAGACTTGAATCCCCAGAAGCCCCAGCCAGCTTGGCTGAACAGTCAGGAAGCCTGGGAACTGAAGTCCAAAACATCTGGTGTGTGTGTGTGTGTGTGTGTTTTGAGATGTCTAAAGTTTGGAAATCGCTGCAGAAGGATGCACTGCAATGTTCAGCTGCAGATTGAGCTCCTATCCAAAATGGTGCACCAGGCCATCTCCGCCGCATGCATGTCGCCTCTGGCTTTTGACTTGCTGCTTTTGTGTGTGTGTGTGTGTGTGTGTGTGTTTTAAGATGTCTGAATAATGAGAGAGCACATAAGGAAAAGCAAATTGTACACGGGAAACCCAGAACGGGAGCTAGCTCCCAGCTGGACACATTAACCACCCGGCTAAACGGAAAGGACATGAAGCATGAGCTTTGTGCTAATTGCATGGTTTAAGGAGCCGAGCGAAACCTCTCCCAGGGCTCTTGGAGAGAATGGAGAAGAGACATTAATGGTTGCTGAGTGCAAGTCTCCAGCTCCTGAGCAGCAGGGAAGGAAGAAAAGAAAGAAAGGAGAGGGGAGGAAGGAGAGACGCACAGAGAACAAAAGAAAAGAGAGGCCACATTTAGTCCTCTGAGCTGGAGCTGGGTGCAAATCCAAGCTTTCCCAAGTCTTTCCCATTGCTCCATTGGTGGCAAATCGGTGGTCTGTGGAAGAGGAATCGAGGCAACCCAACCCTTTAACTCAGGGATGCCCAAAATTTCGTCCTCCAGCATCCCAGAATCCCTGACCGTTGGCCCAGCCGTCTACTACATCTGGGATTTGAGGTCCAAAACACCTAGAAGACCAAAATTTGGGAGCCACTACATGGTCAAGCATAGTGTCACACTCTTCACATGGATTCCCAAACTTTGGTTCCTCTAATGTTCTGGACTTCAGCTCCCCAGAATTCCTGACCATTGGCCAAAGCCGGCTGGGGCTACTGGGACCTGAAGTCCAAAACACCTGGAAGGCACCACTGCTGATCTGCAAATGACGAAATGCCATCCGCTGCCACCTGGCAGCTGTTTCCCCTCTTGCATCGGAGGAGACCCATTCCTCTTGGCACGAGTTCGAATCTTTATAGCTGCATAGTTTTGTTTTTCTGGCTGTCCCTCTTGGCAGAACCGGCTCTGGTTTGTTGCACACAAGAGGCACATTGTGCTCAGGCTGGGCAAAACAACGCATTGTCTGAATAATTGTTTCAGACAAAACAGAATGAAACAAGATTCTTTGCAAGGATTTCCACACACACAAACACACACCCAAGTGGGGGCCGCCGGAGAAAATAGAAATAGATATCCTTAGAGATTGTTAGGCATCAAGTAGACCTTCCGAGAGATTGGTAGAGATTGTTACAAAATAGATCTGATTAGATTTATTAGAGAGGATTACTGAGTATAGAGATTATTTATTGAAGATTATTAGATTTATTAGAGATTCATTAGAAGATTATACAACCAATTGGGTGTTGGACTCCAATTCTGCAGACCAGGGTTTACAATGAAGGGTTGCCTCCCACACAATGGGCATTCATTTGAGGAATGCTTGGCCACAGAAGCCCATTGGGTGGCTTTGGGCAAGTCACACTCTCTCAGCTTCAGAGGAAGGCAAAGACGAACCCCCTCTGAACAAATCTTGCCAAGAAAACCCCGATGATAGGTTTGCCTTAGGGTTGCCATAAGTCGACAACTACTGTGTGCCTGCCTCCTTCTTTTTCATAGCAGAGCTGATTTTGGAAACCATGCCTTTCCTCCATCCATGGCAGAACAGCTGCTTTTCTGATGGATGAAACCAGCTTGCTTGGAGGCGTTGTGTGTGTGTGATGTGTGGGGATTACACAAATAGATATTTTGGATGGAAAAGAGCATAGCGGTTCCACCTTGGCATGCCACAAATTAAAGCCCTATTTGTGATGGCAAAGAGGACAATCTCCCCATATGCTCCCAGTGTCCTTGTTTGCTGGGGATGGACACCATTTCCATCCCTTTCAGGGACCCAAAAATTGGCCAAGGATGCTTGGTGGCAGCCCTAGACATGGCCAAGCATGGCCACTGGGTTGAGCTGCCATTTTAGTTTCCCACAATGATCTGGATCAATGTCACATGAGAAGCATTGCCAGGAATGGGGTTGAAATGCTCAGCCAAATGCAGATAGGAAATCTCTTGGTGCAAATGTAAGTCCACCTCACACCTTGTAAAAATGGTTGCGGAGGTTGCTAGCCTCTTCCACCTTTTGCAATGGCCAATTCACCCTTCCTAGGACTCATGCTTTTGCTGCAATGACCCTCCTGAATGGTCATTGGAGAGACCATGAGCCCAGACACATACCTATGATCTCAATAGTGTGGTGCAGCAGCTAAAAAAGCCAATATGATCCTCAGCTGCATCAATTTAGAAGTATAGTGTCTAGATCAAGGGATGTAATCATGCCACTTGGCTTTGCTTTGGTCAGGAATATTGTTTCTAGATCTAGGAAACACAATTCGAAGGGATGCAGACAAGTTGGAGCATATCCAGAGAAAGACAAGCAATATGGAGAAAGTCTGGAGACTAAGCATTATTGAGGAAGCTGGAGATGTATAGCATGGGGAAGAGAAGACTAAGAGGGGATAGGATAGCCACATTTAAATATTTGAAGAGATGCCATATTGAGGATGGAGCAAGCTTGAAGATGGCCGTTGTCAGTCTTCTTTTCTTCAAGCTAAACATACCCGATTTCCTGAGTCGTTCCTCGAAAGACGTAGTTTCCAGACCTTTGATCGTCTTGGTTGCCCTTCTCTGGGTGCATTCCAACTTATCAATATCTTTCTTGAATTATGGTGACCAGAAATGGACATAGTATTCCAGGTAAGTCCTGACCAAAGCAGAATAGAGGGGTACTATGACTTCTCTTAGTCTGGACACTACATATATTCCTGTTGATGCAGCCCAGAATTGCATTGGCCTTTTTGGCTGCTGCATCACACTGCTGACTCACATATAGCTTCTGGTCTACTATGACCCCTAGATTCTTTTTTAATGCATACTGCTTTCAAGCCAGATGTTCCCTATCCTATATTTGTGCATTTCATATTTCTTGCCTAGATGTAGTACCTTAGAGTCGTTGAAATTCATTTTTGTTTGCTTAGGCCCAGAGAAATGGAAGCCTTGTCTCTTTAAATGCCTGTAAGATAATTTCCCTAATAAAACAAGAAGCCGGCCGAGGGGGATTTAGCTTCTTATCCAAACTCATTTTCCAGCCTCCGGAATGTGCATTCCCTGAGCATATTATGAATAATATTAAGGGAACAAGTGAATTTGCAGGAAAGGCAGAGGAAGAAAGGGAAATGTTTAAAGGAGCAATTCAGGATTTAATTGTTTTCCCCTCCTTGAACCACCATCTAAGACTCCATCTGCATTGCAGAAATAATGCAGTTTGACACTGCTTTAACTACCATGGCTCAATGCGATGGGATCCTAGGCTCTGTAGACTGGGAAGATGCTTATCCTCCTCCGTCAGAGAGTTCTGGTGTCGCAAAAAACTACAAATCCTAGGATTTCATAGGTTGGGATCCTTATAGTGACCCCCTAAGGGATCTCCAGGAACCCTATTCTCAACAGATCTGCTCAGGTCTTACAGACTCAGGGCTTCCTTGACTGAGGAGTCTATCCAT
>CM034715.1:10248375-10269181 GCA_020142125.1 Phrynosoma platyrhinos | reverse complement strand
AGGAAGCCTGCAGTGTGATAATTGCTATTGCAAGAGGATGGCCCTCTCTTTTGCAAAAAAACCAACCAACCCCAGGAGAAACCACTGGAGGAAATCACTAGCATTAAATATTCTGCCAGAAATAATGAGAATTGTAACTAGCAGGGAGTCCTGCTTCAGCCCATGGGACCCAAGAGGCTCTTCATTGGAAAGGGAAGATGGCTACAATAGTTTATCCGCTTCCGGTGGATATCAAAACACAGTACTCCTGGAAAAGCTACTTGGAAAAACCCAGGATTCCATAGGATGGAGCTACAGCACTTAAAGCTGTATCCAAATGCATTATTTCTACAGTGGAGATGCACCCACGGTTGACTGGATGGAAATGCACAACAAGATGCAAGATCCATCATGTTTGGCCGATGTTTGGCTCTTGAGATGTACAAATGAGTCTTGTTTATATGTGTTAAGAACCAGCATTGTGTAGTGGTTTGAGCATTGGATCACAACTCTGGAGACCAGGATTCGAATCCTCGCTCACCTATGGAAACCCACTGGGTGATCTTGGTTGGGCAGGTCACTTTCTCTCATCCTCAAGGAAAGGGAAGACAAATCTAATCTGAACAAACCTTGCCAAGAAAACCCCATGATAGATTTGCCTTAGGTTCTCCATAAATCAGAAATGACTTGAAGACACACAACAACAACAACAAATGCAAGTTTTGTTTGGGAGGACAGAAAGGAGAATTTAACCAGATGCTCACACTTGGAATCAGGAAAACAACTTTGTAAGCGAGATCATGGGTGCATTCAAGAACACCATGGAGACGGAGGGGATTTCTAAATATACCTGTCTCCTAATGATCAGTTTGAACAGGCAACAGGTTTATGCCCCTGGTTGAAATATTGCAGTTTAATTATGATTTACTGGCATTTCTGCACTTTAAGGGGATGGAGGTGGGCATTTGACAACTCTGAGCCATGGCCCCAAAGTCCATGAAAATAATCTCTAGCCATTGCTTGCAACTTTGCTGCGGCTTTGGAGTTATGCAACTATCCAACAGCCCAAGAGTTTGGACTTTTTACTGGCCTGCATAAAGAACGCTGCCTCCAGGAAAGGGCCATGGGTCAGGCTTTTGAAAAAATAAATTGCAACAGCCATTTTGAATCCTCTCCCTCCCCAAATTCAGAAAGCATTCCACAACAAGGCTTTTTATACTTATATATTAGGAAGTAACACAGGGGAACACAAATGCTTTCAGTGATTCTTCGTTTATTCGCACACTGACGCTTCCAAATGAGAAAACCAATACAAGAAACAAGCCCCGGAAAGTGAAAATCCAAAGAAAACAGAAACCATGCAGTCAAATTTTGCCAAAGTTGCACAATGCCAAAGTTGCACAATGCCATATATATTGAACCATATATATGGTTTAAAACTATTTGGATACAAATGTCTCAGGTATTTTTGGATCTCTTTTGTTGCTTCCAATCCTGGATTTAGTCTTTGATATTCCAGATGATGGAATGGGTGCTACTGGACTGAATAGGACAAAGGGAGGAAAGGGATTAGGAAAGGAAAGAATAAGGTTGCTTCTGAATTGTTTCTAGTTGGAAACCCCATTGTTGTAGGGAAAAAGGAATTCATTACAAGCCATGGTGGCTTCTGGGTCAGTAGGGCAGTGAATCTGTCCCAGATTTTTGCTTCAGCTTTAATGGAACTATCCAAAGCGATGCACCTTCTTTCCAAACTAGGTTCAGCATGATGTACTGATAAAGTTCAGACTACAATCCAGAGCGGGATTTACCATCCTGCTGACATCAGAGCCAGCTGCTGCAAATGATTAAAAGCAACTAGTTAATCCTTTTGGTAATAAGCAACTGGCAAATTCCTTCCAAGCAAAGCTTTGCAAGGTGCATAAATATATATTTTGCACACTGATCACTAGACAAAGTGAGGACGCTTTGCTGTCAAGCCAGAAGACGAACGAGAGAGAAGAAAAGGCTTTGTCCACTTTCAAGAGTAAAAAGCACAGGCAGTGAAGTCAGATTGGGATGTATAGGTAGATGGTAGGAACATGTCCCATAGGCACTTCAGATTCAGAATTTGGATACTTACAGCATCCGAAAGAGCAGAGGAAAAGACTGAAGGAGGCCCTCTGGCGGACTGAAAAAGCCAAGCCTTTTGTTAAACGTTTTGCAGTCGGCATGAACAGTGATGACCTTGGAAAGTTACTCTTTAATGTCTCATAGAAATCTCAGAAATGGAAGGGACCCCAAGGGCCATCTATACCAACCCCTTGGCATGCAAGTGTCATAGCATCATAGGATCTTAGCATTTGAAGGGACCCCAAGGGTCATCCAACCCAACCCCATTCTTCCATGCAGGAAGATGCAAGCAATGCACTCCTGAAAGATGCTCATCCAACCTCTGTTTAAAGGCCTCCAAAGAAGGACTCCAGCGTCCTCCGAGGCACCCATTCCACTGTTGAACAACTCCTACCGCCAAACCGCAGCGGATACCAAGGGCCCACTGTATAGACAACCCAGAACTAACTGGGATCAATGTGTATTAAGGCAGTTTCCTCTGCTCCTCAAAACCGACAGAGTTAATCTTCCCTCCACCACTACTAAAGACTTGATGACGGCTGCAAAAAACACTTTGCACATTTTCAAGAAAGCAGCAGGAAAAGATATATAAGACCACTGCGATATTTTAACAGCATATCCTCCAACTGTCCTAGTTTGACAGGGACAGTCCTGATTCATTCCCTGCCATCCCTTTTTTTTCCACTTGCTTTAAAAATGTCCCGGTTTCTTTCTCCTCCTCCCATTTCCCCCCTTATCCTCACTTTCCTTCAGTTGCTGCAAACTGAGTTCAAAATGCAAAACAGTTTGCCCTCCATCAACTCTGCAGGACAGAGAAAAGAGGCAGAATCTTGCCCTTCCCAGTAGGCTCAGGCAAAAGCAAAACGCTGCAGCTTCCATTGCTGCAAACTGAATTGAAAGTGCAAAAGTAGTTTGCACTCCATTAACTCAATGGTGGGGAAGAGAGAGGAGAGGGAAGAATCTTGCCCTTCCCAGTAGGTTCAGGCAAAAGCAAACTGCTGAATCATCTCCAAGTTTATTTATTCTTCCTCAGAAATGCCGTCTGCCATCTTGCTAACACTCTGATGTTCCTTGGCTACTACACATGTCCTGGTTTTCATCTGTGAAATATTGTGAAAGGTATGCAACAGTACTGAGCGACAGCCCCATGAGGAGGAAAAGGTAGAGGCCATCACTAGGACAGTGTGAAGGATGTGACCTCCAAAAGCAGCATTGATAACTGGTGGAAAAGTCTGAATCCACAAACAGGAACATTTCAGGCAGCATTAGGTCAGTGATGAGTATTGTTCAATAAGGAATGGAGCAGAGTCACACCATCCATAACCTCCTTCCCATCCATCTGTCTTCTTAGGACCAAGCTCTTTGCTGCTTCCATCTTCCCCTTGCAGGGATACAGAATTTCAAAACTTTTCTGCCCATTGCGCAAAGGTGCACAGGTTTTGGCACATTTTGGAGATTAATTTTGTTGTTGTTGTTGCTGCATTATGATTATTTATTTATTTTTGAAAAATTTTCAACAGGGCACACACACACACACACACACACACAAATGTAAAATTCTCTGCAGAAAATGACATTTTTGTATAGAAAACAGTGTGGCTTGAATCCTATTGGGAGTCCCAACTAGAGCAGACTCCTTTGATTCCATGTGTCTATTCTAGTTATAAATAAACAATAGGATTCAATCCAGGGTTTTGTTTCCATAAGTTTATATAAGTCTCAGCACAAATGGATTTTTTTAAAAATTTTCAATAGGTTACTGGGTTGTTGTTTGTGTGTGTGTGTGTGTGTGTGTGCAAGATTTACAAGCGTTTTTGCACATTTTGATATTTTTGCATTTTGGGGACTTATTTGTTTTGGGGTGAAAATTTCATCTGAAGAAAAAGTTTAAATTTCCTCAGTGGGGGGGAACTCTGAAAATACTTTTGGGCAGAAAATGGTGGCTTTTTGCACAAATGGAAGTGTTTTTGCACATTTTAATCTTTTTGCATTCTGGTATATTTTTTGGGTGAAAATTTCATCCAAGGAGAAACGTTTACATTTCCTTGGGGGAATAAACTCTGAAAATACTTTTGGGCAAAAAACGGTGGCTTTTTTGCACAAATGGAAGTGTTTGGGTTTTTTTTTTTTTTTTTGCACATTTTAATCTTTTTGCATTCTGGCATCATTTTTGGGTGAAAATTTCATTTGAGAAAAAAGTTTAAATTTCTTTGGGGAGAAACACTTTTGCTCAGAAAATGGTGGGTTTTTGCACAAATGAAAGTGTTGCAAAGAAAAATCTCAAGTGCCCAACATCTCAGTCTCTTTGCAAAGGGGGCACCTCGATGTGTTGAGATACCCATTCCCTTAGAGGAGTCTTCTCGACATCCTTCATCTCCGCTCTTCCTCAGTTCCACCTCTTATACGTTCCTTATACATTGTTAGGGTTGTAACACAATACGTTGAACTCCAGGTTTTCATCCCAGTGCCTGAGCAAGACGAAGAGCTGCTGAGCAGCGGCCTTCACCGCTGCCAGACTTCGGCCTTCGGGGAAAACTTGCTCGCTCAACCACAAGTTGGCTTTGGCCGCCACCAGCTCCCACTCAATGAAATAGGAGGCCGAGCTGTGCTCCAGCCACGCCAAGGCGACCGCCGTGGCCCAAAACATGCCCTCCGGCTCAGTCTGCTGCTGGAGCTCAATGTCAAAGAGCCAAGCCTGAAGTTCGGAGCTCTCCGTCTCGGACCCTCGCCCGCTGTCGGCCTGCGACTCTTGGGGTGAAAGACTGCTCTCCGGTGAGGAGGAGAAACGTTGGATGGTGATGGCTGGAGGAGAGAGCTTCTTCTCGGACTTCAGGTGGCCAGAGAGGTCTTCCACCATGCTGCGAACCCGGCTGACGTCTCCGCTGGCATCTTTGTAGGATGGGGGGTTTATGTTTCCACCTGGAATGGTGTCCCCTTGGATGTTCTCCCCTGATGGATCTGCCTTTTTGGAGCCAAAGGAGTTGGCTGAAAGGCTGAGGGACATCCGGTGGCAGGTGAAAGGCGATGTCCTCTTCAGCTTCTCCAGAGGGATATTGATGGCTTCGCAGAAGGCCTTGTTCAAGAGGAAGGAGCCACAAGCCATCTGGAGAGACACCTGAGAAGAAAGGTGGAGAGGACATCTTTTTCAGACTCACAGGTAAAGAGGAAACTCAGTTTAAGAAATCATACCGATTTGGCAGGGACAGTCGCCCCGGTTGTGTTTCGCAGAGGGGTAGGATAAAAATTATTATTATTATTATTATTATTATTATTATTATTATTATTATATTATTTGTCCCAATTGACCCTCTGTTCTCCCACTTTTCCAACTGCTGTTAGCATGTCCCAGTATCTCTTTCCTCCTTCTGGTTTCTCCCTTTATTATCCGATTACTTCATTTGCTGCAAACTTGAGTTCAAATTAGTGTGCATCTGCATTGTAGAAGCAATGCAGTTTGACGCCACTTTAACTGCCATGGCTCCATTCGACGGAAGCCTGGGATTTCTTGTTTGGTGAGGGACCAGCACTCCTTGGCAGAGAGAAGGCTAAAGACCAAGTAAAACTACAAATCCCAGGATTCCATAGAATGGAGCTATACCACTTCAAAGTAATGTTAAGCTGCAAAACCTAACCACCTTCCTCTTCACCTTTGTAACCTCTCCTCTACCTTTCTGTCCTACTCAGATTATTTTATTTGCATTTGGTAATTCGGAGCTCTAAAAATAAGAGAAGAAATTCAAACAAGGAGCATTCTAGCAATGTTTCCACAGGCCTTGTGCCAAACCCTGACCTCGAGGAGCAACTCTTTTTGCGACAGATCCTAAAAAAACTTACAAGTGGCAAGTAGTCGGCATTTCGGTTCTCATTCTCCAAGTTCGGTTCACTGGTCCTGGAAGGAGATTTCCCCATGAAGCCTCGGGCAGCCCGGGTCAGCAACCTTGTTTTGTTAAAGGTCAGCCTGAACCAACAAGAAAAGGGTATAAGAACAAGAAATATAAGGAGAAGTGTGCTGGATCAGACTGAAGGTCTGCCTAGTCCAGTGTCCATATTAGCATCTCACATTCCCCAGCAACTAGTATACAGCGGCATTCCAAAGTGTTGCAGAAGAATTATTCTGTGCAGTATATATATATGCATTAAAAACCCTGTTTTCTTTGTAGAAAAAAAATTCTGCAGAGGAAGCAATCTTTTCTGCACAGAAAACAGGCAGTGTTTTGTCTTTGTCTTGCATCTGAAACCTTTATTCTGTGCAGCAAGCCATTTTTGTGCAAACCCTCTCACATGTTTTTCTATGCAGAATACAGTATATCCACAAGATTTTGAGACCTTTGAAAGACATGCAAGATTCTCACACATTCATTATTCTTCCTGACAGGATTCCCCAGTGTTGGGAAACCCATTTTTTCCACCCTGGAATGAATAAAAATGAATATTCTTTGCCTTCCTACTCCACGTATGCCTTGTCCTAGTTTAAGGACAGCAACCAAAGGTTGCACTGAGGTTCTCTTTCAATGTAGGTGGAAACAGATCGAGCAAAGAATAGCCTTACCTGGCAGAAAAAAAGCCTTCAAGGGATTTCTGGGAGGAAACCGACGGACTTCTCAGTGGCACTAGAGAGAGAAAAGCAAAAATGAGAAGTAAAATCAGAGACGCAGAAAATTGATGTGGATCAGATACTAAAGAGACTGGAGTGAGCCATTAGAAAGAGAACCCCCATGGCTAGCTGTAATTTGGCTTTTGCAATGAAATCAGTTGTTGCTGCCCTAAGGTGTGCTGCTCTGTTTCTCTCTTTAGGAGCCCAAAACTGGCCTCTGGCCAAAGCTGTCCATCTCTACTATAGATGAAACAAGAGTCCAAATCTGCCTAAGGACTCTTCCAGGGTTCTGTGGATTTTTCCTTACCATCTGGAAAAGTGTAGCGATCCCATCCAGAGGAGGAAGGAGTGCTGCATGGAGACAAGTTGTTTTCTTCTGCATCTGCAAGGAACAGGATCAGTAAACAAAGTGTATTATACTTTTCCATAGCAGTACATGGTAGCCAGCATGTGTAGTGGTTTGAGTGTTGGACTTTGACTATGGAGACCAGGGTTCAATAACCAGCTCTGCCATGAAACCCACTGGGGGACCTTAGATTAGCCATATGCTCTCAGCCTCAAAGCAATGGCAAACTTCATCTGAACAAACCTTGCCAAGAAAACCCCACGATAGGTTCGCCTTGGGATTGCCATACGTTGGAAATGACTTGAAGGCACACAACTACAAACAGAGAATTGGTCTCTCTCAGCTGTCATTGGGTGCAAATGATGCATTTCGGCATATAAGGGAATGCCATGCCATGGGGAACATAGGAACATAGAGAACATGGGAACATGGAGCAACTCTGTTTTCTGCTGCTACAAAGGGAAGGAACTAAACCAATGGATTCAAAGGATAAGAAAGGCATAATGAGCCATATCTTACTCATGTTATGGAATCCATTATCTGCTCCATCTTGACTAGAGGTTGACTTGGTGCCTCCCAGTCCAGTAGAAGACGCCCGATGTCTCCGGCTCTCAGAGCCTGAAATCCTTTGACTGCCTGGTTTCAGAGCTGGACCTTGGCATAAAACAAAGGAAACTGTCAGAGCTTGGGAAGTTACTTTGTAAAAAAAAAAAAAAAAAAAAAAAAAAAGGCTAGTTGGCACTCTCCTTGGGACTTTTTATCTTCATATGTGCAAAACCGAAATGAGGTTCCGTAATGTCCATATTCACCCAGAGGCTGCCATGACATTACGAAATATGGGCATCCATTGCACCATGGTGGGTTGACTGATGCAACATCGTCACTGATATGTATCAGGGGATTCCCTTATGTGCATCCAGAGACTGGTTAGAAACAGCCAGAGCACAACCGGGTTTCCCCGATGGACACCAGAAATGCCCCATGCACTATTGCCAGTGCTTGGATGTTCTTCCCAATTCACAAGCTGGCTTTCATTGTGTTTCTGCAATGTAGCTGCAGATGCATGAATTTTTGAAACATAGACTGTGATGTAGCATCTCAGCCATTATTTGTTTCCATGATCCATTGTAGCATTTGAATGCTATAATGGGTGTATAGGGGGCTACCAAATTCTTGGTGGGGTCTCCTTCGCTGAATGAAGGAGACACCATAGTTCAAGAAGGATGCCAACAAGCTGGAAGGTGTCCAGAGAAAGGCAACCAAGATGATCAAAGGTCTGGAAACTAAGCCCTATGAGGAACCAAAGTGGTAGGCTTCAAAGATATAGCTGTGTTAATCTGTAGAATCAGAATGTAGAGAGATCTTGTAGCACCTTTGAGGCTAACTGAAATAAAGAAGTTGGAAGCATGAGCTTTTGTAGACTTCAGTCTACTTCCTCAGATGCATTTAGGAAGTAGACTGAAGTCTATGAAAGCTCGTGCTGCCAACTTATTTCTTTAGTTCAGAGGTAGGCAACCTTTCCCCTTTAAGGGCCGAGGGACTTCAGCTCCCAAAAGCCTCAGCCATGTTGGCCAATAGTTCTATGTTGGCCAATAGCTCCTGGGATTCTGGGAGCTAAAGTCCCTCGGTCCTTAAAGGGGAAAGGTTGCCTACCCCTGCTTTAGTTAGTTTCAAAGGTACTACAAGATCTCTCTACATACTGATTGCATATGTTTGGCTTGGAGAAGAGAGGACTGAGAGATGACATGATGGACATTTTTAAATATCTGAATTGATGTTATGTAGAAGATGGGATGAACTTCTTCTTTGCTGGTCTAGAGGCTAAGACATAAGGTAATGGAATCAAATTAGAAGTTAAGAGATTCTACCAAATATGAGGAGGAACCACTTTACTTTAAGAGTTGTTCAACAGCATAATGGATAGCCTCTGAAGGAAGCTGGGCTCGCTAGCTTCGAAGGCCTTTAAACAGAGGTTGGATGGGCTTTATTGTAGGAGTATTTTAGTTGTGCATTCTTGTACAGTAGGAATTGTACTAGATGACCCTTGTGGATCTTTCCACCTCTATGATCCTATGGCCACTTCTCAAGGATCCATTATTCCTACATTCACAGAAGGTTGGACTATGAAATGGGTAGACACAACCTCCTTCAAACTCCTGCCAAGCTCTTCTTACCTGTGTGGGAGTATTCAACAACAGTTGGCAAGTAGCTGTTACTGCTCAGGTCGACTGGTAGGAAGGCTGTATATTTGCTGATCACATTACAGGCTTTGCTGGTGTGTACGGCATTGACGTGGTACCGCCGTCCAGACCCTGTTGGGCGACAAAGAATGGCAGATAGGCTGGAATTCACTTATTTATTTAATGGAGGTCCCAGTTTTCCCAGTATGGGATCCAAGGTGGTTCAACAACAGGAATCGAAGCAGAATCCAGCACTGATTTTAAAGCATGCAACAACAAATGTTTATAAAAAGGAAGTTTTTTGTAAATGAATTCTTGTAAAGGAGAAGTGTGCCCCCTGGAGGTATCTGAGAGCATGATTCCCCTTGAAACAAGGTCTAGATGAGGAGCAACATCCCTGGTTTTTAGGTTGGAATGAATCAATAAATGCACATTTGCAATTTCGTTTTAGTAATACAAGCACAGAATTTAGTAATAGTAGGGTCACCTAGAAAAAACAGGTGGGGGGCACACATGGACCACAATGCCATGAATTGCCCCAAACAAGAAGGAAACCCTCTTGTAAACTGCCTTCAAATTCATCAGGCAAAACTAGATGAGAGAATAAAGGAAATTTGGAAACATCTATGAAACACAAAGACGGATGGAGGGAGGAAGAGAGAGGTAGAAAAAGGAAGTCCCTATAACATACATCTTCTAGTATTGTTTTTGAGAACTACAGGTGTGTCTGTGAGTATATTTGGGTCTAGGGCTGTAATTCTTTGCTAAGTTTCTTCTTGAAGGAAGTCATAAGGAATTTTAGCATTTTTTCTTCCCACTCTGAAAAATTCTTTGACAACCGCACAGTTTTTGCAATTAAGGAGCTGTCCTGTGCAAATTTTGCATGAGGTTGTTTTGCAGAGAAAACAGCATTGTCTGTGTGGAGAATAACATTCCTGCATAGAAATGTTATTTTTCTGCACCAAAAATGCTGCTTCCTGTGCAGAGAATGCTGTTTTCTGTACAAAACAACCACATGTGAATTTTTCACAGATTAAGCCCTGAACTGCGAAGATTCTTGTCAATGCAGTAGGCTTCCCATCAGGGTTTCATGACACTAAACAAAAACATTTTCCAACATATTTTCTAAACATATATTCTAAATATTTTTCTATCTCTAATGGGGCTAGGGGATGGGTTGTAACTGGAGGAACATCTCCACAGTATCTGTCTTTTTTTAAGGGCAAGACGAGAAGCTAAAACCTCAGAAATGTTCTCATAGAATGAGGTCTCCATCCTACTGATTACTCCTAACTAGAATAGATCCACTGAATCCAGTGGATTCACTTAACCACTTAGTGGTTAAACACCATATCAATGCTTAGGTAGATCTCAATAAGCCAACAAGTCTACTTTCGTAGAGAAGATCAATAGGATTCAGATGGACGTATTTGAAAATTCTTGGTCTCAAGGTAGAAGGCCATCAAAAGGAAAGGATCACCATACAAAATGGAGAATTTTGGCTTGTCAAAACCAGGTAGTGGATGTGAGTGATCTCCCTTTCTCCCCCCTAAAAAACTAGAGTTATCCATGGGTTACCATGCTCAATTTCGGTCTCTCTTTCGGCCAGTTGTTCAAAATCCCGAATAACAGACTTGGCAGCTAGGTGGTGGAAGGTCTCATTCCAGAGATCCTCTTCCTCATCACCCTTCTTCTCTCTGCTTTGGAAAAGTGGTCCAATGTCAAAAGCGATCTCCCACTGGACCGGCTCATTGTTCTGCAAGCCTTTCACTATGGCTTTACAGATGGACCTTGGGGAACGTCGCAGGCTACTTCCAGTTGACCCAATCTCCAGATCATGGAGTTCCCAATCTGATGAAGTCTCCGTTTCAAAGTTGAAGGAAGGATGGTGGGCAGAATCTGGAGGAGAGAGAGAGATGTCATAATTAGGGATGGGAATGCAAACCATCATCCCCTGAAGAAGGTTGAAAACAGTGTGTTCTGAACAGCCACCTGGATGCAGCCCAGTTTCATCTTTAGCAATGGAAGAAGGTAGGAGCCAAAACGTTTTGCTCATTTTATATTTTTAAAATTCTGTTTTCAGCACTTCAATGTGTGTGGGGAGGTATATATGCAATCATCAAACAGCTCTTCAGACAAGTGTTGTTCTGGTTCCCCGAAAGATGAAATTACTCACTTTGATCTCATATTTATTAACATGACTAATGCGCAACAGGAATATTCTTTTAAGTAGAGTCCATATCCATATCCACTCTATATCCATGGATTCTTTATCCAAAGATTCAACCATCCATTTCAATATATATATATATATATATATATATATGTATAAAATCCCAAAAGCAAACCTTGACTTTGCCATTTTATATTAAGGACATGATTTTACTACAACACTGTCTATAATGGGACTTGAGCATCTATGGATTTGGGTTTTCACACAGGGCCTAGAACCAAACCTTGTGGATATAAAAAATCCACTGTCCTAAAATGCTATACTAGAAGTTCTCAGAGCAGATTAAGAAGGCAAAAGCTGGAATCTCTTACTATAGTATTTATTTATTTTTTAATTAAAAAACCAAAAAACAAAAACCATCCTTGAATTAATTGCAATTCCCCCTGTGGCAGCAAAGGGTTTTCATGTTCTCCCATTCCTCAACAGCTATCACATTCCCTGAATTCCCTAGACCGACCAAAGGACCCACTTGGGCTGCAAAACTGAACCCTAGATGGGGGTCCCTGGTTTCCTCATGCATAAGAGATGGGTGGCTTACCCAAATCCCCAGGGCTTCGGCTATCGGAAAAAACTGATCCCAAGGTGGAGTTAGTCTCGGTCTGGTGAGAAGTCTTCCCCACTAGCATTTCTGTGGCACCGATGTGGGATGAGTCTGGGTGATGGGCAAGCGAGAGGCGACCTTGTTGGAGCAGAGATGGCCGCCTTGCACCGACCCCACGGATCCTTGTAGTGGTGATGGGAGGGCTGGCAGTGAAAGGCTGAGAAAACAGAAATGTCAGATAAGGGCATTCATAAGAAAGAAAAGGGGTCTTCTTACAAATACTGCAACCCAGCACACAGGTTAGAGAGGGATACCACTTGCAAGAAAGAAACAGTGGCTGGTCTGGAGATACAGCCAGAGCAATAGTCAAGCATCTCCACATTCACATATTATTGGAGGCAGAACTTGGAAATCTTCCTGCACAAAACAACCATGTGCGAATTTTGCACAGAACAAGTCCTGAACTGCAAAGATTTCCATGAAATCCAGGATTCTTCTAATCATGTTTTCTCGACCCTTTGCCATTTTTTTCTTTAAGCATTTCCCCTATACGTTACTTCTGCAGAGAGGAGTCTACCATCATGCAAAATCTTTCATTCAATGAATGTACCCTATGTTATGCTTGTTAAATTTCTGGTGGTCAACACGCAAAAATTGTGACTAAGTAGCAATCATCAATATGGAACAGTTACCTAGACCCACTCATCTATAACTGTTTTGCATTCACGGTCACTAGTTAGTCACAATTGTGACACTATTCACACAACCGTAATTCCACCACAGCCTACTTTATTGGCTGAATGGGAAGAAAGAGATCACTCTGCCGGTGATCAGAGTAAAGGCAAATGACTTTTCTGTAGGTCGGGGAGGTTGGGTGAAGAGCAATCTCCACTCGGTTGCTCAGCTTATTCAGAAATTTATTCTCCCTCTGAAGACAAAATATATGAATTTCCTTCACAGAGGGCCATTTTAATTACAAAGAGGGAGATGCGGTGTGAGATATCAGACCTCAGTTGCTTGGAAACCAGACTGCTGCATCTCTTGCCTCTCCACCAATGTCATGTTCATACAAGTGTGTTTTTAAACAGATCCTTTCCTAGTAAATTTGAGAGAAAGAGAGCAGGACTATGAAGGTTGCATTCAGCCTGATTTGGGGGACAGAGGCATAGAATCGTAGAGTGGAAGGGACCCCCAAGGGCCATCAAATCCAACTCTCATTTTGTGCAGGAATATTTATTTAATCTCCTGGACTAAAAACAACCCAGGTGTCCAAAAACATGGTTCTCATACCCCTACAAGGTGGAGGCATGGGGGGGGGGGAAGCCTCCAAATTCTCCTAGACTGTTCTTCCTTATGAATAACTTTGCCTAACTTGGCCACACTCTGATGTTGCTCGGCCACCGTTTTTCCTCGGTGAAATGTTGAAGGGTGGCATAAAAATCCTGATCAATTGTCGTCATCCCCACACCCAGCCCTCCCTTGCACTTTTTATCGGTCCTTTCCAATCTCTCCCTTTTCCTTTCCACCTCCTCGTCTCCTCTCCCCCTTTTTCTCATCTGGCTCCATGACTGCAAAGATGATTCCTGGGTCTCTGTGTGGCTTTCCAGTTGCTATAGAGACCCGGACCTGGAATGGTGGCCTTTGCTTCCTCCTCCTCTCTGTCAGGGGTGGCTAAAGGGAGGAAAGCAAAGGCAAGTGGGCTTCTAGCAGCAGAACAGCGACAAACAGAGGGATGCCAAAAAATGGGGAAAGTGAGATTTCATTGCAAATCGGAGTGAGTGGGTTGGTTGGTGGACGTGCTTTGGGTGCATAGTGCCCATGTAGAGCTCCCAACTGAGACCATGCAAACATATCATCAACAAACTAGAACCTATTCTGGGAAATGATGCTACTTTCTCAAGGGCTCTTGTTGACAGGCCTTTACTTGCCTATGCCTAGAAAAGGAGAGATGTGCTCCGATATTGTTGAACAAACATTGATAAGCCATCATTGTTGTTGTTAACTGGCTTTGCGTTGGATTGGATGACCTTTGGGGGTCTCTTCCAACTCTAGGATTGTATGATTCTACTTCTCATGAGGATGATATGGAGGAGAACTGTGTGCATCATACCAACACTCTTGAGAAAAGGTTGCATTAAACTTGGCTCTGGTTTTTACCCAAAGTAGCACGGTCACTTGCCTGGAATTCGAATTGCCCTGGTGGTCCTTCTGGACTCAGTTGGCTCAGGTCTTGCAAGTGGGCTTTCCGAAGAGGGTTCTTAATAAGGGCAGAGCTGGGATCGCTGGCCATCGGGACCTTCCGGAAAGGCTGGCGGTCAGCAATTTGGTTGGTGCTGTATGCCCTCCTCCGCGATGGAGCCACTATGTCCAGTCCTGGAAAAAGCAAGGGTTTCCTATGTGTGTAAACAGCTGCCCAGTGTCACTATGGAGTGCTCCAGATGATCTTGCAAAATCTAGAGCAAAAGGTTCTCAACAGCTTTAGTGAATTAGGAAGTTGACCAAAGAGGGAGGAACTAACCGGAATCTACATCAGATTCACTCCCCAAGTCTCCGCCACCGATCTCAAGGAATTCGGGGCTCTTCTCCGAAGGGAAGCCGCTCTCTGGATCCTTGGAAGAGATCCAGTCGTCTGAAGGAGTGCCTTCTTCTTGGGAATGGAAGAAAACAGAGCTTCCCGACTCTTGGGAATGGAGCATGCTGTAACGGCGCCTCTTGTCCTGGATGAGAAAAGAAGGAAGGTGATCCGTGAGAAAAACACTAGATATTGCCCCAAAATGGTGTAGTGGCTTCAGCGATGGACTATGTATGACTTTGGAGACCAGGCTGATTGAATCCCTGCTCAGCCATGGAAACTCACTGGGTGACCTTGGGGGAGTCACACTCTCTCAGCCTCAGAGGAAGTCTTCAAAGGCAAACCCACTCTGAAACAATCTGGCCAAGAAAACCCCACGATAGCTTCACCTTGTTGTTGTATTGCTTCAAGTCATTTCTGACTTAGTGAACCTATCATAAGAGTTTCTTGGCAAGGTTTGTTCAGAGGGAGTTTTGCTTTTCCCTTCCTCTGAGGCTGAGAGAGTGTGACTTGCCCAAGGTCACCCAACGGGCTTCATGGCTGCTCTGGGAATTGAACTCTGGTCTCAGGAGTCATATAGTCCAACACTCAAATAACTACATCATGCTGGTTCTTACCTACACTAAGGGTTGCCATTAAGTCAGAAACGACTTGGAGACACACAACAAAATAGAAATAAATAAATATAAGAATTGCCCCAAAGGAAGATGCATTTACATTTTTTAAAAATATACTTAATTTTAATTACGGTGGCAAAGAGCCTCCATCATAAGGTCTAATCTGCATTGCAGGAATAATGCAGCTTGACACTGCTATGGCACAAGGCTATGGGATCCTGGGATTTGTATTTTTGCACACTTTCTAACCTTCTCTGCCAGGTGCCACAACAAACTACCAATCCCTGAATTTCATAGCATGGACCCTTGGCGGTTAAAGTGGTGTCAAACTACGTTATTTCTGCAATGCAGATCTTGGAGTCCCATTCAGGAGAAAAGCAGGATATACTTCAAATCAAATCAATAAATGAATAAATATGATGGTGACTCACCAGTCTGGGATTGGAAATATAGAGAGATGTGTCGCAGAGGATGCTGTAGCCGACTAGCCGGTCGCCTGGAAAAAGGCAGCTTGCACTGACTGGAGAGATCAAGACTTCCGTTGTTTCCGGGAAGACCCAGTCCACCGAAATATCGCTGACCACCGGAGACATTGCCTTCTTCAGGGACTTGATCATCTGGAAAGCCAAGAGATCTGTCATCACAGCTTCCAGGCAACAATAATCCATATATACTTGCTGCAATTACTCATAGATCCAGGATTGAGTGGCCTACCTCACAGGGTTGCTAGGAGGATGAAATGGGAAGGAGGAAAGCCATATATGCTACAGTGAGATCAGTGGAGGAAAATCCACTCTAAACATGTAACTTAGGTCCAAAGCACACTGCATTAAAAAAAAATCCAATTTGAGTCCACTTTAATGGCCCTGGCTCAGTGGAGGAAAAGAAACTCTTGTGAAAACAGATGAAAGAAATTGGAAAAGAGAAAGAAAGCAATCGGAGTAATTTTTGGTTATAAGAAGGATATGTAAAGAATTGATTTGATATTGATATGAGTATTATTATCGGGGGAAAGATGGGTTTATTTTATATGTATATGTATATGTGTGTGTGTGTGTGTGTGTGTGTATGTATATATATATATATATATATATATATATTAAACCCATCTTTTCATATCCTTACATATCCTTCCTATAACCAAAGATTACTCCGATTGCTTTCTTGCTTTCTGTGTGTGTGTGTGTGTGTATACACATACATACATACACGCATACAAACACATAATTTTTCTATATTATTGTATTCCCTTTTTTTATCTTCAAATGTAATAATAATAATAATAATAATAATAATAATCTACAAAGTCCAGGTTTCCAAAGGATGCAACTTTGTCTGTTAAAGTGGGATCAAGATGCTAGCATTCTTTCAGTGCGGATGCAGCCCCTGAGAGACAAAGAAGCTCCTGAAAATTTTTGCATGGCGGCAGTGAAAGCCTTCATTGAACAAAAGCAGCCTGTCTTTTCTTGCAGTTGCCATCATTTGCCTCCTCCCCAGTGGTTGAAATCTCTTTGATGCAACACAAAAGGACAAATAGCGGTTCTCTGGTGACCGTTCCGTAAGGTCGCACTTTTCCTCCCTTGCGCCAGGCCCACTCATTGCGTAGGTGTCCGAAAAAGCGAAGTGCCATGCTGCGGTCCAGCCACCCCCGCAGTCTTCCTTTGGTGTGTTTGTGTTGTGTGTGTGTGTGTGAAATCATGATATGATCAGAGGTTGACTCATCTGCTAAGCTGTTGGCATGTTTTTGTAAAAATCATAAACAGATCAGGAAGGATTTCGGAAGGTAACCAGAAAGAAGAGAAAGCGGACATGTTTTCCATGGGAAAGGATAAGGCCCAGCTGGGTGGAATGGAGGTTGCATGGAAGGGATGGGCAAATTAACATGGGTCTAGGGCCCTTGGAAAAGTCACACTCTCTCATCCTCAGGGGAAGGCTGTGGCAAACCTCCTCTGAACAAATCTTGCCAAGAAAACCCCATGATAGGGTCGCTTTTAGGGGCTAAACATACCCAGTTCCCTAAGTTGGTCTGCAAATGTTTGGTTAACAATAGAAATGGGCCAGAAGAGACCTGTTCCAACAAGTTCAGGGTTTGGAAACTTACCTTTTTGGGACTATAACACCCTGAATCCTCAACCCAAAATCCTCAATTTTGGGAGGTATAGTCCAAAACAGGAGCTGTTCCAAGTTTTGTGCACGTTTGACCCCCATCAGAGTGTTAAAACCTCAGTACCTTGGGTTGCAATCTTTCCCCTTGAACAAGAAATTCGGCACGTCCTTTGGATACGGCAGCCAAGCCATTCACAAGTCGCCGACAGGCATTTTGACCGATGCCAAAAGTGAAGCACCTGCAGTGAGAAAGAACATAGGGACCGGATATGGATTAAAATGAGAAAGATGTGTCCATGCTAGAAAGGAAGGGAAGTCTAGAAATTTAGGTTAAAAAATTGACCTAAAAAACCTGGGTCAACTTATCCACGGGTCAATGTAAGTACTGTACTTTAAATCATATATATATATATATATATATATATATATATATATATGCCCTGGAAGCACTGACCCATTCTACTCTCTCATCCATCCAACCTTATGAGGGCAAATAGATATATTTCCTGGAATTTTGTAAGTTATTTGGCATTGTTTTCCTTTGCTCCATCCCTGATGACGATTGGCTATGTTATTTCATTTTAGCGAATTTATTTTATTGATTTATTAATAATGTTGTGATTTTATTGATTGTATTTTTATACTTTGCTGTATTATATTATTATTATTATTATTATTATTATTATTATTATTATTATTACATCCTTCTTCACATGCCCCTAAGTTTTACCCTCAACTTTGTATTAAGTTTTACCCTCAACTTACACATGGTAATATCAAAATCTATAATTTTGCCCCCCAAACCTGCCCTCGACTTATACATGAGGTCAATTTATTGTCGAATATATATAGCAGTTTTGCTTTTTGTTGCATTTGCTTTTTTAAAAAATTCCTGCAACCAGAGGCATGCTTGCACAAGCAGCTTCAGATTTCCAGAGTGAGCACCAGAGTGTTGCCCAAAGCAATTTTTGTAACGGAAGTGTTCGACTGCCCAAATTATATAGTACAATTGTTTACAAAGAGGTTATAGAAATGGTTGTGCAAGAGGTTTCATGACAGCTTGGACAACCATGTGTGCAAAAGTGTAAAGTGTGTTCGCCACGATTTTTAGAAAAATGCAGTTTCCTCCACAGAAAATACTGTAATTGGGGATTTATTCTGCACAAAATTTGCATGTGGTTGATTTTCAAGGAAAACGTATTTTATGTGTTTGCAGGAAACAGCGATTTCTGCACAGAGAATACAATTTCTGGGTAGCTTCCTGCACTAAAATAAAAATAAATAAATGCTGTTTTCCATGCAAAACAATTGCATGTGAATTTTGCACAGAATAAGTCCCCGATTATGAACAAGGTTCGGAAATGGTAGTTTCCAAAGACTTCCTTGAAATTGGAATAAATTGTTAAAATTACTCATTTCTTCCTTTGAGAAGAAGCTAAGGGTGTAGCCACAATGCAGAACTGAAGCACTATTTTAACTGCAATGGCCCTATCCTAGGGAGTCCTGGGATTTCTAGTTTGGTGAGGCAGCAAAGCTCTCTGAAAGACCCAGGTTGAATAGCCTAAACCTGAAGTTGAGTCAAAACAAAAGGCTGTCAGGCTTCATGAAGCTCAAAAGCAGCTCACAAAAGGATCCAGTGGTGCTTTAATCCTTTGGCTCAAAAGGTCACAGAACTTGTCAATAAAAGGTGGAAGAAGGAGGGAGGAGAAGCTGTCAAGAAAGCAAGGCAAGGATAAAAAATGGAATATATTTTGTGTCAAGCAAGAACAAGAGGAAAGATCATTCAGTTCCAAAGAATAACCATCCTCTGTCATATTGCTGCCTGAGTCAAAGACCAAGATGTCACTTGATACTTGGGAATATTGGGAGCAAAATTCAGAAATATATTTCCAGAAATATATTTCCAAAAAATCCTAGGAATTCTCTATGTCACAGTGTTTTGGTTCAGTTTTTATGAGACCTAAAACTCAATATAAGTTATCTTCCCTGGAGTTTAAGAGTAAGAAAATCAGCTGGATCTTGAAAAATCTATTTGTTTTCATCAAAACTTTTTCTTCCTGATAGGTCCAAAACACACTGCAGAAATAATCGAGTTTAGACTGTTTTAATTGCCCTGGCTTAGTGCTAGGGAATCCTGGGAATTGTAGTTTATTGTGGCCCCAAGGCTTTCTCTCTGACAGAGAAGGCTCAATGTCTCACAAAACTAGAGCTCCTAGATTTCCCTAGCATTGAGCCAGGGCAGTTAAAGTGGTCTCAAACTGGATTATTTCTGCAATGTCGTACAGTTTATTCATGACAACCATGTACAGGTTATAGCCATCAAATTACAAAAATAATGAAAACCTTAGAAAACGTTTACAGTCACAGTTGGCTCTGTAACATAGAAAGCAAAATGTTCACACTAAAAAGGTTAACTGGATTGTTTCTGCAGTGTGTTTTGGACCATAGTCTCAGGTTTCCTTCCTGGCTAACCTTTCTTCCCAGAGGCGACTGGTGTCTCAATCACTTGGGGAAAATGCCTCCATCAGGGATTTTATGGGAGCCACTATGGGTTGACAAGAGCTATCCAAGGTGCTGAACCGGTTCCAAAAAAACTGGATTAGATTTGGGTCCTTTCTCCTATCCTTTCCATGGCCAAACAACAGTGTCTGGGAAGGAGTTGGAAGGTCTCCTACCTGGTGGAGAAAGAATGGTTGCGTGCAAGCTCTATGACTTTTCCGGTGTTGCTAACAGCCCCGTCGGTTAGCAAGAAAAGAAGTCGTGGGTGGCCTCGGTGGATCGGTTGCCGAATGATCCATTTCAAAGGGGAGAGGATGTTGGTGCCCCCCATGTCGGCCCGGATCTTCTTGATGCTCTCACACGCAATGGCCAAGTTTTCCTGCAAAGAGGAGACAAGAGCCATTCTAGGGTGCATCCATGAGACAAAGAGCATATCTGAAAGATAGTATCCTCCCTTGCAAACCCATCCACATGCTGGGAAGGCCCTTCTCTTTCGGAAGAAAAAGGACATAAATGTTTAGAAACTACCTCCCTCACCTCACAGTAAGTCTGGCTGGAAGGAAACAGAGCCTTAAAGGTCGATCCGAACCCAATGATGTTGAAGAGACACGTCGGCAAAAGGCTTTTCAGAATCACAAGCAGAGCATCCTAGACGGGGAAGGAAGGATGGGCATGCTTAAGAGGAGAGATCTTGTAGCACCTTTGAGACTCACTGAAAGAAAGAAGTTGGCGGCATGAGCTTTCCTAGACTTCAGTCTACTTCCTCAGATGCATAAGTCAAGGTAAGCTCATGCCGCCAACTTCTTTCTTTCAGTGAGTCTCAAAGGTGCTACAAGATCTCTCCACATACTGATTCTATAGACTTCTATAAATAATGCCCTTTCCACCAAAGGGCAGAACAGCAAACATATGCAGACAAAAAAGAGAGGCATAACACTTTAAATATACATAAAATCCCCAACCGGAAGGCATACAACAACAACAATGACAGGGATAACTGCAAAAGTAGTCTGCACCCGGGGGGGGGGGG